>CM039594.1:14307044-14791037 GCA_022457205.1 Saccharum spontaneum | reverse complement strand
TACAGATAAGTCCTTATGGAGAGTAACTAGAGCACCAAAAATAACACATAGGCTCTAGTCCCCTTTTAACAATAATTAAACCATCTTAATAATTGGTTGCTTGATCCATTAATCATATCACAAGATCATTGTTCTTAATTTAAGCACTAGCCATAGCTACCCATATGCATACCCAAGGTTGACAAGGAATCAAGACATCAAACACTAAATTATAATCTCTAAGGTTGTCAAGGTAAGCATATGCATATGTATGATAATTTTGATGAATAGGTAACAAGGATAGTCCTGTGTTATACTTGCCTTGATCAAAGCTCTCCAAGTAGTACTGCTGACTTGGCTCAAAGTAATACTCCGAATCGTCCAAATACTGCTCACCTTCTATACTCGATCATCAATCAACAACATACATGCATCCAATCAAACATACACGAAGCAAACAAATAGATATAATTAGAACAGTACACCAACAGTAACAAAACAGTAATAAAAGTTCATAAAACTCTTCTACACGTTTCTACGATCACACAGACGCAAAGATCACCAAAATCGGAGTTAAAACGTAGAAGTTATGAATTTTCTAAGATTTCCTATAGATCAATAAATACTTAATTATAAACTCGAAAAATAAATTATCAAAACTAACTGTAAAATTATACTAACATGTAGAGTTCGCAATTACGAACCTAACGCAATTTGAATGGATCAAATCGGAGTTAAAACGAAGTTTTTATGGCTAAAACAGTGCTAGTGGCAAAACTGTAAATTGCTGAAAACGTATTTTTGAATTAACCGGTTGAAAATACGCTTTCAAAATACAAAAGCGTAATCTCCTGGAATGCGCCAAGGACCGCGGGTTGTTTACTAAAAAGTGCAGGGTCTCTTTAGAAAGATTACCCGCGAAGGGGTATCTTCTAATCTGGACCGTTGATCTGAAGATGGACGGCTCGGGTTCAATCTAGATGAAAACAGTGTTCTTCCTCAACGCCGGCCGGCGGTCACCATGGCCGGCCGCCTTGTATCTCGCCGGAGTTCTCCAAAAACGGGTTTCCGGCCATCCCCGACCAAAAGAAAAACACCAGAAGGAAGTGGAGAACGTCACGAACTCACCTAGGAAGAAAACGGAGGCTCGAATAGCTTGGGGGCAGCGTGCAGCACGGTAGGGCGGACGGTGGTACCCTACAGCCGCCGGCACGACACTGTGAACACCCCAAACACCAATTTAGATGGAAAAAGAGTTTGTGAACCTCTGAAATCTATTGCCAAGCTGACCAATTAACATACCGTGATGATTGAATCGGCAACGAGCAACAACCCACAGCGACCACAGCGGGTTTCTTGCGGCGGCTCGGCTAGGGCACAACCCGGACTTCGAAATTGGAGAAAAAGAGAAGGGGCAGGCTCGGGCCATCTTATAAAGAGGCAAGGCAAGGCAATCTCTCCCAAATCCCGGAGAAATCGAACACGGCAACCGAATTTTCGCCGGCGGATTCGAGTCCAACTCGAAGCAGAGGAAGGAGACGCTGTCGCGTGGGGCCCAAATGTCAGCGAAACGGAAAGGAAGAGAAGGGCGCGGCTTCGGGCTGGCCGACCGGATCGGGCCGCGCAGCAGGCTGGGCTGTTCCACCGACGCGAGCAAGAGGACAAGCTTGGGCCGCCGGTCGCTGGCTGCCGAGCCCAGCAGGTAAGCAGGTGAGTCTTTCTTCTTTTTTTTTATTTGTTTATTTTCAAAACCATTTAAAGAAATTTCAAATTCAAATCAAATGTAAGCAAAATCACACCACTCAATAAAAATATATGCAACAGCATGAATGCAACACAACATTTATTTTATTATTATTTTAAATTGGACTTTATTTGTTAAATTATTTCAATTTTTGTTATCTCTAAAATTTGGGTGTTACAAATTCTACCCCCCTTAAAAGAATCTCGTCCTCGAGATTGGATTGCTTACTCAAACAACTGCGGATGTGATTTCCTCAATTCATCCTCTCTTTCCCAAGTTGCCTCTGCCTCTGAATACCGATTCCACTGTACTTTGCACATCTTAATAACCCGACTTCGAGTAACCCTCTCAGCAGTCTCTAAAATCTTAATCGGAATCTCTTCATATGTAAGATCCTCCTTAACAGTCAATTCTTCCAAAGGTATCTGCTCCTCAGGCACCCTCAAACACTTCTTAAGTTGTGAAACATGAAACACATCATGCACCCCAGATAAATTCTCAGGTAACTCTAATTGATAAGCAACTTCCCCACGTCTAGCAATAACTTTAAATGGTCCAACATACCTTGGTGCTAGTTTACCTTTCATGTTAAATCTCTTCACACTTCTCATAGGTGACACCTTCAAATAAACATAATCACCTACTTCAAAAACTAGATCTCTTCTCCTATTATCAGCATAACTCTTCTGACGAGACTGTGCCACTCTCAAATTCTCACGAATCACTCGCACTTGATCTTCTGCGTTTCTAAGAACATCTGTACCAAACACCTGAGATTCACCTGTCTGATCCCAAAACAATGGAGTTCTACACTTACGTCCATACAAAGCTTCAAACGGTGCCATCTTAAGACTCTGTTGATAACTGTTATTGTAAGAAAATTCTGCATAAGGCAAACTCTTATCCCAACTAATTCCATATTGCAATGCACAGGCCCTCAACATATCCTCTAATACCTGGTTGGTCCTTTCAGTCTGCCCATCTGTCTGTGGATGATATGCTGTACTAAAATTTAGCTTAGTTCCTAAAGATTCATGTACAACCTTCCAAAAATGTGATGTAAATTGCGAACCTCGATCAGATACAATCTTCTTCGGAACTCCGTGCAAACACACTATCTTCTCCATATACAACTCTGCCAATTTTGGTCCTTGATAGGTAGTTCTAACTGGTATAAAATGAGCAACTTTAGTTAAACGATCTACTATCACCCAAATAGAGTCATAACCTTTCTGAGTACGAGGTAACCCCACTATAAAGTCCATACCAACTTCTTCCCACTTCCACTCAGGAATCTTCATTGGTTGCAGCAATCCTGCAGGTCTCTGATGCTCAGCTTTTACCCTCTGACACGTGTCACATATTGCTACATACTCAGCCACATCACGCTTTAATCCAACCCACCAATACTTCTGTTTGAGATCTAGATACATCTTAGTACTACCAGGATGAATAGAATAAGCTGACTCATGAGCCTCACGAAGAATTGCCTGTCTAATAGCTTGATCCTCAGGTACACACAGCCTCTTTCCAAACCACAAAATTCCATTATCATCCATTCTAAAGCCTGGTGACTTACCAATCACTATATCCTCCGCTATCTTCTTTAGTTTCTCATCCTTCAATTGACCCTTATAGATCTCTTGTTCTAAAGTAGGCTCTATTACTAATTCCATTGCATTAGTAACAATTCCCAAGTTCAGATATTCAAATTCAGCACATAACTCACTAGTCATAGACAATGTTCTTATCTCATTGGCATAACTCTTCCTACTAAGAGCATCAGCTACTACATTAGCCTTACCAGGATGATAGTGTATCTCAATATCATAATCCTTAATCAACTCCAACCATCTGCGTTGCCTCAAATTCAGATCTGACTGAGTGAAAATATACTTCAAACTCTTATGATCAGTGTATATATCACTCTTATGTCCAATCAAATAATGTCTCCAAATCTTTAAAGCATGAACAACAGCTGCTAACTCCAAATCATGTGTAGGATAATTCAACTCATGCTTTCTCAACTGTCTAGATGCATAAGCCACAACTCTGCCTTCTTGCATAAGAACACATCCCAAACCTTGACGAGAAGCATCACAATAAATAGAAAACTTCTTACTCAAATCTGGTAAAACCAAAACTGGCGCTGTAGTCAACCTCTTCTTCAACTCCTCAAAACTAGCTTGACATTTATCAGACCACACAAATTTAGCATTCTTTTCTAACAGAGATGTCATAGGTTTAGCAAGTTTAGAAAACCCTTCAATGAACCGTCTATAATATCCAGCTAAACCCAAGAAACTGCGAATCTCGCTAACATCTGTAGGTGGTTTCCAATTCAATACATCTTTCACCTTGCCTGGATCCACCGATATACCTCCATTAGAAACAATATGACCAAGAAAAGAAACTTCCTTCAACCAAAACTCACATTTACTTCGCTTCGCATACAGTTTATGCTCTCTAAGCTTCTGCAATACCAACCTCAAATGTTCAGCATGCTCTACCTCGGTCTTGGAAAATACCAGTATATCATCAATAAACACTACCACAAACTTATCCAAGTATTCCATGAACACCTTATTCATCATATACATAAAGTATGCAGGTGCATTGGTTAACCCAAACGACATAACCGTATACTCATACAATCCATACCTTGTAGTAAAAGCTGTCTTTGGAATATCAGAGGCACGAATCTTCAACTGATGATATCCCGAACGTAAATCAATCTTAGAAAACACACAAGCACCTCTCAACTGATCAAACAAGTCATCAATCCGGGGCAAAGGATACTTATTCTTGATAGTTACTTCATTTAGTGACCGATAATCAACACACATCCTCTGACCACCATCTTTCTTATCAACAAAAATAACTGGTGCTCCCCAAGGTGATGAACTAGGTCGAATAAAACCTTTATCTTGTAATTCTTTAATTTGTTTCTTAAGTTCTTCTAATTCATCTACTCCCATCCTATATGGTCGTTTGGCTATAGGTGCAGTTCCAGGTAATAATTCAATAAGAAATTCAATGTCTCGGTCAGGTGGCATACCTGGCAATTCATCAGGGAAGACATCCGGAAATTCCTCAATCACTGAATTCTCATTAATAGTATCTTCAAAATCTGATTCACCACCGCGGTTGGTTGCTTCTGCATTGCTACATCCACATTGATTTTATCTCCATTAGGCGCAGTCACAACTACCACTTTCTGCTGACACTGAATCTCTGCCTGATTTTGCATCATCCAGTCCATACCCAATATCACATCAATCCCAGATGTCCTCAACACTATAGGAGTTATCTTAAACTCTACCCCCCTTAATACCATACTAATTGGAAGACAACGATTACTGGTTTGCATGGTACCTCCAGGTGAATTTACTAAGAGAGGTTCTTTCATAGCTAGCATGGGTATACTATGCATTTTAACAAAAATATTGGATATGAATGTATGAGATGCTCCAGAGTCAAAAAGAACAGTTGCGGGAGTGGAATGTACATTGAACGTACCAATCATAACTTCTGGTGCATTATGAACTGTATCAGAAGACACGTGATTCACCCTTCCAGTACCCAAATGCCTCTGGTTGCTCTTCTGGCTCTGAGGAGTCTGTTGGTTCTGCTTCTCAGGACAATTATAAGACAAATGGCCCTCTTTACCACAGACAAAGCATCTAATAGGAGTGCTGGGAGAATTATTCTTCATGGGGGTAGCATTGGGATTTCCAGTGCGAGGAGTCTGTTGCCCAGTCTGCTGATACTGTTGACGCTGTGGATATGATGAACGCTGTTGCGACTGATTGCTTTGCCAATTTTGGGACCACCTCTGATTTGAATTGCGATTCCCCTGGCTAACCGGTCCCTGAAACTTCTGATGAAAGCCATGCTGAAAATTTGTGCGTTGACGGTTGTTGCTTCCTGAGCCTTGCACCTTCATCTTTCTCTTCCTATCCATCTCCTTACGCTCATTATCCAGCACAATAGCCTTGTTCACCAGCTCTTGAAAACTAGCATAGTTATTCCCCTTCAGTTGCAAGCGAAGATCATAATAGATTCCCTTCAAGAAAAGACGCTGCTTGTCTGCATCTTCCCTAACTTCATTGGGAGCATAGCGAGCCAACTGAGTAAACTTGTCATGATATTCGCTCACACTCATCTGTCCCATCCTCAGGTTTCTGAATTCTTCCTGCTTCAGCTCAATTATACCTTCAGGAATATGACGAGCTCGAAAATCTCTAACAAACTCATTCCAAGTAATAGGAGGAGCATTGTCAGGGCGTGCAGCCTGGTACGACTCCCACCAAGTCTGAGCTGTTCCTTGTAACTGACCAGATGCATACAACACCTTCTCCATATCATTGCATTGGGCTATGTTCAGCTGTTTCTCCACCGCCCTCACCCAATCATCTGCTTCTAAAGGATCAGCAGCATGAGAAAACACTGGAGGGCGTCCCTTCAAAAATTCTCCACGCTTATCCCTTACTTGAACAGGTGGTGGTCCTCCAACAGGGGGATTGTTCTGCATATGCTGCATAAACATCTGCATCAGCTGATTCTGAGTTTGCATGAGTTCCTCCATAGTAACGGGTGGATTAACACCCCCACGACCTCTGCCACGACCTCTGCCTGACATCTATTTCCAAAACACAGAAGATGGATTTCAGTACAAACCGAGATGATGTATACAATAGATAAACAAAATCTGATTTTCTGGGCGAACTCCAATTTCAGCAACTCAGTAAAACTGTCATATCTCAAGCTACAGACGTCCAAATCAGATGATCTTTACATGGTTGGAAAGCTTACAAAATTATCTACAACTCGTATTCACAACATTTTTTCTGATTCTGTCAATAAATTGGTCAAAAACTGAACTTAACAGAAACTGTTCCCGAATTCCAGACTGTGCAGTAACTCCAACTTGAAACAGGTATATCTCTTAACTCATAATAGATATTAAGGTGATTCTTGTGGGATTGGAAAGATACAGAAGTCTAATTATTCCCAGTAAAATTTCTTAAATTTCCCATGAACGGATTTTAAGTTATTTCTAAAACACCCCAGACTGATCCAGAAATCAGCAAAGGACAGAACTAAGTTAACCCCATGTTCACTAATATATCTTGCTCAAACTTAATATTCTTAACCATGGAATTTGTAAGCATGTCAACAAAACTCCAGCACACATTACAAAGATCCAAATCACACATTATCATAATAACAATCCATCAATCACACAATTGTTCACACCACAAACTGACTCTTAAAACAATCCAAACTCGAAATTAACTCGCAACTACTATCGTTCTTATTACATAGGGAATTTTTCCTATTTCCTAATTAAGCTTCTCATAAATCTTAGGACGACCTAACTCCGCCCTTAATTGGTCAATCTCCTTGTAAGCTTGCTCCTTAAGTTCCTTTTCCTTCAGCAACTCATCCTTCAGGTCCGCCTCATGAAGAGCCAATTCACGAGCTAATGCCACCGTAGCTTGCAAAGTCAAGGAGGAATCATCCGCAAGTGGCACGGTCCAAATTCCCTTGTCATGCAAGAAACAAGGAAAATGCCGAAGTGCACCCTTTAGCGTCTTGTCCGAGCGTAGACCATGGTAGTAAACAAATGCATTGAAAGCGACATCCTCCATGCTTGTCTCCACGGTTGCCCGGCTCACTCGGGTAATAAACTTTGACTCCACCTTAGGCTCCTTAGTGGTAGGATCCCTTTTCTTGACCCATAACTCCGTCTTCCAATAGGAATCCATCCATGGATGACTATACTCTGCACTGCGATACTCTAAAGTAGCCTCCCAGTCGTAGTAGTAGTTGTCCAAGGTTCTTGTCAACATATCATGGAAGAAAGCATCAGCCTTAGGAACCATGATATGAAACTTCGTAGTCCACCCCATAACTACATCCTCCATAGGTGTATCACCAACTCTTGATTCAGCATCAGATAGCTCTTGATCATCCTCTTCCTTTGGCTCCTGGGGTTTGAAACGAGCAACATATTGTGCAGCTGACAGACGAGGATGAGGAGGCATCTACAAGATTTAGACATAGATTAGATAGAATCAATGTATTTTCGCAATAGAATAAAGTAGAGGAAGCATAAAACTTTAGTAATTAACAAGGTAAAAAGAGGAAGCATGAATTAGGTGAAGTATGGATGCTATCAACGACCATTCTAACTAGGCTTGCGTCCTACAGTCAACACGGCTTTGATACCAATCTGTCACACCCATTTTTAAGAACAAAAATAGGATGCATAAAGTACTCATGTGCGCCCCAGGTCATGATCGCACACATAAGCAGACAAATTACATAGTATCATCACAGTGCTTATTACATAACGAATATATGTTTAAAACATAGTCTTGAACAATAAACAATAATATCTAATGATAATCTCCAGCGGAAACTAAACACAGGGACATGGTTGACTGGTTGACACCAAGACTAGTACTCATTACGGTAATCCTCATCATAATCTTCATCTGTTATGGTGGAAATAGCAAGAGTGAGTCCATGTCGAACTCAACAAATATAACACAGGGTTCATGAGGCTCAAATGGCTAGACACTGTTTAACTGCGGTTAGCTTTTAATCTTATAACTTTCATTTGAGTAGCATCAAGATAAACCACTTCCCATTAAAGAACCAATGATCAATTGCAATAATGATAACGAATAACATTAACAAGAGCATAATATTAATCAACAATAATTAAACATAATATAACAATGGTGATCTTCTATTCCGTAAGAATACCCAAGGCCGCTCGTATCCGTGAGCACGGCTAGTATACCAGTTTTTAACTCTGCGCAGAGGTGTACACTTTCACTGTGAGTCATGATTTCCAAATGAGTGGGGAGATCAAACCCAAACACCCAAAAACCATATAAAGCCATTCAAGAGTTCGTCTAACAAGTTAGGGCCATTAGATTCACTCGGCAGGCAGATGTAGAACCCCCCTTCCCTGTGGCACAACAACCGCAGCCTATACACACTAGGCCAGGGGCTCGCACTACACCCAAAGTGTCAAGCCATTCTTACGCCATTTAAGGTAACCTCTAACGAGCTAGAAAAGGTCTCTTGAACAACTAGAGCCAGAGCCATATAGCCCTCACAGCTGTACTGTCAATCCCGGTTAATGCTTACAGATAAGTCCTTATGGAGAGTAACTAGAGCACCAAAAATAACACATAGGCTCTAGTCCCCTTTTAACAATAATTAAACCATCTTAATAATTGGTTGCTTGATCCATTAATCATATCACAAGATCATTGTTCTTAATTTAAGCACTAGCCATAGCTACCCATATGCATACCCAAGGTTGACAAGGAATCAAGACATCAAACACTAAATTATAATCTCTAAGGTTGTCAAGGTAGCATATGCATATGTATGATAATTTTGATGAATAGGTAACAAGGATAGTCCTGTGTTATACTTGCCTTGATCAAAGCTCTCCAAGTAGTACTGCTGACTTGGCTCAAAGTAATACTCCGAATCGTCCAAATACTGCTCACCTTCTATACTCGATCATCAATCAACAACATACATGCATCCAATCAAACATACACGAAGCAAACAAATAGATATAATTAGAACAGTACACCAACAGTAACAAAACAGTAATAAAAGTTCATAAAACTCTTCTACACGTTTCTACGATCACACAGACGCAAAGATCACCAAAATCGGAGTTAAAACGTAGAAGTTATGAATTTTCTAAGATTTCCTATAGATCAATAAATACTTAATTATAAACTCGAAAAATAAATTATCAAAACTAACTGTAAAATTATACTAACATGTAGAGTTCGCAATTACGAACCTAACGCAATTTGAATGGATCAAATCGGAGTTAAAACGAAGTTTTTATGGCTAAAACAGTGCTAGTGGCAAAACTGTAAATTGCTGAAAACGTATTTTTGAATTAACCGGTTGAAAATACGCTTTCAAAATACAAAAGCGTAATCTCCTGGAATGCGCCAAGGACCGCGGGTTGTTTACTAAAAAGTGCAGGGTCTCTTTAGAAAGATTACCCGCGAAGGGGTATCTTCTAATCTGGACCGTTGATCTGAAGATGGACGGCTCGGGTTCAATCTAGATGAAAACAGTGTTCTTCCTCAACGCCGGCCGGCGGTCACCATGGCCGGCCGCCTTGTATCTCGCCGGAGTTCTCCAAAAACGGGTTTCCGGCCATCCCCGACCAAAAGAAAAACACCAGAAGGAAGTGGAGAACGTCACGAACTCACCTAGGAAGAAAACGGAGGCTCGAATAGCTTGGGGGCAGCGTGCAGCACGGTAGGGCGGACGGTGGTACCCTACAGCCGCCGGCACGACACTGTGAACACCCCAAACACCAATTTAGATGGAAAAAGAGTTTGTGAACCTCTGAAATCTATTGCCAAGCTGACCAATTAACATACCGTGATGATTGAATCGGCAACGAGCAACAACCCACAGCGACCACAGCGGGTTTCTTGCGGCGGCTCGGCTAGGGCACAACCCGGACTTCGAAATTGGAGAAAAAGAGAAGGGGCAGGCTCGGGCCATCTTATAAAGAGGCAAGGCAAGGCAATCTCTCCCAAATCCCGGAGAAATCGAACACGGCAACCGAATTTTCGCCGGCGGATTCGAGTCCAACTCGAAGCAGAGGAAGGAGACGCTGTCGCGTGGGGCCCAAATGTCAGCGAAACGGAAAGGAAGAGAAGGGCGCGGCTTCGGGCTGGCCGACCGGATCGGGCCGCGCAGCAGGCTGGGCTGTTCCACCGACGCGAGCAAGAGGACAAGCTTGGGCCGCCGGTCGCTGGCTGCCGAGCCCAGCAGGTAAGCAGGTGAGTCTTTCTTCTTTTTTTTTATTTGTTTATTTTCAAAACCATTTAAAGAAATTTCAAATTCAAATCAAATGTAAGCAAAATCACACCACTCAATAAAAATATATGCAACAGCATGAATGCAACACAACATTTATTTTATTATTATTTTAAATTGGACTTTATTTGTTAAATTATTTCAATTTTTGTTATCTCTAAAATTTGGGTGTTACAGTGCACCCCCACATTCTTATATGACATGCCTCTCCTCCGACAATGCAAGGTAAAGTTGTGTGGCATATCATTCATACTTTGCTAAGGACATGTTTAGAACATATAGACATATTTGCATGTCAAATAGGCTCATTCATGAAAATCAAATGAGTTTAATGTATATATGGTACCACTATTGCTTCTATGTTTTGATTGATCTAGTGGTAGCATATGACATGTTTGTGGGCTTGCAAACCTAGTGTTGAATCTAGAAAATGAGCTCATGATGTGTAATTCAACATGGTCAAGATAACCCTTATACTTTATGAGGTGTGAAGAAGCTTGTCCTTGGATCAAACCGAATTACATATTCTAGGCAAGTGATCTAGATTGAACCATTTTGGACTCCCTCATATTGATTGAATTAACTCTCACTAAAATTGGCACCTTTTTGGTGATTGTTGACAAAGGGGGAGAGAAAAGTCACAAAGATTGAAAAGTCACAAAGAGATAAAAAGTTAAGTTGCAAAGGGGGAGAAAGATATTGTAAGGGGGAGAGTATGACTTTGGAAAGGGATAAATTAAAATTTGAGCACACAAGTAGGGGGAGCAAGCTCATGAATTATTTGTTGCATTTGTATGTGCATTAACATGATGAATTGTTGCATTGCAAAGCTTAAATTCATATTCATGATTATATGGTGTTTGCTAGAAATAGAACTTGAATGATGTTTTGTTAAGAGTAGCTTTACAAGTAGTATCTAGACACCTTTGCTTATAATGTTGATCTCACTGGGTACTTTAGTGTTTGTGATCTTTACAAGTGATGAATTACAAGTGGTGTCTAGCTACATCGATGCTAAGGATGGTATATAAAGGCAACTCCGATTGGTATCACGCTTCAAAGGTCCATTCTATATACCTTAGCATCAATTTGATAGTAGTAACTCTCCCAAAATTCAAATCCATACATATGTGCACAATTGAACCAAACTCACGGAAGCACATATGTAGGGGGAGCTAATACTATCGAAATTGAAAATTGATTTCATTTCATATCTTTGTGATGGTTGTCATCAATTACCAAAAAGGGGGAGATTGAAAGCCCAAGTTTGGTTTTGGTAATTAATGACACCAAGTTGCTAATGCTATTGCATCAAGTGTGTTTTGAACTAGGCATAAGCAACACATGTGATGAAGGTGTACGTGGCAAGGAGTGGTGGCCACAAGATCACAAAGAAATGGTGCATGGACATGAAATGACGATCATGGTGGAGATGCACATAATACGATGGACATGATGATCAAGTGGAGAAGAAGGATCTAAGAGCGCAAGGCAAAGGTATAACCATAGGGTTTTCCTTTTGCCGGTCTAAGTTGAGTAGAGAAGTGATTGACCGGGTTTAGGATACATAGCCGACTATCAAGAGGGGCAATCACGGTTAGCTCGGGAATCAAGTGCCACTAGATCAATGTCTTGAGCATATGCATTAGGATATAGTTGAGAGCTAACATAACGCCTTGGAAAATATTTGTGAAATGCTAACACACATGCACATGGTGGTGTACACTTGGTGGTGTTAGCACATTTGCGAAGGCGGTGGTGTTTGAGCGGTAGTAAGGGGTTTGGGGTTCGCTCTCCCTCCCGCCGAGCTTGCGAGCGCGGGATTCAGGCGTTTTCGAGGAAATGAAATGCCTATTTTCTATTGCGCCGGAGTCGAGAAAAGGTGGTGAAAGTCCGGTCAGTTCAACTCGGTGCTGCTCGCTAGGGTTTCTGACCGGACGCTGGTCTGGCCTGACCAGCGCGTCCGGTCAGTTCACCTGTGCGCAGAAGTAGGGCGCGCGACCGGCGCGTCCGGTCTCTCACGGAACCGGAGCGTCCGATCAGGCGTCCAGAGGGGCAGAGTGCAGCGAAGTGCTGATCGGACGCGCGGCGCGTCCGGTCACGTGTGATCGGGCGCGTCCGGTCTCGACGGGAGCTTACTGGAACGCGACCGGACGCTGGCACTGTCGCATCCGGTCAAACGGTTGAGTGCATCCGGTCACTTGCGATCGGACGCGTCCGGTCGCGGTGGGAGCTTACTGGACTCCGACCGAACGCCAGGTGCAGCGCGTCCGGTCAGACGCTGGGGCGCGTCCGGTCAGGGCAACGGCTACTTCTGACGTGCACTGTTCTTGCTTGTCCTGTAGTGACCGGACACGTCCGGTCACCCTAACTAGAGCGTCCGGTCAACGCGTTTTTATCTGCGTCGTCCGGTAACGGCTAGCTGCGTACCCCTTCGCTATAAATAGAAGATGTCCGGGGTTTGAGGGTATCTCTTGCACATTTTGAGACCTAGAGACATCCTTTGAGCTAGAGAACAACCCCTCCACTCATCTCTTTGCATAGTTGCACATCTTGAGTGAGATTGAGTGAGATTCAAGTGCATTGCTTGAGAGTTGCATTCTAGAGGCACTTGATCTTTGAGTTGTTGCGGATTTCTTGTTACTCTTCCGTGTTTCCCGACACGGTAGACGGCTTGGAGCAGCGGAGGTGATTGAGCTCACAATTGGAGATTGTTGGAGCCTTCACCAAGTGTTGTAAGGGGTTCTTGATCCTTCCCCGCGGGAGTTCGCAAATTGGATACTCTAGTGGAGCTCGTGGCTTGGAGGATCCCCATCTTGTGTGCGGTTGTGCGGCGTCCGCCGAGGGCTCGACTCTTGATAGTCGATTAGCTCGCAAACCGACAAGTGGGTGCATCGCCACAACGAGGAGTAGCTTGCCGGGAAGCAAGTGAACCTCGGTAAAAATCTTGTGTCATCTCTTTGCCGAGGATTTCTCTTGTGGTTGATCATTGTGATTGATTCTTCGAGTGCATTACTTCTCTACTTCGTTGGTATAAGAATCAAGTCACTTGCTCTTTACTTTCTTATACTAGTTCTAGTGTAGTTTGCTTAGTGTAGCTTTTATCACATAGGAGTAAGTAGCTTAGTGACTTAGCCTTGTTGGTGTGTATTAGAGATCATAGCCTTGCTTCACTAGAATTGTATAGGTGGCTTGCATAGTGTAGTTGAGCTAGTGCTAGAATAAGCTTAGCCATCTTTTATACTAACATGGTTGTTTAGTGAAGCTTGTAGAATTTTAAATAGGCTATTCACCCCCCTCTAGCCATTTGGACCTTACAAGAGCACATATTAAAAATGAATCATTTGAACAACAAGTTAAAACCAATGGATCTGGCTCTTACGGAAGAGTTTCTTGTCCATTAGATTTTTGCTTCTTTACCAAAAGAGTTTGACACATTTGTTGTCAACTACAACATTCAGCCCGAGAAATAGGATCTAGAACGTTGTATGGCAATGTGTGTGCAAGAGGAAGAAAGAATAAAGGCCGCCAATGGTGGTACTCTCAGTTTTGTTAAAGATAACAAAAGAAAGAATTTCAATGCCAATGCCAACTCTCCCTCAAAGCCAAAGGGCAAGGATCCCATGCAGCATCAGCCTCAGCAAAACAGGTTTGCAGTGAACAAAGATCAGTGCCTTTACTGCAAGAAAGAGGGACATTACAAGAAAGGTGAGAACATTATTACGTTCATAAATGAATCCCTATATGTACAGTATTCGAAATGTACTTGGTGGATTGACTCAGGTGCAACTGTTCATGTTGCTAATTCATTACAGGGGTTCCGTTCGACGAGGACTACGCAAAGAAGCGAAAGACACGTTAAAGTCACGAATGGAGTCCAAGCAGGTGTCGAAGCTGTTGGCGATGTTCCTCTAGAGCTTGCTGATGGCTTTATTCCTTTGCTTAGAGATGTTTTATTTGTTCCTTCATTACAGAGAAACTTGATTAGTGTGTCTTGTTTAGACAATGATGGATTTGATTGCCATTTTGGAGATGGCAAATGCGAGATACAATGTAATAATGAATGTGTTGGCCTTGCTTTTCATAAGCAAGATCTTTATTTGTTATCACTTCGTGAAAATGTGAATTCCGTATGTGATGCGAATGAGAACGTATCCTCGTTTGTGAATGCAAATAGAAAACGAAAGGGAACTCAAGATGCGTCGTCGAAATTATGGCACTATCATTTAGGCCATATTTCGAGGGGGAGAATAGAGAGACTAGTTAAGAATGATATTCTTCCTCCATTAGAGTTCTCAGACTTTGAACAGTGTAGAGAATGTATTAAAGGAAAATACACCAAGCAAATTAAAAAGGATGCTAAACGAAGCACAGGAATTCTACAGATAATTCACACAGACATCTGTGGTCCTTTTCCTGTGAAAAGTGTGGATGGTTTTGACTCGTTCATAACATTCACAGATGATTACTCCCGTTATGGTTACATTTATCCAATTAAAGAAAGAAATGAAGCGTTGGATAAATTTAAAATATTTAAGGCTGAAGTTGAAAATTAGCATAATTTAAAAATTAAAGTGGTCCGGTCTAATCGTGGTGGGGAGTACTACGGTCGGCATACCCCATATGGTCAAGTTTCTGGACCTTTTTGCAAGGTTTCTACAGGAGAATGGCATAGTTGCCCAGTATTCTACACCGGACGAACCTCAGCAGAATGGAGTAGCTGAAAGGCGTAACCGTACCTTGATGGATATGGTGCGTAGTATGATGAATTACTCTGACTTGCCATTGAGTCTATGGATGGAGGCGTTAAAAACCGCCATTCATATTCTAAATAGAGTACCAAGTAAAGCGGTGCCCAAAACACCATATAAGTTATAGACAGGAAGAGAACCCTCACTAAAACACTTGCGTGTGTGGGGGAGTCCTGCTGAGGCAAAAGTGTTTAACCCAAATATTAGAAAGCTAGATCCCAAAACAGTTAGTTGCCATTTTATTGGCTATCCTAAAAAGTCAAAAGGTTTTCGTTTCTACTGTTCAGACAGATACACAAAATTTATAGAAACGAGACACGCTGTTATCTTAGAGGATGAAATGATGAGGGGGAGCACGGTGGCTCGAGAAATTATTCTTGAGGAGAAGCGGATATGTGTGCCCACTCCGATGATTCAGGAACCATTCTTTGAACTACCTGTTCTTGTTGCACCAACAGTGCCAGACTGTAGTGCCAACACCTGTTGCCAGTTCTACTGTGGTGACAGTAAATAATGATGAGGAACCTGTCCTTCAGGAACCTATACAAATTGATGCCACAGGTGAGGGGGAGCAACAACAGCCCCAAACAGAAGATGTGCCAAATGTGGAGGCCCTAGAAGGTCTCAAAGAGTTAGAAGATCAGCAATACCTGATGATTATAAGGTGTATAACACTGAAGAATTTCAAATGGAGGGTGATCCCACTTCATTTGAAGAAGCCATGAGGAGCGATAATTCATCCAAGTGGCTTGAGGCCATGGAAGATGAAATAAAGTCAACGAGTACCAACAAAGTTTGGGACTTAGAACCTATTCCTAAAGGAGCCAAGACAGTAGGCTGTAAATGGGTCTACAAGATAAAATATGACTCCCAAGGGAATATTGAAAGGTTTAAAGCGCGACTTGTGGAAAAAGGTTTCACGCAAAGAGAAGGGATTGATTACAATGAGACGTTTTCTCCAGTCTCATGTAAGGATTCCTTCAGAATTATAATGGCATTAGTGGCACACTATAATTTAGAGTTACATCAAATGGATGTAAAAACGGCATTCCTAAATGGGGATCTGGAGGAAAATGTTTACATGGCACAACTGAAAGGTTTTGTCGTGGAAGGACAAGAACGAATGGGATGCCGCTTAAAGAAATCAATTTATGGGTTAAAGCAAGCTTCAAGACAGTGGTACTTGAAGTTTGACAGAACAATAAAGAATTTTGGGTTTAAAGAAAATATTGAGGATAATTGTGTCTATGCAAAGTTTAAGAATGGAAGGTATATCTTCCTAATCCTGTATGTAGATGATATCTTACTTGCTAGTAGTGATGTTCATCTACTACTGGAGACAAAGAAGTTTTTATCTTTAAAATTTGATATGAAAGATCTTGGTGAAGCGTCTTTTGTTTTGGGCATAGAGATTCACCGAGATAGAAGTAAAGGGGTATTAGGACTATCACAAAAGGCATACATAGAAAAGGTTTTAAAGAAATTCAGTATGCATAAATGTAGTGCCTCACCTGCACCCATGGTCAAGGGCGACAGATATGGGGATTTTCAATGCCCTAGGAACCAATACGAGCTCGATCAAATGAAAGTGGTTTCATATGCTTCTGCTGTCGGAAGCCTACAATATGCTCAAGTGTGCACGCGCCCTGACTTAGCTTTTGTTACCGGGCTGCTTGGCATATTTCAAAGTAATCCAGGAATTGAACACTGGAAACTGGTAAAGAAAGTCTTGCGATATTTGCAAGGTACGAAAGGCCACATGTTGACGTATAGAAAATCAGATTCTCTCCAGATAGTGGGATATTCGGATTCTGATTATGCGGGAGATGATAGAAAATCCACGTCAGGATATGTATTCACTCTCGCAGGAGGAGCAATTTCATAGAAAAGCTCGAAACAAACCGTCACTACATCGTCCACAATGTATGCTGAGTTTGTAGCATGTTATGAGGCAACGGGGCATGTGAACTGGCTAAAGAAGTTCATACTCGGTTTGAAGGTGGTCGACAGCATACATAAGCCACTAAAGTTATACTGCGATAATAATCCAGCAGTACAATACGCTCACAACAATACGTCAAGTGGTGCTGCCAAACACATTGACATAAAGTATTATGTTGTAAAGGATAAAGTCCGGGATCAAATTATAAATCTTGAGCATATAAGCACTGAAAAGATGCTCGCGGATCCGCTTACAAAAGGCTTACCACCCAACGTGTTCAGAGAACATGTAGCCGGCATGGGTTTAAGGGAAAGCTCATGACTACTGGACTATAAATGGTCCAAAGTTAAAGTAACTGTTTCAGATCAGACATGTGTATTGTAGCTGTCAAATCCATCGGCAGTTGACCGTGACGATGAAACAAGCTCTATGCACTTATCTGTGATGGAACGAGTAAAGTGAAAGTGTTAAAGTAAAAGTTTAAAGATTAAAGTAAATGATGAGATCAAGGGGGAGAATGTTAGAATGATCTCCTAATTATAGAAAGCCCAACGGCCTTCTAGAACCTTGACTCGCGCCCTGATCGGGGGCGCCCAGTCCATCTATGGCTGGAGGGGCCCGTCACCCTGCGCTATAAAAAGAGGTGGGGGCCGGCGGCTCAAAGCACGGGGTTCGCCTGAGCCGCACTCCCCACCGACAAACCCTAGTTCCGATCGCAGAGGGTGCGCAACAAGTGACGGGAAGCACCTCCGCCGCCACTGCAGCGCTCCAACATCCTCACTGGACTTCACTGCGTCACCGATCTACATTGACCGTCTCTGCCTAGTGCAGAGCATCGCCAACGACTCGATGGCCGCCTCCGGATCGAACATCACTGCACCTCCCGTTCCCACAGATGGTTTGCACTCCTTCCTTCTCTCTCTTTCTCTCTCTCGGATCTAGTAGACTATATACTAGGACATCATGTTTATTCCCAAAAATGTAATATTGAGACCCCACTGATCTAGTGCTAGATGATCCTATGGCCTAACAGGAGGGTCAGCCAAAACTAATTGCTTGGCGATTGCTTTTCTACTGCAGGGATGCTGAAAAATCTGAGGCTACAACCTGTCTCGGGCATCAGACTTGCAGCTCGCTGGGCTAATTGCCCACTTATCCTAGAGGCTGATTGTGCTGTAGTGGCAAGAAAACGCAAGGCGCAATGTAATGACGACCACGCTGGTGCAACCACTGATCCATGGAGCTCTTCGTGAAGGCGATTCTCTTCATCGCCTGGACGTCATGAAGATTAGAATAGAGTAGAGCTAGCCCAGCTAGCTGTAAGACGCTGTGAGGATCAAGTGTTTTTTTTCTTATTTTCCTAGAGACGAATGGATGCGCATCATGGTCGATTAAGGCCCTGTTCGCTTGAACTTATCCGCCATGGTATAGTGTTTTTCTCTTAAAGCAAATTAGCGAACAATATTTTTCAACCTGGCTTTTCAGCGAAGCGAACATGGCTTTATTTCTTTGATTTCATATCCAGTGCTTTTTTCTACTCCTAGCCAGACTATCACCGCGGCTGCCCATTAATGAATGCAACGCGACAAAGTAAGGACTAGCTAATCTAATGGGCCGGACCTATCAATGTAGCCCACCCACGCCAGCAGGCCCTCAACAAGGGGGGATATTTCCATACTAAGTTGAAAGATGTATGCTTAGCTACTGAATATATGTTTTGGTGTATATTTTCAGCTTAGCCATATATTTATTGCCTGATAAGAATCATGAACGTTTCATCCTTAGATATATAAAAAAACAAAAAGAACTAAAATTTCATCTTATAGCTTCCCCAAGGTTGTGATCAAAATATCAAATCACATACTTGTGGCATTTTTTTTTGATAACTCATACTTGTGGCAAATTAAGACTGGTTCCCCTTGGAATGTAGGTCTACTTCATCAAATGTGCCAAGATAACCTACGCCTTGTTTAGATGCACCCAAAAGTTAGAATTTTTTCACTCTCTCTCCATCACATCAATTTTTAGCCGCTTGCATGGAGTATTAAATGTAGGTAAAAAATAACTAATTACACAGTTTAGTTGGAAATCACGAGATGAATCTTTTGAGCCTAGTTGATCCACGATTAGACAATATTTATCAAATAAGACGAAAATGGTACTATTCATCGGGTTCAAAAAAAAATTTACAAACTATACAGGGCCCTAGTAAAATCTAGTCATAAATGCATACTAATATGAAAGGACCAATCAACCTGGCTGTTGAAAGGACCAATCAACCTGGCTGTATAAAGGCTTTAGAATCCTTTCGCACCTACCCAAGGATCAACATCGAAGAAAAGCAAATGTAGTAGTGCATGTGCATCTCAAGGCTAAACAAACTCACAAGGTATACTACTTCTTTCGAAAGAGAAAAAAAATCTCACAAGGTATACTTTATCCATGCAAATGCAGATTCACAATGCTGGCCACGTGGTTCCAATGGACCAGCTGAAAGCTTCCCTGGAAATGCTGAGGAGCTTTACCCCGATAATGATGCGATAAGGACCCGATAATGATGCGATAAGGACGTGTGTCCCGTGACTTCCGGACACGCCCCCGCAAAACAAAAAAAATCTTTGTCCGCTCGTTCTATTCTCGGTAGCGCCTCATCTCCGTCCCTGTGTCCAAACGCTGCGCCGCACTCTGCGCTAGCTGCTGCTGCCTTCACCCGTCGCTCACTTAAGCCCTACCCCGCCCGCAACACTTTGGCTCCCCCATCCCACGCCGCGCTCCATCTTGCACTGCGTCGCGCGCCCTATCTCCTCCCCCACCCCCACCCACACAGGCATGACCGCGTCCGTCTCCATGCCGTCGCTGCTCGACGGTCGGCTCCGATGGGTTCATGCTGTCAGCAGTGGCGACGGTGCTGCAGCAGCGTACAACGTGGGGCGGCCTAGGAGATGGCGCTCCTCATGGGCGCCTCTAGGCAGCGGCCATCCGCGGCCTCCTGCTCGGCCAGGCCTCCTCCTTCTCCGCCGTTGCCACTCGAATCCCCACCAGGTAGGCCGTGACCGCGTGGCGAACACTGTGTTTCAAGTGTTTCAACAATGTGTTTTAAGTGTTTCAGACATTTCAAAAGTTATCTCAAGAGCTTAATCTGGATGTTGCAAAAGTAAATCTGGGATGTTGCATATGTGCAATAACATATATGCATGTTGCAAACTATGTTTCACGTGTTTCAGAGGTATGTTGCAAATGTTTCATTTGGATATTTTAAAAGTAGATCTTGATGTTGCACAGGTTGCAATGGCTATACATGCATGTTTTAAGTGTTTCATCAGCTTTTAGACATACATTGTAAATGCTTTATCTGGATGTTTCAAAAGTAGATCTAGTGTTGTACGTGTTTTTTACTATAGTGTTGCACATGTCGCAATGGCGTTTGGCGTTATAACGGCCTTCCTCGCACAACGTGTCTTGCCCTCCTCTCCTCCCCTCCCCTTCCCTCCATCTCCTTGCCATGGCAGTTCGAGCTCGGCGGGGAAACCATACCCGACTAGCGCGCAGGCGCCCGCATGGTGACCCCGCAGCAAGCTGAGATCCGTGCCGTCCGCTCACGACGTGAGGGAACATAGTAGTCACGAGCGTCTAGACTTTCGGGCGCTGCCTAGCCCTAGCAAGGGAAACTGAAGGAATCGCTTCTCCGGACCAATCAACCCACGCTCGGAGGAGCGGTGGGCCCAGGGGGAAAAGCAAGCCGCTCGCTTTGGCACTTGTTGTATGCACCGCACGGGTGCAGCGCAGCCGTCCAAAGCAGAGGCCCAGGTCAGCCAGCTCGCCCGCTGCCAGGTGGGGCCCGGACTGCTGGTGGTCGCCGCCGGAGCACGAATCTCGGCGCGCCACGCCTGGGTCCTGAATTCCTGATGATCGTATGCTTTTTTTGTACTGGGGAGGCGAGACGGGACAGTTGTTGAATGCAAAAAGATGAGATGGATGAGAATTGTCTGCTAGGTAGTCTGAGGTGTCATTCCATGGATTGCGTCGCTGAAGCTTCAATTCTTGTCTTTATTTGTTTTATCCACCGTGTCAGGTAATATACCCCTGATAATAACTTTGGCCTGCAATGTAACTACAACTACCGGGTGTGTTCACTTCCTATGTAAACCCAAAATATTTCCTCTTCCACCCATCACATCGAATCTTTAGGCGCATACATGGAGTATTAAATGTAGTTACAAAAGATAACTAATTGCATAGTTTGTCTGTAAATATCGAGAAGAATCTTTTAAGCCTAGTTAGTCCATGGTTGAACAAATTTTGGCAAATAACAACGAAAAGTACTACAGTAACTTTTCACCCACTTTTCACCAACTAAACACACCCATAGTCCCAGTGTATCCTGCTGATGATAAAATGGCAGATTTCAAACATCAATGGAATTATATTGGCCTAAATAGGTGAATAGTAATGGTGTATTTTCAATCCGTAAAAATTGTAATAGCACAAATCCAAATAACCCTTTATGACCTATTTATTTATTTATTCTTTCCCTGATTGGTACTATAGACTTTTGCTACAGATAAGGGCATTCATGTTATTTTGCTAGCCACTTGACACCATTTTTTGTCCAAATGGACGACAGTGCTATTTAAGGAACAAAAATTCAACTCTGTGCCAGATAAGAAAGTTCAAATTTTCCAATGCCCTAGAAAGAATATTGATTTGTTTCAGTGCCAAATATATAATTTTCTCACTGTCTCTAAAAAAACACCATTCCTAGGCCTCTACAGCATACTAGCGATGCCCGGGAAAAAAAATAGGGCCTACAATGAAATCAGAGCATCACGCTAGCAGAGCTCTAGCGTGAAGAAAACAGAGCATCGAAGCTATCTAAACGCTTGGTCCCACGTGAAATAAAATAATGCTATCATTTGCTCCTGTTACAAACAGAAAAATGATTGTTTATCGATTGTGCACCGGTGGGCATGGGCGTAACTAGTTGCGCCGCTCCCTGTTTTCTTAGCACCGTCTGAAATTGGCAGCACCGGTCACAGCGGGAGGAGCGATGCCTGAACCATCTGTATCTGTGCATCACTTAGGCCTCGTTCGTTTAGCCCTAATTCCTCCCGGAATCATTCCCTGTGATGAAAGATAGTACAAATTTGCACAAGATTCCAGGTTGGAATTGTTCCCAGTGTCTAATCCCTGATAACCGAACAGGCCCTTAGGTGTATATTATGGAGGACCTAGCTTCCTTGTGGTACAACCTAGCCATAGCAAGTTGGCTTGACGCGAAGTATTCATCAACATTGAGATGTCTGTTTATACTGTATAATTGGGAAAATTCAGATGCCTGTTTATTATATCGTATATTTTTTTGGGGTGGGGTGTGGGGTTGGGAAGGGAATCTTATCCGTCTTATAAGCACCCTGTGCATATGGCCTCGTGATAAAACTTGATTTCCGTGTCTAAGCATCTCCATTGTATGTGATCTGAGAATTCACCCTCCTAGTGGGAAAAGTATTATAAGAACTCGAGTCCTCAGTCTAATAGGCGTGCATCAATTTAGTAATTGCCTAACTGTTTAAAATGCAAATTCTTTGCAAAGATCAAATTTATAGAACAAATTAATTTGCTTACGATGTAAAACCGCGAAAAAAATAACCTTAGGTCTGTAGATATGTAATAAATAAATTCCAACAGTACCACACTATTCAGGCCTTGCGGTTTCAGATATGTAAAAAATAACCTTTGAACTCGTTCTATTCGGCTGATGGTTTCTACGGCTGATAAGCCAGCTGAATCTGATTGGTTATGAAAGAAAAACATTATACCATAACTGATAAGCCAGACTGATAAGTTCAAGCGAACAGGACGAAGCCCATCGACTTGGATGGACATGGACTGGGTTAAAGCCCAGCCAAACAACCGTTTCTCGCCCATCGACAACTCCATTATCAGGAAAAGATCATAGTCGAAAGTTCAAATCAAATCACAGAATCGGTGAACGAGCTCGGACCGACTAAGCGCTTTGGCCAAAGCTGTAGGCGTTTCTACTTTTTTTTGGTAGGCGGGCAACATGACAGTTGGCAAGTGCAAAACCAAATGCACAAGTGAAAACGACGAGCGAGGCAAAGTAAAGGGAAAATCTGGACTAGAACTCAACTGAGAGGTCAATCTAAGATACACCAACTGTCAACTGGAAATAATCTACAGTTGCCAAAACTATATATATATCTCGCCTTCTTGCTCTCGGTCTGTCATTCCTACACGCAAAAGAATTATCACGGTTATTAGCGACATTAATGTATTAACTAAAACTATGTACAATCAAGAAAAGAAATTACCTGCAACAACAAACAAGGTATGTGTCTTTTTTATCTTGAGAAAATATGTATGCTTCTTTCTTCCACCTAACATTCAATTTGCGCATCCTCTAGTTCATCTTCATACAGATTTGTCGAACCAGAAATAGCTGAAAAGGGGAAACTGAAGTATTTCTTTATGTATGCAGTTTGCATGCCAAAAAAGCAGTAACCGGAAAAGGCCAACGACATTAACATTTGTAAACTTGGAAGGCCAAACTCCTATGTTGTTTTGACGTAAGAGTACCAAGCACTGAAACAAGAGGGTGCAGTCGGCTTAAAATATAAACTATTCTTGCAGAGATAAAACCCAATTTTCAAATTTGTACTCCTTTAGCGGTGAGTCATTCCTAATCTAGAGCAGATATTGTTTTTCTACTCTGTTTGTGCTGAATGGGCAAAGTTTTCTGCATTTCACTCAATGGGCGCAAGGGTAATGAAGGTAGCCAAGGCAATTAGAATATGTTAAGGACACTTACTCTTCACATATGGATGTATTTCTGCCACATATATGTAAAAGAACTTCCAATGAACAATACTTACCAAACAAGTGACAGGAATCACCAAACAAGTTTCTAATTAACATCCATAGTCCTTCATACATCGAACATGATATACCAAATATGCAAATTTTCTAGACTTTTACCTGTATGCCATTATGAAAGTTTATAATTGTCTATATTAAAAAGTTCGAGCGGTCATAGGTGTCACTGCTCCAAACTTTTTTTGTCCTCCACGCCAGTGGCGGAGCCAGAAGTAAGATAAAGGGGGGGCAATTTGCCAATTGAATCTATATAAAAAGTTCGAGCGGTTATAGGTGTCACTGCTCCAAACTTTTTTGTCCTCCACGCCAGTGGCGGAGCTAGAAGTAAGATAAAGGGGGGGCAATTTGCCAATTGAATCTATATGTACATAAATGGTGAAAAAATAATGTTAGTACTTATAATTAAGTCATAGTATACAAAATACAATTAGTACTTATAGAAGTGTCGGCGTTCGGTCCCGCGGGGGTCCTAAGCCAACGAGTGAATCAAATGCTGCGTGTCCCTAATCTGGATGGTGATGCAAGGAGGATACACGGAGATTTATCCTAGTTCGGGCAAAGGAAGGCCCTACGTCTAGCGGGGAGGGGGGAGTATTGTATTTCCTTGCACCTAAGTGCTTGCGTAGGGGTTACAAGTTGTGAGAGAGAGAACCGAGCCCAGGTCTCAAAGGAAAAATGAGAGTACAAAAGGAGATTGGTTTTTCATTATCTGTGGTTCGTGGTTCTTCTGCCTTTGCTTGCTTGCGCTTGGCTTGCCCCTTGTAGAGCCCCGGCCTGCCCTTTTATAGGGTAAGAGGAGGCTGGGACGCCAGGGTGCCTTTGAGGTGAAGTTTTGTCGACCCCTGTAGAGGTGGCTGTAGCGACGTGCCCCGGGAATGGCCGGCCATCCTTGGACACCATGGTGACGTAGAGGACGAGACGGTGAAAAGACCCCGAGTCTTGTGCCACGTCGGCCTTTTCTTCCTGCTGACCGATGGAAGGTCGAGGCTGGGTCAAGGCCAGGTCGAGGACAGGTCGAGGACGGGTGGATAAGGCCGAATCCTCGAGATCGTGGGGTACGGTCCTTGTCGTATCCTCCCTCGAGGGTGATCGATGGCAAAATAGTGCACGGTATGGTGCGTACAGTGACAGGTTTTCACCTCCCATCCCGGGATGGGCAGTAAAAAGTAAGATTTGACACCGGTACTACTTCCATGTTGGTAACTGTTGTAGCCATGATGGTAGGAAGTAGTAGGTGGTTGCATTAAATGCTCTGACTTTTGTCTCAGAGTTGGTGAACAAGGTGGGTCGAGCGATCCGACCCGGGGTCGTGCGAGTCAGAGATTTCCTGATAGTCGAGATGCCTTGTCGAGCGAGCCTCGTGCGAGTCAGAACGCGGTCGAGGCGTCCCGTCGAGGGTGCCCGTACGAGTCGGAACGTAGTCGAGGCATCCTGTCGAGCGTGCCTCGTACGAGTCAGAACGTAGTCGAGGCGTTCCGTCGAGCGAGCCTCGTACGAGTCGGAACACAGTCGAGGTGTCTCGTCCGCTATTTTGGCTCGTCTTGTTTGCGGGTAGCGTTTTGTTTTTCTTAATCGTTGATTGTGGGTACCCCTAGTTTTAGGTACCCGACAGTAGCCCCCGAGCCTTTGGGTGAGTGTGGAACACTCTCACAGAGGCTCAGCAGTTCATGAACTGGAGTCGTAGCGTCGTAACTTTTTCCGGTGGGGGCGCGTGAGCGCACCCGCCGGGTGTAGCCCCCGAGGCCTCGGTGGAGTATTTTGACTCCTCTGAGGTCTTTTACACGCTTTTATTGAGGAATGCTCTCGTATCATGGCGTGTTCTGTCTTTTTCCGTTTGAGGTTTGGCTTTCTGCAGTCGAGCCCCCCAGCCTCGTGCGCGTGAGGTCGATCAGAGTCTTGGCCGTCTTTTATCGTTCGACCCTCACGCTCCCTTTTTAGAAAAAAGGAGGAGGGGTGGGGAACGTCGTACTACCCTCGTTTGGGCGAGCTCCGATGGTCTCCGGTGAGCTGTTAACGGGGAATTCGAGTGTGAGCCCGTGCTCCGTTCGATAGGAGTCGGCTAGCGACCGCGGAGGCGCTCTCAAAAATGCCAAAGAGTGGTCTTGTGGATCTCGATTCCTTGCGATAGGATTCGAGGGCTCGATGCCTCCCTCTGAGGGGATTCCTCTGTCGACCTTCTCTTTTAGCCTCGAATACGTCTTGGGGTGCCTCGAGAGTGTGGCTCGAGCCCTGGCCTTGTATGGGCGCATCCCTAGTCGTCCTTGACTCCGTTACTCGAGGGCAGCTGTCGAACCCTGGTCGAGGGCCAGCTTTCGATCCCTCGAGGTTTATATCGGGCTCGGAGCCCGTTACCCATGCGTCTAGGAATATCCGTCCGCGGATCCTTCTCCTGCCCGTTTCGGGGCTCTTCTTTTCAGGAGGGGAAGCGAGATCGGCGCGGTAGTGGGCGGCGTGGTGCGACGGTTACGGCGTGTATAGCGGACACATGCCCATATCTGCGGATTTTGAGGGAGCGGTTAGGTAAGGTCATTGAATGTAAAAACTTCTCCTACCTTTTCGCCCGCCCATTGGACTTCCATCGGGGTATAAGAGTAAGGCCCGGGGTTCTGTATACCCCTACAGGCCTTTTGCATTCTTGCCTTCCTTGCCTTCTTCGCCCCCTTTGCCATCTTGCGCCCTTCAGCCACCGTCCAGCGCCGCCGTCGTTCCTTTGTCCGCGCCGTTCCTCCGACAGCAATGGCGGGCAAGAGCCAAATCCTTCCCGCGGACGCTTGGGCCCGTTCCTCGGTGACTGAGAGGAAGCTGGAGGAGTTGGTCCGCGATGGGCTTCTGCGGCCGAGGGCGAGTCGGACCCAGCCGGAGTGGAGAGTGCCGCCGTCCGACCACCGGGAACTGGCGCCCCCAGAAGGTTACGTGGTGAGCTTCATGGCCTTCCACGAGAGGGGGTTCAGCGTGCCGGCCAGCCCCTTCATGCGGGTGCTCCTCCACTACTACAAGGTGGAGCTACACCACCTCGCCCCCAACTCCATCTCGCAGGCCGCCATTTTCACGGTGGTTTGCGAGGGGTACCTGGGGATGGAGCCACAGTGGAATCTGTGGCTCCACCTCTTCAGGGCGGAGCACTTCGCCAAGAAGGCGGGCGAGCGAGGGGTGCGGCGCGCAGTGCACGCGGGGAGCTGCACCCTCCAAGTCCGTTTGGGTCGAGGCAACCAGTACATCCCGACGCAATTGATCTCTTCGAACAGCGGCTGGCACGACGGCTGGTTTTACCTCCGCAATAACGGCGACTAGCTAACGAGGTACTCCGGCCGGGTGCTGATGGCGCGAGAAGAGAACTGGACGTACGGCGTTGTTGAAGACGACAAGCCGAAGCTGGAGCTGCTCCTCGACGCGCTGAGGAGGCTCCGTCAGCGTGGATTGACGACGGGGATGGTGGCCGCAGCGTTTCACCGCCGGAGGGTGCTGCCGCTGACGCAGCGCCAGCTCCGGCTCGACGAGATGACGCCGGAGGTGTCATTGGAGAGGAGCAAGATGTCGCACGAATCCCTCTCCCTCGACGAGGTCGCCCGACGTGCGCGGTGGATGGTGGGGAGCTTCCGGCAGGAGGACATCGACAGGGTCCCGATGCGCCCCATCCAGGGATTCGTGCCCCTGGTAAGTGTTGTTTTTGACGATCTTAAGTTCTTTTGCTTCCAGATTTCTTCAACTAACTTGGTCGAGGTCCGTGTATAGGATCTGTCGGTGGTCAAGGAAACGCGGCCACCGGTTCCGGAAGATCGGGTCGCTCGGGAGGCTCGACGCCTCTTGGCGGCCCAGAAGGAGGAGGAGAAAGACGCTGCCAAGAAGCGTCAAGTCCGCAAGGCCCTCGAGCAGGAGGCATTGAAGAAGCGTCATCGCCAATAGAGCCTCCACGGGCTCCCGCTCGAGGAGTCTCCCTCCGAGACAGTCTCGGGGGAGGACGATGACAGCGGCGACGACGACGCCTGGTCACGGTACGACACCGCGACTTCTCTAGCGCACCTCCCCAATGTGCGGCGCCTGCTGGAGCCCATTGGGGGGTCGACCTCCCAGGCGTCGAGGGAACCCCGGTGCCCGTTGAGGGGGAGGGAGAGACAGGGGAGAGAAGGGCCGGCGTGGGTCCTTCGGGGAGAGGAGCTGCCTCGTCTGGGCCCCGCAAGAGGGGTCGGTGGCACCGCTCCCTCGAGCCCAAGCGCCTCGGGCTCAGTCGGTGGTTGGAGCAGCGGCGTCGGCGTCAGAAGCCGGGGCACCGTCGACGGGCGTGAGGACCCGAGGCCAGCTAGCCTCGGCAGCGCAAAGGACCTCGGACGCCCCGTTAGCCAGGGCTCCGAGGAGCACTCGGCCAGCAGGAGGCTCGACGGTAGGACCGTCGCAAGCGCCGCCGGGTGGCTCTGGCCTGCCGGGGTCTAGGCCCCTGGTTCCCTTGTCTGGGTAAGTTTTTTCGCCCTGTTTTTCGTGATTGGTGATCCTGTTTTTCGTTCTGACGCATTTGTTTGTCGCTCAGGCATAAGCGTAAGGCGGATCTCGCGGGTCTGACTCCCGTGAAGGCGCTCAGGTCGGGCGCCGCCGTAATGATGCGGACGGCGGCCGACGCCGCCGCCTGGGTTGCGAAGTGCCAGACCGCGATGGAGCGGCTCAAGTTGAGGGAGGCGGCCGCCCAGACTGGGGCGAGCGCCCAGGAGGTCACCGGCTTTGATCCCGTCGCGCGGGGGTCAGGGCCGGCCGAGGCGGTCCCGGGCGATGCCGGGCTCGAGGTGCCCGGCACTGGTGGGTCAGAGCCTGGGTCGACCGCGATGACCGAGGCGACCGTCGAGGCCGCTGAGGCTGACACATCTGTCCGCGACGCGGGGCGGATGGATGCTGAAAAGTTGAAGGAGGTGGTGGAGGCCCCGCCAGAGGCGGGGCAAGAGGCAGCGCAGCCGGAGGAGCCGCAGCCGCAACAAGACCGGCCGATGGAGCCGGCGGTCGAGGTGGAACGGGGGGCGGTCATGCCACCGCCTATCGTTCAGGCGGTGGTGCCGGCAGTCGAGGCGCCAGCCCTGCTGCAAGGGTCGACCCCGGCCCTGATCGACCTCACTGTCGACAATTCCCCTGCTGACAAAGGAAAGCAGGAGGCGGACGTCGAGACGGCCGAGGCCTCAGATCGGGGCGGTACCTCTACGGCGTTAGGAGGTGAACAGGCCGAGGCGTCGGCCAGGTGGCCTGACTTTGCCGGGCTAGCGCTTGTGCGAGCGGAGGAGGAGCTTTCGCGCTGGGGCCAGTCGACCCTTGAATTCAGGGACGCGTCCAACCCTAGTGTCGAGCCCTTCTTTGTGCTCGACGACAAGGACGAGGTGCAGCACTGGGAGTACCTCGAGGGACTCCGAAAGCACTCATTGCAGTCCCTGCGCATGGTCTCGGACACTCTGGTGCGGAGTATGTCTGAGGCCTTTGAGGTAAGCCGGGTTCGTTAGTCTTTTCCTGTGCTTTATCCCTCCCTTTTTCTTGGTTCTAATTGTTAGGTTTTAACTGTGGTCAGGAGCTCAAGGAGCGTTCCCGCCGAAAGTCACTCTTCATTCGTCATGAGAGCGGCGTGTGGGCGGCGCTTGTCCGTCAACGGGCCCTGGTCGAGGAAGCCAACAAGCGGCTATCCCAGAAGAGCGCTGAGACGGCCGAGCTTCGCGTCGCTCACGCGGCGGTTAGGGAGGAGGCGGCGTAGGCCCGGGAGGCCGAGGCCAAGGCACGTGAAGACGCGGCAAGGGCTCGGGAAGAGGCTACCAAAGCCCGCGAGGACCTCGCGCCGCTGCTGGCGCGTGTGAAGGAGCTCGAGGAGGACATCACCTTAGTCGGTGGTCAGCGCGATGCCCTCAACATCCAGGTCGGGATGGCGTCCGCCCGCGTCAGAACCTTGGAAGACGAGGTTGTGACGTTGAAGGGGACGGTCCGAGAGAGGGACGAGGCTCTCTCGGGCGCCGACCGGGAAATTGAGGTGCTGAGGGCGACGGTCCATGACAGGGATGAGGCTCTTCGAGCGTCTGAGAAGACGTGCGGGGAGCTGCGTGACGAGGTCGTGGGTTGGCAGACCCACTCTGAGGGTAAACTTCCTGTTTTGTTCTGGCCTTGGCGTCGAGGTCCCAGGCTTATGCTAACTCAGTGTTTACATTTCAGAGTTGGAGAAGCAGCAACAAACGGCTCAGGCGACGGCCACCTCGTTCCAGAACCTCTTTGAGGCCGAGGCCACGCGGACTCAGTTGCTTCAGGGCACCATCGCCTCAGTATGTGATGGCCTGGGGGTCGAGCCTAATGCCGACACCGAGGAGGACGCCCTGGGGAACTCCTTCGTCCGTCGGATGGTGGCGCTGGGCCGCCTCGTCCGCAAGAGGATACGAGGCGGGCTGCATCACGGCGTGAAGAGGGCTCTAGCGGTCGTTCGGTCTGGGTTTGTGTACGACATGGACCTTATCACTGATGGGTTCATCACGGATCCAGATCGGACGAACGAGAACGAAGTCACCTGCCTGGGCCTGATCGAGGTCGCTGAGGAGCCTGGGAGTCGCCTTGCCAAGCTCATCGAGGTCGAGGTGGTTCCGCCTGCTGATGACGAGGGCCTGTGAGCCAAACCTGGGTATGAAGGCCCGTGTAATAAGTTAGTGTTCGTAACTTTGGTCATGATAGCCTCGGGGGCCCTGAAACATTTTTAGATGTAAACTTGTACTGATCGTTAAGTTTTGTTCGAGTTTTTTCTACCCTTTATCGCTTGAATCATGTTCTCGCATGATTTACTTAGCGCGTGGTCACGCCCCTTGGCGTAAGGGAGCGAGTGGAGGTACCGTAGCCTCGGAGGTGTAAGTGATCTCGCGGCTTGACTGCCCTCGAGCTTTAGGGTGCATTTGCGGCCTTGCAGATCGTGTAAGAACTCGATCCCAAGCGAACGGGAATGTGAGCTTTTCCAAAGTCGTGAACTGTTACTAGGTCTACTTAGCGCGCGGTCGCACCCCTAGGCGTGGGGGGTGAGCGGAGGTACCGTAGCCTCGGAGGTGTGAGTGATCTCGCGACTCGACGGCCCTTGAGCCTTAGGGTGCTCTCGCGGACTTGTCGATTTATGTGACAGTTCTTCTTTTTTGAAGAAGCTCAAAAAATGCGAGTTTTTTGGGGACAGGGGGGTTCCCCCTTGCAGCCCCCGAGGGAGGGTCGACTCTGAGAAAACAGGGTCGATCCTTCCTGGTTGTTATGAAAACAAAGCTTTGAACATCGCTGTATTCTTTATTTATGAGATAGTGAAACAATTTACAGAGCCTCGAGGCTTTAAGGAAAAAAGCGACGTAGTTGTTCAATGTTCCAAGCATTGGTGAAGATTTTGCCTTTCTCGTTCGATAGTTTGTAGGTGCCGGGCTTCAACACTTCCGCGATGATGTATGGCCCTTCCCATGGTGGCGTAAGCTTGTGTCGTCCCTTGGTGTTCTGGCTTCGCCGTAGCACCAGGTCACCAACATTGAGGTCCCGCCTGCGGACGTGTCTGTCGTGGTAGCGTCGGAGACTCTGCTGATACCTGGCAGAGTGTAACAGAGCCACATCGCGGGCTTCCTCGAGCTGGTCGAGGGCATCCTCTCTTGTGGCGTCGTTGTTTTTCTCGTTGTAGGCCTTCAACCTCGGGGATCCATATTCTACATCAGTTGGGAGCATAGCCTCGGATCCGTAGACTAAGAAGAACGGAGTGAACCCCGTGGCTCAACTCGGCGTTGTTCTTAGGCTCCACAGGACTGAGGGAAGCTCGACGGCCCATTTTTTACTGTGTTTGTTTAGCTTCAGGCCTTGTAGGACCATGCCGTTGGCACGCTCTACTTGGCCATTTGTTTTTGGATGAGCTACGGCCGACCAGAGCACACAGATGTGGTGGTTGTCGCAGAAATCCAAAAACTTTTTACCAGTGAATTGGGTGCCGTTGTCCGTGATGATGTAGTTAGGAACCCCAAAGCGGTGGACGATGTCGGTAAAAAATAGCATAGCTTGCTCAGACCTGATGCTGGTGATAGGACGGGCCTCGATCCACTTGGAAAATTTGTCAATGGCGACGAGCAAGTGGGTGAAGCCACCAGTTGTCCTTTTCAGGGGTCCGACCAAGTCGAGCCCCCAAACAGCGAACGGCCACGTGATGGGAATAGTTTGCAGGGCATGAGCCGGGAGATGGGCTTGTCTTGCATAGTACTGGCAGCCTTTGCAGGAGCGTACTAGCTTGACAGCATCGGAGACCGCGGTTGGCCAATATAAACCTTGTCGAAAAGCGTTTCCAATGAGGGTTCGAGGCGCTGCGTGATGACCACAAGCCCCCGAGTGTAGATCATTGAGCAGGTTTCTACCTTCCTCATTTGTGATACAGCGTTGGAGGACGCCAGTAGGGCTGCGGTGATACAGCTCTCTACTGTCGCCAAATATCACAAAGGATTTGGCCCAGCGAGCGATCCGTCGAGCCTCAATCTTATCCGAGGGGAGGTTCCCTCGAGTGAGATGGTCGAGGTATGGAATACGCCAGTCAGGCTCGGGGTTGGCTGGTGTGGTCGAGCCTTCCACCTGCATGGCCTCAACCCCGGTCGAGGGGGCTTCCGCCTCAGGTGGAGGGTCGAGTGACGGCCCGTCGACCCCTCCGTCTGCCCTGATGTTGACGGACGGTTGATGGAGATCTTTCACGAAAATGTCTGGTGGAACTGTAGTTCGACTGGAAGCGATTTTTGCGAGTTCATCGGCGGCCTCATTATACTTGTGTGCGATGTGGTTGAGCTCGAGGCCGTGAAACTTGTCTTCAAGGCGTCGTACCTCCTCACAGTAGGCCTCTATCTTGGGAGCACGACAACTCGAGCTCTTCATGACCTGGTCGATTATGAGCTGAGAGTCACCTCGAACATCGAGGTGTCGGACCCCTAGTTCAACGGCGATTCGCAAGCCCATAACGAGAGCCTCGTATTCGGCGACGTTGTTGGAGGCAGGAAAATGAAGCCGGATGATATAGCGCAAGTTGGACTCCGAAGGGTGAGATGAAGAGCAAACCCGCGCCCGCTCCCGTTTTCATCAGTGACCCGTCGAAATACATGGTCCAAAGCTCGGCCTAGAGCTGAACCGGAGGAAGTTGAGTGTCGGTCCACTCCGTAAGGAAATCTGCTAGTACCTGGGATTTGATGGCTTTACGCGGTGCATAAGAGAGGGTCTCACCCATGAGCTCGACCGCCCACTTGGCTATCCTACCCGAGGCTTTCCGGTTCTGGGCAATCTCTCCCAAAGGGAAAGAAGAGACCACAGTCACCGGGTGGCCCTTGAAATAGTGACGGAGTTTGCGCCGCGTTAAGACGATGGCGTACAACAGCTTCTGGATCTGCGGGTAGCGAACCTTGGTTTCCGAGAGCACCTCGCTGATGAAGTAAACCAGTCTCTGGACGAGCAGGGTATGTCCTTCCTCTGCCCTCTCGACCACCAAGACCGCACTGACTACTTGTGTCGTTGCGGCGACATAAAGTAGGAGGGGTTCCCCTAGGGTCGGAGGGACGAGGATCGGCGAGTTGGAGAGCATAGATTTGAGCCTTGCAAGGGCTTCCTCAGCCTCGAGGGTCCACGAGAAGCGTTCTGATTTCTTTAGGAGACGATACAGTGGGAGCGCTTTTTGGCCGAGGCGCGAAATGAAGCGACTGAGGGCCGCGAGGCAGCCCGTGACCCTCTGCACGCCCTTCAGATCTCGGATGGGGCCCATTTTGGTTATTGCGGCAATTTTTTCCAAGTTGGCCTCGATCCATGTTCGGAAACGATGAACCCTAGGAGTATGCCTCGAGGAACACCGAAAACGCATTTCTCGGGGTTGAGCTTAATGTTCTTTGCCCGGAGGCACTTGAACGCAATGTCGAGGTCGTTTATCAGATCACTGACATTTTTGGTTTTGACTACGATATCATCGACGTAAGCCTCGACGGTTGGTCCAATGTGTTCCCCAAAAACATGTTGCATGCACCGCTGGTACGTAGCCCCTGCGTTCCGGAGACCGAATGGCATAGTAACACAGCAATACATGCCGAACGGGGTGATGAACGAAGTCGCGAGCTGGTCGGACTCCTTCATTTTGATCTGGTGGTAACCGGAATATGCATCTAAGAACGACAGAGTTTCACATCCCGCAGTAGAATCAACGATTTGATCAATGCGTGGCAAAGGAAAAGGAACTTTTGGACATGCTTTATTTAAACTAGTATAGTCTACACACATCCTCCACTTCCCATTCTTTTTCTTAACTAATACAGGATTAGCTAGCCACTCGGGATGATGAACCTCCTTGATGAATCCGGCCTCCAACAGCTTGTGGATCTCCTCGCCGATGACCTTGCGCTTTTCCTCGTCGAAGCGGCGCAAGCGTTGCTTCACCGGCTTGGAGCCGGCTCGGATCTCCAAGGCGTGCTCAGCGACTTCCCTGGGTATGCCCGGCATATCCAAGGGACTCCACGCAAAGATGTCGATGTTTGCGCAGAGAAAGTCGACGAGCACTGTTTCCTATTTGGGATCGAGGGTGGCGCTGATGCTCAACGCCTTTCCCTTTGGGTCGGTGGGGTCGAGGGGCACGAGCTTGACGTCTTCCGCGGGCTCAAAGCTGCCGGCGTGGCGCTTGGGGTTGGGGATCTCATTGGCTAAACCGTCGAGGTCCACCGCCAAGGTCGCTGACTCCAAGGCGGCCTCTCCGTGCTCGACGCACTCTATGTTGCACTCGTAGGCGTGCTCGTATGAGGGCCCGACAGTTATGACACCGTTGGGACCCGACATTTTGAGCTTGAGGTAGGTGTAATTAGGAACCGCCATGAACCGGGCGTAGCATGGGCGCCCAAGGATGGCATGATATGTTCCACGGAATCCGACCACTTCGAAAGTGAGAGTTTCCTTTCTGAAGTTGGCGGGGGTGCCAAAACAGACAGGCAGGTCGACCCGCCCGACGGGTTATGCTCGCTTTCCTGGCACGACTCCATGGAAGCCCCCGACGCTAGGTTGGAGGCGCGTCCTTGTGATCCCCAGGAGGTCGAGGGTCTGGACATAGATGATGTTGAGGCTGCTGCCGCCATCCATGAGCACCTTGGTGAGGCGTGTGTTGGCGATAATGGGATCGACAACAAGCGGGTAGACCCCAGGATTGGGGACGTAGTCTGGGTGGTCATCACGGTCGAAAGTGATGGCCACCTCGGACCAGTCAAGGAAGAGGGGGGTTGCGGGCTGCACGGAGAAAACATCTCGACGTTCCCGCTTGCGCTGGCGTGTCGAGAGGCGCGTCGAGGGTCCTCCATATATCATGAAGCAGTCGTGGATCTCAGGGAACCCCTCGTCCTTGTTGTCTCCCTTGGGATCGTCCTTCTTGTCGTCTTTCTTGACGCCTATGCTTTCAAAATATCTTTGGAGCATGTGGCAGTCCTCGAGGTTGTGGTTCGTGGACCCTTTGTGGTAGGGACACGGCTCTTTGAGCATTTTGTCAAAAATGCCCCCGCCGGGGGGGCCTCAAGGTTTCTTGTGATCAGCAGCAGCAACAAGGTCGTCGGTCGGGGCCTCGAGCTTGCTCTGCTAGTTCTTCTTCTTCTTCCTATTGTTCCTCTTTGAGCTCCGGCTGGAGCCCGTGGGATCCTCCTCCTTGTGCTTCCCCTTGTCCTGATCGCCACCAAAGATGGCACCAACCGCCTCCTCGCCGGCGGCGAAGTTGGTGATGATATCCATCAAACCGTTGGTAGTGATGGGAGTGTTGCGGCCTAATTCTCGGACCAACTCTTTGCAGGTGGTACCAGAGAGGAAGGCCATGATGACGTCGGAGTCGGTGATGTTGGGGAGCTCGGTGCGTTGCTTGGAGAAACGCCGGATGTAATCCCGGAGGGATTCACCCGGCTTCTGCTTGTAGCTTCGGAGATCCCACGAGTTGCAGGGGCGCATGTAGGTTTCCTTGAAGTTCCCCTCGAACACTCTCACGAGGTCGTTCCAGTCGTGGATTTGTCGAGGTGGAAGGTCCTCGAGCCAGGCTCGAGCGGTGTCCGACAGGAACAGGGGGAGTTGTCAAATGATGACCTGGTCGTCGGTGGCCCCACCCAACTGACAAGCCAAGCAGAAGTCAGCGAGTCAAAGTTCGGGTTTGGTCTCGCCGTTATACTTGGTAAGAGTCGTGGGGGGCGGAACCGAGCCGGGAGTATCGTTTTGCGAATGGCTTTGCTAAAGACCCGAGGACCCGGTGGCTCGGGTGAAGGGCTTCGATCTTCTGAGCTGTCGTAGCACCCGCCTCTGTGCTCGTGGTAGCCTCGAGCTGCACCGTCACCATGTTTGCGCCTCCGGCGCTCGACGATGTTGTCACGGACATCTCGAGGTTCACGGTTGTCGACGATGCGTTCACAGACAGAGGCCACCTTGTTCCGTTGGGCGTGCTTGGGATGAACCGAGGCCTCTCTCTCCTGACGGGAGGGCTCCGCAGGTTGCTCCGAGGCAAGCCCGCATTGCCTGGAGGCGGAACTCTTGGCCTGCTGCATAGCAGCGGTCTCGAGGAGTCCTCGGATTTCATCGCGGGCCCGACGGGCCTTGAGGTTCGATGGCTTGGGCATGTTACGTACGAGCATGGCGGCTGCGACCACGTTCTGGCTGGCTCAACCGAAAACCGGAGGCTCGACCGCCTGATCCTCGACGATGCGACGATTAACGTCGCGAGCTCTCTCTCAAGCTCCTCTGCCTTGTGCGCGCGCCGCGCGCTCTTGTTCGAGGGTTCGCTGAAGTAGACGTAGGTTTTCCCATTCCTCGTCGAGCCTATCCTGCAACTCGCGGATTTGTTCGAGCTGCATTCCTTGATCCGCAAGGAATTGAGCCTCATCCCGCTCAGCAGGGAGCTCAACCTGAGGCGGCGTGTTCCTTCCTTCAACGGCTACCTCATCCTCTGAATCTGACACGCTAGCTCCATTGATGTTGAAGCACTCGCGGGTCGGGTCGTAGGTGTCATCGGCAGAGTCAGAGTCTGGAGCGCTAAAATAGTAGTACGATGGGTGCATGTGAGGTCGTCTATCTCTGGGGTCGTAATGTCGAGAAGCAGTCGCACGAGGCCTGTATCTGGGGTCTCCGTGGAGTCCAGGTACTCGGAAGCTGGTGTGGATGCGATAAGGTCGAGGGTGGAACGTAGATGGTATCTAGGGAGTTCCTCGTAAGCACTCATGCTGGTGCTTACAGAAGAAACATATGCCCGGGCAACCGAGTCTAGTCCAAACGGGAATGCTGACGAAGGCGTCGTTCCTCATGTCGGTGTAGTCGAACTGGCTGGTGGCGGCATCGCACCGGGCGGTAGAGCGATGGGACTCCCTGTCGGCATCTTACCCTCAGCCAAGCTCATCCTACACAGATCCTCAGCGAGGAGATCCGTGTGGGCGTCTGGCTGAGAGGCACCGGATCGGGGAATACCATCACCCTCCGCAAGGCGATGATGGTGGTTGTGCCTGGCTCGCCGTCGCCTGGCGGCGCGTGCCTGACGAGAGCGACGATACTGGCTCAGGGCTCCCCCAGGTTGGGAGATTTCATGGTCCACGTCGGTCGGGTGCCTGGGCGGGAGGAGGACCATGTCGTAGCCATGGCCAAGCGACATGAACTCCAAACTCCCAAACCAGATCACCGTGGCCAACGGGAGTGGACGTTCGGGGTCAGCCATCCAGAAAAATGGCGGGAAAACGATGTTGGCACGCATCGTCCCCTACCTGGCGCGCCAACTGTCGACGTTCGGTCCCGCGGGGGTCCTAAGCCAACGAGTGAATCAAATGTTGCGTGTCCCTAATCTGGATGGTGATGCAAGGAGGATACACGGAGATTTATCCTGGTTCAGGCAAAGGAAGGCCCTACGTCCAGCGGGGAGGGGGAGTATTGTATTTCCTTGCATCTAAGTGCTTGCGTAGGGGTTACAAGCTGTGAGAGAGAGAACCGAGCCCAGGTCTCAAAGGAAAAATGAGAGTACAAAAGGAGATTGGTTTTTCGTTGTCTGTGGTTCGTGGTTCTTCTGCCTTTGCTTGCTTGCGCTTGGCTTGCCCCTTGTAGAGCCCTGGCCTGCCCTTTTATAGGGTAAGAGGAGGCTGGGACGCCGGGGGTGCCTTTGAGGTGAAGTTTTGTTGACCCCTGTAGAGGTGGCTGTAGCGACGTGCCCCAGGAATGGCCGGCCATCCCTGAACACCATGGTGACGTAGAGGATGAGACGGTGAAAAGACCCCGAGTCCTGTGCCACGTCGGCCTTTTCTTCCTGCTGACCGATGGTAGGTCGAGGCTGGGTCGAGGCCAGGTCGAGGACAGGTCGAGGACGGGTGGATAAGGCTGAATCCCCGAGATCGTGGGGTACGGTCCTTGTCGTATCCTCCCTCGAGGGTGATCGATGGCAAAATAGTGCACGGTATGGTGCGTACAGTGACAGGTTTTCACCTCCCATCCCGGGATGGGCAGTAAAAAGTAAGATTTGACACCGGTACTGCTTCTATGTTGGTAACTGTTGTAGCCATGATGGTAGGAAGTAGTAGGTGGTTGCATTAAATGCTCTGACTTTTGTCTCAGAGTTGGTGAACAAGGTGGGTCGAGCGGTCCGACCCGGGGTCGTGCGAGTCGAAGATTTCCCGATAGTCGAGATGCCTTGTCAAGCGAGCCTCGTGTGAGTCGGAACGCGGTCGAGGCGTCCCATCGAGGGTGCCTCGTACGAGTCGGAACGTAGTCGAGGCGTCCTGTCGAGCGTGCCTCGTACGAGTCGGAACGTAGTCGAGGCGTTCCGTCGAGCGAGCCTCGTACGAGTCGGAACGCAGTCGAGGTGTCTCGTTCGCTATTTTGGCTCGTCTCGTTTGCGGGTAGCATTTTGTTTTTCTTAATCGTTGATTGTGGGTACCCCTAGTTTTAGGTACCCGACAAGAAGAATCAACAAGACTTAAACGACGCATAGCAACAGAAACAAAGAAAACGCTAATTGAGTAATGGATCCGAGCGTTGGAAGCACTGCTACACAATTGCTTTTTTTATTTTTTTAGATGGAGGGAATGCTATACGGTTGCTATGTAGGGGCATGCATGGCTGACCATGGCCGCAGCCGATCTAGGCCCTGGCCGGTCACATCTAACTCAGCTAACTTACAGACTTTTACAGTGCAGGGACAGAGAGGGCTTTAGTAAATGACGGAGGCAGGGGGGCCATGGCCCGCTATAGCCCCCATGTAGCTCCGCCAGTGCTCCACGCTATTCCGTCTCCATTCCGTTGGCTTTTCACGGTTTTGCAGCCCTGACATGCAGGTCCGGCAAGTTCAAAATGTCCAAAATGCCCTAGTGGAAGGCAACAGGTAGGAGGCACTTTGTTGACAGATTGACCGGCATCCTCCGTGGCTTATCTCTCTCCAAGTCCGCTTGGGGTGCTCGCCTACCGCGCGCAGCGCCCCTTTTGCCTGCTGCGCATGCGTGCCCCTCCGCATGCGTGGCCGCACCCCTCCGCCGCCTCGCTTCCCTCGCCTCACTACCGGCCACCGCATGAGTAGATTAGACATGGCCATGAGCAGTGAGCTGTGTGCATGGTCGACCGAGGGGTGGGGTGGCGGCTCCGATCGACCAGCCGGGGTGTGACGGAGGCAGGGCCGTCCCGTGGAAATCGGAGGCCTTGCTCAAAACTAAAAAATGAGGCCTACTAACCTAGAAAAAAATAAGATGTACGATATAATATATTACATTGTAATAAGATATATCAAGAATGGTACCTATATTTCATAATCTTTATTTGAATAGCACCATTCTTTTATTGTTCTTTGAAATGAAATCTTCAATGATATGCTATAATCTTCAATGACACTTGTGATTGTTTTGTAATAAATCTATCCATAGATCATTTATGAGATTGGATTAAATCCTCTATTCTTTGTTTTTTTTACACTTTTGTTAACCCGACTCAAATTTTCTAAACCAATTTGCAGAAGACATGGCTTCAATCTTTGAACACTATTCCAGTAGGTGCCTAGATGAAAAGATCAAAAGAATAAAATTTAGAGATCAACCCGCTACTCGTTGTAGTTTGCTATCATGCTGTGATTGTGAATGAATTGAAAAAAAGAAATATAAATGATTAGTATTACCTATTTACCTTCAGGGCCTCAGCGCCTCACCTGGGTACCTCGGCGATAGGAGATGTCTAGACTCTAGATGAACAGGGAATTGGGATCGCAGGAGTCGGGACGGGAGACAAAACGACGTCCGTGCAGCCGACCAAAACATTAGTTTCTATTGAGCTAATAGGCTTGCTAATGGGTGATGCTATTGGGCCAAAGAAACAATAAAACAAATTACCTGCTGTGCTTAGCTATATAGGTGGTACTATTCACTTGGAGTCTTGGAGGCATATGAGAATCAGAGGCCCTGCGCCGTCGCCCATCCTGGACGCCCCAGGGACGGCCCTGGACAGAGGCGTCGTGGTGACACGGTGGGCCCACGCGGCGACCAGCTCGCAGGAGCCCATGCAAGGACGGCGCTGAGTGCCTGAGTGGCTTGCAGCGATGGGCCGTAGCGGCACTATGGCAAGCAGACGGCGCGGCACGAGCAAGTCTGGGGCGGCAGCGGCGCGTGGCTGGGCACGTAGGCGAGAGAGGCGGGGCGCGACGCTAGGCTGCAGGCCTGCAGCACGCAGCGCGCGTAGGCCCTGCTTGCCGTCAAGAGCTGCGCTAGCGTGTGCCTCGAGTGGTGGTGGTACGAGACCACACCGGCTGCGGCGTTCTCCGAGGTGCTCGCCGGAGTTGTTGCGCCCGGGGGCCACCTTGTTGTGAGCGAAGACGACGATGGTGGGACAGACACGTGGCCGCCCCTACTCGTTGACAACGATGGCTAGTGAATCACGGTAACTAGCAGGTAGGTAGCAAGGTATGGAGCCGTTGAGTGTTGATTGACCGTGAACTCTTAGCCTAGCTGCCTGCTCTTCGCTGCCGCCACTAACAGCCTCTCCTCCGCCGTCGTTGGCTCGTTGCCACGCCTGCCGCTGGCCCGCTGCCTCGACGCTTGTGCCGCGGCCACGGCGTTGTACGCCTATATAGAATGTTCTATTACACTATTCTTCTTCCTCACGCGTCTTCCTTGTCCCTGTAGTGCGGTCCTCATCGGCGAGTCGGACGGCCTCCTGTTAAATTCTTTAGATCATTCTAGGTGTGGTTCAGTAAGTAGATACATATATTTGGTGTAAATAACGACATGATGTTCATAGATCCAGAGAAAGAGAGGGAGAGAGACAGAGTGGAGGAGTAGTAGAAGTGCCTGACCATACGGGTTGGAGGAGATGGAGCAGCAGTGGGCGTCGCGGCGTGGAGCAGAGGCGGCGGTGGACTTCCCGTCGCTGGCAGGCGTCCCTCTCGATCGGACTAGGGAGGTCAGTGGGGTGTGGCGACGTTCAACCTCGTGAAGTGAGCCATGATCCCCACCTTCTATATATAGCCTGCGCGACGGGGGGCCACCAGCCTTGTGTGGCTGAGCACCCCCGATCAGGGCGTGGTCAAAGGGTCTGAGTTGGTCGTTGGGCCAATTCGGTTGAGATCTATTCTAACATTCTCCCCCTTGATCTCAACTTATCATTTAACTTTAAACTTTGACTTTAATTGCTTTCACTTTTATTTGTTCCAACACAAATCAGTGTATAGAGCATGCCTCATCGTCACGGTCAGTCGCCGATAGATTTAACAGCTACAATACACATCTCTGGTCTGAAACAGATTCTTTAACTTTGGGCCCTTTATTGTCCGGAAATCATTGGCTATACCATAAACCCATGTCGACTGTGTGTTCTCTGAACTTTAACTTTGGGCCCTTTATTGTCCGGAAATCATTGGCTATACCATAAACCCATGTCGACTGTGTGTTCTCTGAACACACTGGGTGATAAGCCTTGGTAAGCGGATCCGCAAGCACTTTCTTGTCACTTACATGTTCAATACCCTTTGGTATGATTCCGGACTTTCTCCTCAACAACGTATAACTTTAATGTCAATGTGTTTGGCAGCACACTTGACTCGTTGTTATAGGAGCAAACTACTTAAATGGTCATTGCTGTTGACAACCATTATCAATTCCGGGTACAAGTTCCTTAACTATTTTGCCTGTCCCTCAGCCTCATATCATGCTATATTATAACTTTACATCACTGATGATACTAGAACTGTTTCTTTTTGGAGCTTTTCCACAATAAAACTTCAACTGCGAGTGTTAGCTACTATGTGGGTTTCACTAAACATCTCGTCAAAATTTAACATTGTACTCACAACTACTTGAGAGTACTTGTTCTTTCTTCTTAGCATGAGGCCGACATTTTAACTCCATTCCAGTGATCTATATCTGGACTGGACTTTTGCTAAAACAACCCGGATACATGAACTGTGTCAGGGTAAGGTCTTATCTTTGTACTCATTAAGTTCCCAACAGCTGAAGCATATAGGACATCCATCTATAACAATCTTACATTGCTTTTGGAACACTAAAGTTCTCAAAACTATTACCCTGATCATGGGAACAGGCGTAGGTTTACCCGCATAGATACTTTATTTCTTTAGAAACTTTTCTTAGCATGCCTATGCGATAGTCCTAATACCCCTTTTTTCTTTTATCTCGGTGAATTTCAATTCTTATAACGAGATACATTTCACCGAGAATTTTCTTATTGAACCTTGAGGACAAGAACTTCTTCTCATGCAGTAGATTGACATCACTATTAACAATTAAGGTGTCATCCACACAAGATTAGGAAATGAATTTCCCATTCTATAACTTTATACAAAAATAATTGTCCTCTCATTCTCTTTAACCCAAAATTTCTAATTGACTCTTCAATCTTTCCATGACAAAACCTCTGGGTTGTGCCATGTAATCATTTTCATATAAATCCCATTGGGAAATATTGTCTTTACTTTCATCTGATGTAACTCAAATCATGATGTGCCACTAGCACTCATTGTAATCTATTCATTCGCTTCGCGCAAAATCTTTTGATTCAAGTCGCGCTCCACATCTTTACATATTCCCTTTGGAGTCACATTTTGTCTTGTAGACCCGTCACAGCCTACTGTCTTGGCTCCTTAGGAATTTATTCTAGATCCCAAAATATTATTGGTATTATCGATTCCATTTTATCTTTCTTTGATTCTTGCCACTTGGACGAGTAAACGTCTCCCATGGCTTCTTCAAATTAGGTGGGATTACCCTCCATTTGAATTTCACTAACATAGACTTTATAGTCATCAGAAATATCTGATTTTCTTATTCTTTGAGACTTTCTGGGGCCTCAGCTACTAGCATTTCTTGACCTTTATTGCCAAAAGACAATTGATTCTACAAGGTGACCTTTATTGCCAAAAGACAATTGATTCTACAAGGTCCTGTGTAACAAGATCCTTCTTACATTATTCATCCTCCTTGCGGAGTTTGGTCCTCTTTGTACCCATGCTCCCCCAGATTGTCCTATTTTCAAACTTTCCTCATTTTGGGTTTTAATTTTGCTAGAACTCATATGGCGCATTTAGCACCGTCTTAATTAACTCTGAACACGTCCAGTATGAATACTGGCTGACTATGCTATCTTTCTATTGGAACTATAAAAGGTTTACTGTAGGGGTATTGTTATTATGACCGTCTTACTCCCCCGACGATCACATTCATCTTTTATAGATCACTTCAGTATGCATCGCATTATCTGGATTATGGGGAGTATCTTTCTTAATTGTCTTTCTTAATTGATCTCACCTTTCTTCCCCTCGAAATGTGGTACGAACTTTTCTACCACAATTTCAAAAACTATTCAGAACTCTTGTGAATGAGGAAACTTTGATTACTTTCTTCATCCACATGATTACATCATGCAAATGAAATTATTTCTTAATTCGTTGGGAGTACTTTTTCCTCATTTCACTTCAAGAACTCAACAGTCTTTTATCATTGATACTTTCGCAAGTCACGCTTGCATGTCATTCTTATCTTGAGGTTCGTCTGTAACTTTCTGTTCTTAAACTTATATTAGGATAGCATAAGAGCTACCCTAAACTTTTCTCCCTGTGCGGAATACACTCAAAGCACATGAGTCATTACAATTTTCTCCTGCCATGCAGGATAAATACTATGTCAAATTTCTCCCGCCATGCAGGATTTATTAACATAAGTACTATGCCAACTTTACCCCGTCATGCGGGTATTTTCTCAAACTTTTCCCGTCATACGGGTACTATCACAAACTTTTTCCCGCCATACGAGATAATTTTCTTGAAGGGACATAAATGTCAATACTGGCTCATATTCAATCATCAAATTTAGAAATAAGTCCAAATACTCTTTAACACACATGCTTAATCTGACGTTGGTCAAATTAAACATGCATGTCACTTATTACATTTCAAATCATGATGATTAAGTCTAAAATTATATTAGTTATTGCAACTCTTATCATGATGATAAAAACTGAAAACTAAAATCTTTTCATAAAGAGTACATAAAAGGTATCTTTTAAACTAAACTCTTATTGTTCTATTTCTTAGATCAATATCCTAGAATTCTTTTTCTTTTGAAGCCATTCTTTAAAGAGACCGTAGTCCCTTGCACAATGGTCTTCTTTCTGCAAAAAATTACACTTTTCATCTTCTGAGTCACAAGTACCCAGCTCATTTTCTTTTCACCCTTCAAGAATAAAGGCATGAAGTTCTTTGTCTGAAAACATTAATCAATAATCAACAATAATAAGCATGAAAATAACCCTACGTTGGTCTGGTTAAAGACATGCACATTAAACTTTTAAATCTTTAAGTTCTATTCTATATCACCGTTGGGCAGAAATAGAACAAAATCATCATTTTTATACATCAATTCCACATCACCGTTGGGCAGAAATGAAATTAACATATGAAAACTCAATTATCTTATAACTCTCTTCAAAATTAAATTCTAATTTTGAAGATCATCATCATTGCAGCGGAAACATGAAAATACATTACATTCTGCTCACTCTGGAGCATCTATTGTCTCTTATTTATTCTCTTAAAATTGGTCACTTTGATGCAAAATTCATCAGAGATTTAAACTTTAAACATAAAACTCATAGAATTATAATATTGTTATCATCAACGTTGGTCAGAAAATAACAATATCATAATTAACTTTAAACTTAAACTCATAAATAAACTTATAATACTGTTATCATCAACGTTGATCAGAAAATAACAATATTATAATTTATCTTAACTATAAACCAACTATTCCTCCAATTAAAATTTTTTTTCGTTGGTTTCAACTTTAACTGGTGGATAAACTTTTCATCATTCATTGAATAACTGTAACTGCTCTTCAAATTAAATCCTCGCGTTGGTTCGGATTTAATGAGAAGACAATAAACTTTAACTTTGCAGCGAAAAACGTGTACAAAATGCACTCTTCTGTTCAGAAGCACTTCCTTTAACTCATACAGTTGTCCTCTACACTAATTCTACATCACCGTTGGGCAGAAATAGAATTAATGCATGACAAACTCATAAATAACGTCATAATATTGTTATTAATCAACGTTGGTCAGAATGATAACAATATTACTTTACCATTAAAACCATACTTAAAATGACATTATCCAGAAGCACTTAATTACTGTTTGCTCATATTTCAACGTTGGTGAAAAAAATGAGCAAGATTTATCATCAGATCTCAGTTAAAAAACATTATTTCAATGCTTCTGGAAAAGGAAAAAACAAAAACTCAAAAACTTTCTTCAATTCGGCCCGAAAGCCCAGCAGTGCAGCCCCGCGCGCGCCTTTGCCCTTGCCGCCCAGGCCGCTCACGGGCAAGTTCCCGCGCCCACACGCCGCGGCTCCCGCGCCCATGCCGCAACCTGGGCCTGGGCAGGGAAAGCCGCCGTCCGCCTGGGCCGAATCCTAGTCCAGATGATCTGAGCTGCACAATCTAATCCGACGGCCAGGCGAGTATTTCGCGAGAACAAAACTCCTTGAGTCGCCGTTTCCAGAAAACCCTAAAACATTTTCCATTTCCTCCTCTCTTGGCCTCAGAGGCGACAGTGGAGGCGCCCATGGTTGTCGCCGGCGCCGGTGAGGAAAAACGCCGCCGGACCAAGTCCGATAGGCTCCCCTTCTTCCCTTCACTTTTCTCTTTCTCCTCCTCTTGCACAGCCCGCAACATCGCCTGGAGAAACGGACGGCTGCCCTTGGCGGCTCGGAGGAAGGAGGTGGCGCCGCCGGGGCGCCTCTCGCTGGCGCACGCGTGCGTCCGCACGCGGCACCGTCGAGTGGCCCCTCGGTCGGCGCCCTTTACAAGTGCGCACGCACACGCACATGGTGGCGGCGCGGCCTTTTGTGCCCGCGCGACGGCGACACGGTGGTCGTTCTCTACTCGCGCGACGGACGATGTCCACGGCGCAAGGAAGACAAGGTAGGTCCGGGTAGGTTCCTCCCCTTTTCCTTCTTCTGTTCTTTCCTCTCACCGCCCGATCCGACATCGGGTAGTCAGGGTTAGGGTTAGGATTTCTGATCCTGTGATCTTCCCGCATCCCATCGAAACAGTGGCGCGGTATACTGTTGCCCCACACCCGATCTAGGGTTAGGGTTTCGCTTCCTCTTTCTTGATCCGATTCAATCGAATCAACCTCTTTTGATCTTATCTTTTCTCGAACTGAAACTACACCTAGAATCCCGGCTCCGATGCCAATGTTAAATTCTTTAGATCATTCTAGGTGTGGTTCAGTGAGTAGATACATATATTTGGTGTAAATAATGACATGATGTTCATAGATCCAGAGAAAGAGAGGGAGAGACAGAGTGGAGGAGTAGTAGAAGTGCCTGACCATACGAGTTGGAGGAGATGGAGCAGTAGTGGGCGTCGCGGCGTGGAGCAGAGGCGGCGGTGGACTTCCCGTCGCTGGCAGGCGTCCCTCTCGATCGGACTAGGGAGGTCAGTGGGGTGTGGCGACGTTCAACCTCGTGAAGTGAGCTATGGTTCCCACCTTCTATATATAGCCTGCGCGACGGGGGGCCACCAGCCTTGTGTGGTTGAGCACCCCCGATCAGGGCGTGGTCAAAGGGTCCGAGTTGGCCGTTGGGCCAATTCGGTTGAGATCTATTCTAACACCTCCTAGATGAGCGCGTTGGACTACGGGCCCAGGGACGAACGCAGCGGGCCTTGGCGGACAGCGTCCGCGACGGACACGAAGGCGGCAAGGTCGGCGATGAGATGCGGGTTGGGGAGCGCGGTGAGGTACTCGGCGTCGGCGCGGAGGCGTCCGAGAGCAGGACGAGGAGCTCCAGGAGTCGCGCGGAGAAGCGGACCCATGACGGCGAAGGAAGAACGGCCGAACTCGGACCCATTTGCAAGCCTACTTCTAGCTAACAGATAGCTAATCAATTATTTGCTAGCTAATATTAGCTATACGCCATTAGCTAGCTAACTACTATCAGCTGACCTTAAATTCTTTGCAATCGTGATGTTTGGCTTTCATGATACGTGTTAAAAATCAGTTAGTAAAATAGTTTGGCTTATTATTATCTTTTTTTTGTTATTTTTTATTTTAGTCTCGGGTACCAACTAGATCGGAAATATTGCCGCCGGAATAGGTTGTTATTTAATATAAGAAAGTAGCGAGATTTTCAAATTTATTATTTTCAAAACTAAAAGTTATTGCAAATAATTTAAATACCAACTAATTAGTGTGGTCAAGAAGGGTCAACGTCAATCAGTTTGGCCAAAACACTCTTACAGGGAGTGGCACAAGGGAAAACCGAACTTTATCCCGCTTCTCTAGCCTAAGGGCATTTAAGTCTTTTTACAGCTTCGTTAACCATAGTTAGCAGCTAAAATAGACAGAATGACGTGGAGGACAAATAAGTTTGGAGCAATAACACCTATAACCGCTCGAACTTTTTAATGGCTTATAGATAATTACAAACTTTCAAATGACATATAGGTAAAAGTCTCAATTTTCTACCTGCTAAATATCCACCTGTTTATCTACGTCGGTATTATCTTTCATGCCTGGCATTCGTCACATTTTACCTCTACTTTGTGCAAGTGATAAGAGATAATATGAAAGATTTTCTTATTTTTCTTGATTTTCTCAAAATTTTGAACCTCGCCATAAATAAACTTCGATATCTCGATCTCGATATATAGAAAAGAAAATATCTAAATATCTTTATATATACATATGCTCCCTCCCTCTCCTCTCTCTCTATGCCAGTATTATCTTTCATTTTACCTATTTGTTCAGACTGGGCGTATCCAAACTTTCAGTGGTTCAGTTTTTCACAAATCGAATCGCACCAAATATATGCATATGTGCAATTATTATTATTACCTGCTAAAAAGCACCTTGTTTCTACACCAGTATTATCTTTCATTTATACCTATTCGTCCAGAATGGGCCTACCTAATACTAGTACACAAAACCTCAACACTAGCGGTTGAGGACCTATTTCTACTGGCGTTTTTTCTAATTGCCTGCGCTGGGGGCTAGTAGAAATAGGAGCACAGCACAGGCGGTTGCTTGTGAACCGCCTGTGGAAATGGACTTCCACAGACAGTTCACTTAGCGAACCGCCTGTGCAAAAAAATCCCCAAAAAACCCGAAAATAAATAGCAAAAAAAAGATTTTAATTAAGGGGAGGACACCACCGCCTAGCGTCCACCCGTCTCCGTCGAAGTCGCAAGTCAAGCAATTTTTCGCGCGCTACGCGCTCCCGGTGGGATTCGAACCCACGACCTCGGCCTCGCGCGGAACCTCCTCTACCACTGCACCACACACTCACATATGTCCATATACCTTTTTGGTTCCCTACATATTATACAAATCCAAGTGTAATTTGCTTGTTTAAGGTCCTAAACGATTTCAAATCAAAAGGTTGTCAACTACAAAGTTTCATAACTTTTCGAGACGAACAACTTTCGTATTGGTCATTTCTCCATCCGAGGTCGTTTACAAAATTTGAATTTAAAATTTAAGACCATTCAAACGTAGTTTTCGTTGACAAGATGATTTCAAATTAAAAAGTTGTAATTTACAAAGTTTCATAACTTTTCGAGACGAACAATTTTTATTTTGGGTGTTTTCTCATCTGAGATCGTTTGAAAAAAATCAAATTTTAAAAAACACGGGTATTTATAGTGGCGGATTTCTTAACAAACCGCCTATAGAAATGGATTCCTACATTTTAACAGGCGGTTTTTGTCTTGGGGTCCACCGTTTCATTTCTACTGGCGTGTGATAACTAAAACCGCCAGTAAAAAAAAAGCAGGCGCTGGGAAAAATCATCTTTCTACTAGTGTAAACTTTCCGCGGTTCAGATTTGCACATATCGAATCCCACCAAATATACTCATATTCGCAATTATTACCTGCTAATGAAAAGCTTGTTTTGTAAGCACCAACCAATCCACTGATGCTGGATACATCCAATCTTTAGATAGTTGAATTTGGAATGCGTTAAATATACAGCCTTATAAAATTCCATACCACCTAACACACAAATCTCTATATAAAGGCGTCCACATAATCCTGCTACACCCGCACATCATTTTCACACATACACAGAAGACACCAGAATACATTGAGTACTTGAGTAGATGGTGAAGGGTTCATCGAGAACGGAAAAACAGAACACTGGTAATGATCTTATCATCGACCAGTAAGCATTACTACTTTAACCACTATTCTATTTCTATCAACTCTGATAATGAATGTTTCTTTGCAGGTGATGCTAGAAATAGCAAAGGCACTGTTACGATGACTGTACTGCAAAACTTCATGAAAAAGGAAGCAGAGCTGAAGGAGCTGAAGAAACAGCTAGAGGCTACAAAACTCCGAGGTGAGGAGCTGAAGGCCCACGAGAAGAATTTTGATCCAAAACTGGTGCCCATTATGACTGGCGACTTTGAGGGAAAAGGATTGGAGGAGTTGGAAAAATACCGTGACATGTTAGTTGAAATGAAGTCCATGATTGATGACCAACTCAACTAAATGTTTTGCTTAGAGCCTGAGTCAACCATACTCCTAGGGGGATGGCAACGAAGTTGGGGCATTTGGAAATGGAGTTTCTGCTCTCCAAATAATAATGGTGCAAACCAAATCAATAATAATTATGATCATCCCTGAGAGGATCATCCCAAACTATCTTATTTGTAGTTCTGGCTTTATTATGATGAATGTATATTTGGAACTCTTGCCAATAAGACATTATGATGATCTAGTCATTGTTTGATGTTCGTTGATGACTTGTATATTAAAAGGACACGAAGTGTGCCATAGATGCAGTTATATTCATAGTGTGCCATAGAGCTAGTAGTCCAATAAAGAAAACTGCAGTCATAGGTGCAGTTATACTCATAGCACCCATTTATACACCACTTAAATCTTTACATGGGGAATCCGAATCTCTAGTTTCACGCTTACGTTGATCCGTCCGTAATTGTTTTATGTTTGTTGATGAATTTATACACCATCTATGACTGCATGTAATTCCGGCTTATGTTCCCGTCTATTGCTTGTTTCCATCATATATCCGCTCGTGTTTACCAGTTTTTGTATACCCGTATATCCCACTCCTCCAGCTACCGGTAGAAAAAATACAGGAATAAAAACAGGAGAGTGCTACCCGCCCGTTTCCGTCTGTTTTGATCCCTAGAAATCTCCTAAATGAATTAGTGGTCAGTCCACACCAATCCTCACAATTTTTCCTCAGGTTCAATTTAGTCTCTATAATGTAAAGTCAGACAGTTTGATCCCTCAATTTGATTCTTAACGCAAACGCAAAATGCTGCTTCAGTTGTGATTTGAAAAAATATAAATGGCAGCATAAAGAGATACAAGGAGACAGTAATAGATATGCTTCAAAATGAACAAAGAGGTAGCTACCTCGTTTGGGAGTTCATCATCATCATTCTGTTGTCAAGTCCAGTTATTGGCTTCCCCTGTGTTGCAGCATGGTAATTTACTATATTCTCCACTGAAAGTATGGATAGTCATAAGGAACCATAAGTTGGAAAGTTAAAGCTGAAAGCTAAGTAGTTGTATATGTACTTACCTCCAAACTCGGTTGGTGATTGGTCCAAGGGCCATAAATTGTGGATGGATACATGGACTAGAACAAAGCTAGACAATAGGAGGCTAGGAGCAATTGTCCATCTCATCATCAGCAACTGTTGGGTCGATTCCAATTCTGGTTCCTCATTGGCACAAGGTTCTGGGGCCTCAATTGCACAAAGCTGAGGCTATATAGGCACGAAATCATGAGCAAGTGTCTCCCTCAACTCCTATACGGCTTACCCCTCCTCTACACGAGGAATGTGGTCACCTCTTTGTCTTCTGACACCAGTGACTTAATTTAGATCAGAACTCAGGCCAAGGCCTATTCTCCATTTTCTGAGCCTTAGTAGCGTGCTGTACTTGGGCACATGTATGGAGGTTGGCTGACTAGCTCTGACGCTTGTTGAGCTTCCCTTCTTTGCAGATGCTGCTGCGGATCTCCCTGATCAAGTGGTTGGAGTAGGCATAGCAGCCATATTCCTGAGCCCAGGCCTCAAGAGACTTCAACAAGAAATGGTATATCTCTTAATAGCATCAGTTTCCTCTGCAATTTTGCCTACAATTCTCTTATGAACCCACAAATGAGTCCTTCCCCTATTGGGCAGAGGTGTGTTCCCCAAGACACACGTTGTAATTGGAAAATGGGTAACACATAACCTTAAGGGTGTCAGCTAACTTCATGTGTCCATCACACTCCTTGACCTCACACCAAAAGGACTCAAGGGATGAGTCCTCTCCATCTTCGAAATAAAGCATGTTGTTCACCTAATTGGTGACCTTCATTAAAGAACAAGTCTGCAAACAGAAAAGATGCACTTGGAAGATACACTGAAAATCATACAATGGATTATGAATCTTCAATGTACTTTGGATTTCAAGAGGTTGATGTGGCATCATACCGAATCATGTTATATATCATAGACTTAAAAGATTAATGACAGATAAATGGCTCATTTATGTTTAACCTGCTCTCTAAACTAGACTAAATAGCCATACAGTATTTACAGCAGATAAAACGTGATGAGCTTCGAATGCAATGGATGTCGAACCAGCATGAACAATTAAATCAAAACAGCATTCATTGCAATCACATGAAGATCATCATTGAAAAACGAGTTAACAATATACCAAAAGGCATGTTCTAAGGATGAAGCAAGTCCATGCAATACAGAAGAGCAAATTCTCATCAGTAAAATACACTGCCTTAAAATCCCACGATTTTAAGCTCAAGGATGCTACTCCAATCCTACTAAGGCCAAGATCAATGCTACTGAGCATCAGCAGGCAGCTAAACTAAGAACTCTGTCACAGAACATGGAATACAAGCAAACCACAAGTTACAGTCCCAGAGTTGAGCAAAAGCTTCCTGCAATTATAGGTTGATAGAATGCTTCTACATTCCTTCTGCGTACTGCTCATCATCTGTGGCTCCCAAACCTGAAAGTAATTGACAGAGTATGAGTAATTCAACTCAGAGGAAACCTGATCCCCGTTTAGAAGGTAGATAATTCATCAAGGATGAGTACCAGAAAAGATTAGTGTAGAATCATAATGGGGCAAAAAAAAGAGAATTACTGCCCTTGCGGACATATGGAAGCATTACAAGAGCTAGCCATATAACAAGCGATATCAGCAGTGCATTTAAATACAAATGTCTGGTGTAAACATTATCATCTCAAACAATAGAATTACACATTGAGGATGAGAAGATGAAGGCTTGAAGTTTAAACATCAAGACATGAATGGAAAGAACTTCTGCAAGCAAATTTACAAGCCAAAATAGAAGTCCCTGTAAACACGTACCATCCTTTGTTCCAAATTATAGGTCTTTTTGGCTTTTCTAGGTACATAGCTTTTGCTATGCACCTAGATATACGATATGTCTAGATACATAATAAAAAATTGTGTATCTAGAAAAGCCAAAACGACCTATAATTTGGAACGGAGGGAGTAATATATAACGCAAAGGAAGTCATGTAGTGTACAATGGTTGGATTGCAAGTACCAAGAAATTGAAAAGAGCTAATTCACCACTGCCGCAAAGTATTGACAAATTCACCTGATTGAGCAGATACTATCATCATAAAGTATCCTCTTATTCGCTAAGCAGTTTACACTTTATTGCAAAAAAAGGGTACACTTACTACTGTGTAGCCAGCTTGCTAAACATCATCAGTGCTCTGTTCAAGGTTGTGTTGCATGGTATCCAACTTCTCAATTACATACTCCAGTTTCTTGCAGCATATCTCATTAGCAATCCTTGCGCTGTAATCACACTTTTCAAATGGACGATATTCACAAGCACTTTTGATTTCCTCACGCAACGTTGTTTGAATTTCCTATTCCAACCAAAACATAATTAAGCAGTGAGTTATCATGAATAATTTGTGGCATGTATACTGCGTTAAATAAAAACCAATTGATGAGCAGATGCATATATTTACATAGTTGATTTGATGGAAACAAAGTGACATTGGCCAGAGCAAAATTTTGCATACAGCACTTTAAAACAGCTGTTGATTTTCCAATAGGCTCTCTAGCATGAGATTAGCTAGGGTTGAGGCGCATAACTGGTACCAACAGGAACGCGCAGCCTAACGATCTGAGTGCAGGCAGTGGGCTGGTTACCTTCATAGCGATCATGAACTCGCGGCAGTGCGCGCCGACTGCATCGGTGCGAGGGCCCTGAGAGTTTCCCAGCTCCTCCATCACCGCTCCCGCAAGCTCCAGCACCCGCACTATCCGCTGCACACGCGCAACAAACATCCAGCCAGCGGAAGGAAACGAACCGACAACCACCGATATCGGGGTGCAGGCCGTGAGGTTACCTTCTCGACGAGTTGAAGGCGCTGCAGGGAGCTGCTCTGGCTCTGGAGAATCATCTTCACCGGCGACGAGGAGCAGAGGCGGCGGAGAAGGGAATCGGTGGCGCCGAAGGTTGGACGGAGTGACGTGATCTGGCGGCTTTGGACCGGGTTGGGCTGAAAGGGAGAAATCAAATCGGCGACGACGACGACGAGCTCGAGCAGTCGAGCTGGTCAGCTTGCTGGATGGAGCGAGGCCGGCCACCGGCGACGCACCGAGGCGGCGAGGGGCGTCGGCGGCGCGACGCTGCCGGCTGCCAGGGCGCCCCGTTCCCGATTGCGGCCGGCGTTTTTTTTCCCTCGGAGGAATCGGCGAGGAGTGGGAAAGGCCGGATGGGCCGTCGGGTGTGGCCTGTGGGCTGGTTTGTGGACTGCTTTCAAATTAGAGGCACAGAATTTTTACTCCAAAAAAATAGAGGCACAAAATAGCAATTTGACACCTTAATTATATAATAATTATTCACTCTATTCTAAATCATAAGGAGCAAGTATACAAGGGGCTATAATTGGGGTGTATGCTGAGATGCAGTAAAGAGGGGAGGAGAGAGAAGAGAAGTGGGATGTAAGCTTCCAGCCAACTTATGTACAAGAATCAAGAAATTTGCGGCTAACTATTATATGAGTGGGCTATAAACCGGCTAACTATTATATGAGTGGGTTGATAGGTTGATTGTAAGTTTTCATACATTAGAGCCATGCTCTAAGACGCTTTGGCCTTTTTTATCTATTGTTTTTACTATGCACTTAAATATAAATTATATCTAAGCAAAAAAAAATCTTATAATTTAGAAGTAGGGAGTATTATCTACAAACTACTATTTTTTACCTAAAAATGTTTGGTATATATATATATATATATATATCTGGAAATACCCCGATACAACTGTGGGTCCATGGGTTGGGGTGTATGCTAACCGTGGAAAAATCCCTCAACTTGTGTTGTCATCAAAGTCAATTGACCTTCAATTTAGACTAATTATAATAGATAACAAGAACCTATGCTAGCAAACAAGAACCTAAAGGAGTCCATATAAGATTAAGCTAATTCTAATTCTAATTTAGGACCTGTAAGATAAAGAATCATTTTTATTTTAAATATATATACATATATATGAAACTATTTTAATATGTTTTTAATTAAATCGATTTTTCTATTATTTTGTAAGATTAAACCAGTTTTTCGGATTTTTAACTGCATAATTTTTTAATAAATACTTGGATTTTTTTAATAGTCCTCTATAGACCGATTTACCCCCTAAGTATCACTGTAGTCCAATTTACATCCTCTAAGTTGATGTTGCGCTACTATGTAGGACGGTTGACATGATGCCATGTCAACAAAAAAAACATCATAAGAAAAACGAAAATACTTTGACACGAGCGTCCGTTGGCCCGCATTTGTTCAGACGTGGCTTCCCACTCCGCCTTGCCCACCTCTCTTAATAAAAAAATCTCCCTGCTCCATCTCGTCCTCCTCATCTCTTAGTCTCTCTCACGTCCGCTGGCACCAGCAGAGCCCAAGCCGACCACGCCGCCTCCTCCCTCAGTTTGGTAACGCCTCCTCGGCCTCTTCCCCAACACAGAGCCGTTGGGATGCCTTACCACCGTGGGCCGCTGCTACTGCCCCTGCCCATGGTGGCTAGGCGCACGTGCCAGGGCGTCTCAAAGTCGTCCCTGGTCATGCCAAGGGGCACCCACGAGCGTGGCTGGTGCTGGTGGTGCTCGCGCGGCGCCGCTCGCCGCCGCCTCGCACCTTAACGGTCGGAATCGACTGGCCCAGCCTCTCCCCCCTTATGTTGCAAACATATGTTTCAATTATTTCAAATATTTTAGAGATGTGTTGCAACTGTTTTATATGGATATTGCAAAAGTAGATTGGGATGTTGCATATGTTGCAAATGGCTATACACGTTGCATATATTGCAAATGGCTATACACGTATATTGCAAGCGTCTATTTCAAATGTTTTATTTATTTTTAGACGTGTGTTTCAAGAGTTTTTATTTGGATGTTGTATATATTTCACCCATATGTTGCAAGTGTTTTTATCTGGATGTTGCATATGTTTTACAATGACTTTTCAAGTGTTTTCAGGTGTTTTTGCAAGTGTTTCAGATGCATATTTTAAGTGTTTCATCTGTCTTCAGACGCATGATACAAATGTGTTTATCTAGATTTTCAAAAGTAGATTGGACGTTATACATATTGCAATGTGACTCGCCTTCTATAGCCGCCTGTTGCAGCTGCTATGACGTTGTGCATGCACGTCGAGCGTGACGCGGCTGCAGGCGCGAGAAGCGGAGGGGGAAGCGCGGGGAGCCGCGCGGGTGGTCCTCGCTTGGCATGGGCGTGTAGCAGCTGTAGGCGTCTGGACACGGGTGTTCGTCTGGATGTCAGGGCGCTAGTACTTTCCTGAGGAAAAACGCTTATTGTGCAAAAACAAACTGTCTTGGAAGTTAAATGGTAAAAAAAATAGTTTTGTAGATGAGGGAGAAATCAGATGACCACGAAAGTTGTGGGGGTTAAAAGTTTTTTTTTCGTCTTCTGTTACATCATCCCTTAGAAGGAATGATCGTGAAAATAGAATTGGGGAAGTTAGTACTTGGTATAAAAGACAATATACTACTAGCGACAAATCATGGAAGTTTCCATTGAATGTGCAGACTCGTCTCGATCAGTTGTAACCGCAGGATGGCCGAGTCACTAGTAGTTCGCCAAACCCTGCAAAAAGGCGACGGTAGCACATCAAGAAATTGACACCGGATCGACATGATCCAATCCACCGAAACAAACTGAGCTGCGCGCACTTGCTGATCCGTGAACAGAGAACATGTCGGCATTGCGGCATTCTCTACCGATCATCCTCCTGCAGCTGTACATGCTCACGCTCTCCGGCGGGCCAGCGGCGGCAAAGGTCCCTGCGCTGATCGTGTTCGGCGACTCGACGGTCGACACGGGCAACAACAACTACATCTCCACGCTCGTCAAGAGCGACTTCGCGCCGTACGGCCGCGACCTCCGGCCGCCGGGAAGCGGCGGCGGCGGCGGCGGCAGTGCTGGCCAGCCCACCGGCCGGTTCTCCAACGGCCGCCTCGCCATCGACTTCATCTCCGAGGCTTTTGGCCTCCCCCCACTCGTGCCGGCGTACCTGGACCCCGACGCCAACATGAGCAGCCTTGCCACCGGCGCCTGCTTCGCGTCTGCAGGAGCCGGCTACGACAACGCCACGTCTGATCTTTTTGTAAGAAAGACGCCATCGTACTCGTGCACAAAAAATAGGTTCTTTGTTACGACGACAATGAACGCCGCCGCCGACAATATGTCTGTTTCATTTGCAGTCCGTTCTGCCGCTGTTTAAAGAGCTGGACTACTTCAAGGAGTACGCGGCGAAGCTGAGGAGCTTCCAGGGCGACGACAGGGCTCAGGAGACGCTGTCGGAGGCGCTCTACGTCGTGAGCATGGGCACCAACGACTTCCTGGAGAACTATTACGCCGTGCCGAGCGGCCACGCGGCGCAGTACGCGGCGGCGTCGGGCTACGCGGGCTACCTCCTGGGCGTCGCGGAGTCGTTCGCGCGCGCGCTGCACGCGCTGGGCGCGCGCAAGCTGGACCTCAACGGGCTCCCGCCCATGGGGTGCCTCCCGCTGGAGCGCCACGCCGCCACGGGCGCCTGCACCGAGGAGTACAACGCCGTGGCGCGGGCCTTCAACGCGGGCCTCCGCGACCTGGTGGCGCGCCTGGACGGCGACGGCGGCGCCAGGGTCGTCTACGGCGACGTGTACGGCCCCGTGGCGGACGTGCTCGCCGACCCGGCGGCGTACGGGTTCGAGGACGTCGCGGTCGGGTGCTGCGGCACCACGGGGCGGTTCGAGATGGGGTACATGTGCAACGAGGCCAGCCCGCTGACGTGCGCGGACGCCGGCAGGAACGCGTTCTGGGACGCAATCCACCCCACGGAGCACCTCCACCGCTTCCTCGCCGACCGGAAGATGAACACCTCGCTCTACGTGTTCCAGTAAAAATCATGGAACAGGGACGGGGCGCATGATATGATCGTTAATTTTCCTTATCAAATTCAAGCAACAATAAATCAATGCATGAATCGAGCGATGCGGTTGTTCAACCATTTGCTGCAAGAGAGGAAAGGAAATGAACCTACTACATGACGAATATGGTTATTGGTAGTTTCCCTGTCATGCAGAGCAATGGCGTGGACGCAAGGACGCGTACACATGACGTTTCATTTCTTCGTGCAAAATGGAGGATGATGTCAGTCCGCGCACCCTAAAATTGCTACATATAAAATTTTCATAACTGCCACCTTAGCAAAAAAAAACTTCGTTTGAAAACTTTATCACTCAAAGCACAATTTCCTTACGTGAGATCACAATAATTTTTCTCACTTCACATAGCTCTCCCTCCTTTTATCCCTTCTCTCCCGCGTACCTTTCTCTTTCTCCCATTTCTTCTTTGTTGTGTATGGTTCGGGCGGAGGTATGACGGCAGCTGGGGCTGGGAGGCGCGAGCGAGGCTGCGAGCAGGTGGCATGGCGGGACTGTCCTTAGTGCACTACTACACACCTGACCTTTAGTGCTGGTTTTTTACGAACCGGTAGTGTGATACTGTCTGCTGGTCCATTGTCGGTCCGTGGCTTGAACCCATCCTTTTTTCCTTTTGATCCTCAGATGTGCGTAGGGTTCATTTCGTTACATCCTATCAGCGTTACCTGTTGCTAGAGTTTGCCCCTGAAATTGACTTAAATGATGTTGTCCTTTGTTTTAAAACCTTCATCCTAATTAGGCTGTTGCTGCCTTCTGTTTGAAGGTCCCAGACTGCAAATTAGTGGACAAAATCTTTGGCATCTGCATAGCACTATTGATCCCTCAATCAGTTACCTGTACACATAAGCGGGTAGGAAGGAGTCGCCACCATGGACAAAGGCCGCATGTGAAGCCTCACTCATGCAGATCAGTCCCTTGAAGGTCAGCCACTATCATGGGCCATCATAAATAGAGTATCTACTTTATCGTTGCACCGTGTGTATTTTTCAATATATGGATTTCAGACACCTAGCTATTTGGTTTTGGTTTGTGACTTAGGCACTAGCAGTGATGTTTCAGTCTTGCACCTTCTCATTTACGAAGCACTATTTTAGAAACTCGCCTCCCATCAAGGCGACCTGTTAGGCACCGGCTTATATTGCCTCAAGGTGATTCATCCATTACTTGAGTTGTTTGGCTTATGGTTTCTGCGGCTGATAAGCCGGCTGAAGTTGATTATGAAATTTAAGATACTAGGTAGGAATCGGTATCATTTCGACTTGATAGGATCGTAGTATCGTAAGATACTAGGATACGGATCGAGATACTGGCAATCTTGCTTCCATCTAAGCATGGAGTTCTTATTTCTTTATTGTAATCATAAATCCATACCTAAAATTTCTTTCCACCTATTTTTTCGTCTAACTCCCCCTAACTACCTGGACAATGGTGCACGCATGCTCTCTGTGTCTTGTATGTGAGTCGGACTCATGACCCATACTCATACGAGTCAAGACAATTAGTATCTAGCGATGATGAATATGAGGCTGATTCTAATACGTATTCGGTCGCACCCTATGTATGCGAACTCATGACCCGTGCTCGCATTGTGATGTTGCAGAATCTGATTCCTATACTATTGACTGCCGTTATAACGCACAGACACATTTGCTAGTAAAGGTAAAAAAACTTAAAAAAGTAATCAAAACGGAAAAGAAAGAAAGAAAAGGATGCAGAGGCTCAGGGAAAAGCGGACGGAAGGGACACGAAAAATACAGATGCGGTAACTAGACGTAGAAACGGCAACGGGAAAAAACCAGAAATGGTTAGGGATACGGGAACCCTTCACCGTGATTTTTTATGCAGAAATTTTGGCTCTTTAGAGCGTAAAATATCCAATAATTTCAAAATAAAAAACAATGAGTTTTTCAAGTAGTTACAAAAAGTTGGCAGTATATTTGTTGGTTTCCTCAATTTTTAAAATCCGGTCCTAAAATATAGAAGATAATTTTGCATCAGAAATATCGCACTGTTTCTAAATCATTCTAACCACTTTTATAATTTCTTTCTTTCTTGTATATTTGCATAAGGAGCCATGTCGTGCTCCTTATTTTTCCCCCACGTTGTTCCATTGGCCGATGTCTATGCACGCATATATATCCACGTGGTTTGCTCGAGTCTCCCCTGTGAGGAAAGATTAGGAGTCGAGATATCGAGTTGTTGGAGAGCAGTTTTTTCAAATCTTGCCAAAAAATCTAAATTGGGAGTGGATTTTGGAAACTTTTGGAGACTATAGAGTCTAGATATAAATATAAACAATATAGTTAAGTGTCAATTTGCTGATGATGTTTAGCGAGCTGGCTACACAGTAGTAAGTGTACCCTTTTTTTTTGCAATAAAGTGTAAACTGCTTAGCGAATAAGCGGATACTTTATGATGATAGTGTCCACTCAATCAGGTGATTTTGTCAATACTTTGCTGCAGTAGTAGAGTTGGTGAATTAGCTCTTTTCAATTTCTTGGTACTTGCAATGCAACCATTATACACTACATGACTTCCGTTGCATTATATATTACTCCCACCATTTCAAATTGTAGGTCGTTTTGGCTTTTTTAAATAAACAACTTTTATTATGTATCTAGACATATCGTATATCTAGGTGTACATCAAAAGCTATGTTCCTAGAAAAGCCAAAAAGTCCTATAATTTGGAACAGAGAGTGGTACCTGTTTACAGGGACTTCTATTTTGGCTTGTAAGTTTGCTGGCAGAAGTTCTTTCCGTTTGTGTCTTGATGTTTAAACTTCAAGCCTTCATATTCTCATCCTCAATATGTAATTCTGTTGTTTGAGAGGATAATGTTTACACCAGATATTTGCATTTAAGTACACTACTGATATCGCTTGTTATATGGCTAGCTCTTGTAATGCTTCCATACATCCGCAAGGGTGGTAATTCTCTCTCTCTCTCTCTCTCTCTCTCTCTCTCTCTCTCTCTCGCCCCATTATGATTCTACAATAATCTTTTCTGGTACTCATCCTTGATGAATTGTCTACCTTCTAAATGGGGATAAGGTTTTCCTTTGAGTTGAATTACTCATACTGTGTCGATTACTTTCAGGTTTGGGAGCAACAGATGATTGAGCAGTACGCAGAAGGGATGTAGAAGCATTCTATCAACCTATAATTGCAGGGAGCTTTTGCTCAACTCTGGGACTGTAACTTGTGGTTTGCTTGTATTCCATGTTCTGTGACAGCCCTTAGTTTAGCTACTTGCTGATGCTCAGTAGCATTGATCTTGGCTTGAATAGGATTGGAGTAGCATCCTTGAACTTAAAATCGTGGGATTTTAAGGGAGTGTATTTTACTGGTGAGAATTTGCTCTTCTGTATTGCATGGACTTGCTTCATCCTTAGAACATGCCTTTGGTATATTGTTAACTCGTTTTTCAATGATGATCTTTGGTGATTGCGATGAATGTTGTTTTGATTTAATTTTTCATGCTGGTTCGACATCCATTGCATTCGAAGTTCATCATGTTTTATCTGTTGTAAATATTGTGTGGCTATTTAGTCTAGTTTAGAGAGCAGGTAAAACATAAATGAGCCATTTATCTGTCATTAATCTTGAAGTCTATGATATATAAAATGATTGGGTATGCCGCCACACCAACCTCTTGAAATCCAAAGTACTTTGAAGATTCATATTCCACTATATGATTTTCAGTGTATGTTCCAAGTGCATCTTTTTTGTTTGCGGACTTGTTCTTTAATGAAGGTCACCAATTAGGTGAACAACATGTTTTATTTCAAAGATGGAGAGAACTCATCCCTTGAGTCCTATTGGTGTGAGGTCAAGGAGTGTGATGGACACATGAAGTTAGCTGACACCCTTAAGGTTATGTGTTACCCATTTCCCATTTACAACAAGCGTCTTGGGGAACAAACATCTGCCCAAGAGGGGAAGGACCCATCATTGGGGTCAGAAGAGAGGCAAAATCGCTGAGGAAACTGATGCTCTTAAGAGATATATCATTTCTTGTTGAAGTCTCTTGAGGCTTGGGCTCAGGGATATGGCTGCTATGCCTGCTCCAACCACTTGATCAGGGAGTTCCGCTGCAGCATTTACAAAGAATGGAAGCTCAACAAGCGTAAGAGCTAGTCGGCCAACCTCCATACATGTGCCCAAGTAGTGCAGCACACTACTATGGCTGAAAAAATGGAGAATAGGCCTTGGCCTGAGTTATGATCTAGATTAAGTCGCTGGTGTCAGAAGACAAAGAGGTGACCACATTCCTCGCGTTGAGGAGGAGTAAACCATATAGGAGTTGAGGGAGACACTTGCTCATGATTTCGTGCCTATATAGCCTCAGCTTTGTGCAGTTGAGGCCCCAGAACCTTGTGCCAATGAGGAACCAGAATTGGAATCGACCCAACGGGTGCTGATGATGAGGTGGACAATTGCTCCTAGCCTCCTATTGTCTAGCTTCGTTCTAGTCCATGTATCCATCCACAATTTATGGCCCTTGGACCAATCACCAACCGAGTTTGGGGGTAAGTACATATGCAACTACTTAGCTTTCAGCTTTAATTTGCCTAAAAGAAAAGCTTTCAGCTTTAACTTTCCAACTTATGGTCATACTTTCAGTGGAGAATATAGTAAATTACCACGCCACATGGAGAGCCAATAACTAGACTTGACAATAGAATGATGATGATGAACTCCCAAACGAGGTGGCTACGTCTTTGTTCATTTTGAAGCATATCTATTACTGTCTCCTTGTATCTCTTTATGCTGCCATTTATATTTTTCAAATCACAACTGAAGTAGCATTTTGCGTTTGCGTTAAGAATCAAATTGAGGGATCAAACTGTCTGACTTTACATTATAGAGACTAAATTGAACATGAGGAAAAATTATGAGGATTGGTGTGGACTGTCCACTAATTCATTTAGGAGATTCCTAGGGATCAAAGCGGACGGAAAAGGGCGGGAAACACACTCTCCTGTTTCTGTTACTATATTTTTTTCTACCGGTAGCGGGGGGAGTGGGATATACGGGTATACAGAAACGGGTAAACACGAATGGATATACCATGGAAACGAGCAGTAGACGGGCGGAATTACATGCAGTCATAGATGGTGTATAAATTCATCAACAAACATAAAACAATTACGGGATCAACATAAGCGTGAAACTAGAGATTCCCCATGTAAAGATTGTAAGTGGTGTATAAATGGGTACTATAAATATAACTGCATCTATGCTGCGGTTTTCATCTATGACACATTTCATGTCCTTTTAATATATAAGTCATCAACAAACGTAAAAAAATGACTAGATCAACATAATGTCTTATTGACAAGATTTCCAAATATACATTCATCATAATAAAGCCAGAACTGCAAATAAGATAGTTTGGGAGATATGATCATTAAATGTAATCGATCCTCTCAGGGATGATCATAATTATTATTGATTTGGTTTGCACCATTATTTGGAGAAACTCCATTTCCAAATGCTCCAACTCCATTGGCATCACCCTAGGAGTATGGTTGACTCAGGCTCTAAGCAAAACATTTAGTTGAGTTGGTCATCAATCATGGACTTCATTTCAACTAACATGTCACGGTATTTTTCCAACTCCTCCAATCCTTTTCCCTCAAAGTCGCCAGTCATAATGGGCACCAGTTTTGGATCAAAATTCTTCTCCTGGGCCTTCAGCTCCTCACCTCGGAGTTTTGTAGCCTCTAGCTGTTTCTTCAATTCCTTCAGCTCTGCTTCCTTTTTCATGAAATGTTGCAGTACAATCATTGTAACAGTGTCTTTGCTATTTCTAGCATCACCTGCAAAGAAACATTCATTATCAGAATTGGTAGAAATAGAATAGTGGTTAAAGTAGTAATGCTTATTGGTCGATGATAAGATCATTACCAGTGTTCTGTTTATCCATTCTCGATGAACCCTTCACCATCTACTCTAGTACTCAATGTATTCTAGTGTCTTATGTGTATGTGTGAAAATGATGTGCGAAGACTGGTGTTGCAGGATTATCTGGATGGCTTTATATAGAGATTTTATTTTAGGTGGTATTGAATTTTATAAGGCTGTACATTTAACGCATTCCAAATTCAACTATCTAAAGATTGGATGTATCCAGCGTCAGTGGATTGGTTGGTGCTTACAAAACGTGCTTTTTATTAGCAGGTAATAATTGCGAATATGCGTATATTTGGTGGGATTCGATATGTGCAAAACTAAACCACTGAAAGTTTGGGTAGGCCCATTCTGGACAAATAGGTAGAGATGAAGGATAGTACTGGTGTAGAAACAAGGTGCTTTTTAGCAGGTAATAATAATAATTGCACATATGCGTATATGTAGAGGGATTCGATATGTGAAAAACTGAACCACTAAAAGTTTAGATACGCCCAATCTGAACGAATAGGTAAAAATGAAAGATAATACTGGTGTAGAGACAAAGGTGCACATTTAGCATACACATCTGCGTATATTTAGTAGGATTCAGTGTGTGCAAAAATTGAACTATTGAAAGTTTGGATACCATTGGGGAAATGGATCACACATCATGCACCTTTATCTGAGTATGACCTCTGAACCAACCATGTGACACTGTAACTGGTCCAGATCCAAAATTAGCTGGAGCCACAGAGGGGAAGATCCTGGAGCTCTGAAGGCCCGACTGGGCTGCTGTGAGGGTTGACTTAGGTGGTTAGTGGAGTCTACCTAAGGCCTTTAGGATGACTTCCCAGTTCCCACATCGGCGGAGGCCTCCAAACCAAGAGCCTCGTGTGTTGTCCTCAAGAGACTGACACCTGGGGCCCCACTAAAAGCTCTAGTTTAGTTTTTGGTGAATTGATGAAACCCTAAGTGCTAACCTATTTGCTCTAGTGATCATGAGGTTGAAAGCCCTAGTTTGGTTTTGGATAATTGATGAAACCTAGGGACTAATCATTGTGCTAAGTGTGTAGACATAAAATGATAAGTCCCATGCCAAGTGGTGGAGCTAGATGATGGTCATGATGATGGAGGCGACCAAAAGATGATCAAGTGATTTACATTTGGAAAAGAAGAAAGAGAAAAACAAAAATGAGCTCAAGGCAAAGGTATATATGATAGGACCATTTTTGTTTTGTACTCAAGATACCATAGAGGGTGTGAGTGACTTAGAATCGATAGTCGTACTATTAAGAGGAGAAATCTTTGGCTAAACAGTTTATCGAGTGCCACTAGGTGTCATGATTCATGCATTGCATTTAGAAACCTATTGTGCTAACATGTGACCCTTGTAAAATGCTTTAAAAAATGCTAACACACGTACAAACGAGTTCTACACATTGTGGTTAGCAATTAGGAAGTAAGGGCGCAGCGCGGACTTAGAAAAAGAAAAGGTGGTGTCGGTACCTGGCTGGATGTTGGACCTGACTCCAGCGCCGCGTCCGGTCATTCACTACAGAGAAGATGCGGGGTCGGCACTGTTGTGACCGAACGCTAGCTGAGCGTGACCTGCGCATCAGGTCAGTGGCCGCGGGTACGAGTAGAAAAGAGGGAGGACGACCGGACCCACCGGTGCATCAGGTCACCGATGACCTGATGCGTCCAGTCACTGTTCACGTGCTAAAAACACTTACTGGACTCCGGTCATCCAATCTGTGCGTCCGGTCATCGACAAGTGCGGGCGTGCATTAGCGGTTAGTGGCTATTTTTAAATCACGTGACTTGGCGCGTCGTGGTTGCTCGACTATTGCGACCGGACGCACCTGATCGGACGTGGGGCTGAGTCCGGTCGGTGAGTCCAGTCACCCCTGAGCTGTGTAACGGTTGGTTTTTCAGAGGGGGGTCTTTAAATAGACCTTGGTCGGCTCCAAGCCTTCTCTCTTGACATTGATCATCTTGACATCCTCTTGAGATGAGCATACTCCCTCTCACTCATCTCCCTTGCTTGGTTGTGAATCCAAAGTGAGATTGAGTGATTCCAAATGCATTTGCTTGTGAGATTGCATCTAGTGGCACTTGGGGATCGTTTGAGCTGCGGAATTCTTGTTACTCTTGGTGATTGCTGCCACCTAGACGGCTTAAAGCAGCGGTGAAGTTGTGGCAAGAGTTGGTGATTGTTCTTGGCCATCTCCCGATGATTGTGAGGGGTTCTTGTATCTTCCTCGGCGGAGCGCTAAAGGCAAATCTAGTGGATTGCGCGTGTCATTGAGCTACCTCACTTGTGGGTCAGTTCTTGTAGTGTCCAACATATGGACGAGATTCATACAACACCTTTTAGCCGCGTGAACCACCAAGTGTTGGTCGACACGGCAGGGACTAGCATGCCGGCGAGCACGTGAACCTCGGGAGAAAAATCTTGTGTCCATCTTGTGATTAATTGGATTTCTCCCGGTGATTGGTTATCTACATTGTGATTAGTTCATCCCTTGACGCGGTGGTATAATTAGCTCACCCTCTCCATTACTTTCCCGCAAACTAGTTGTAGCAAGCTCTTTAATGTAACTAGAATTGAGAGCTTGCTTTGTAGCTTAAGTTCATCTAGTGGAGCTCTTTAGTGAAACAAGTTTGAGAGCTCTTAGTGAGTAGCAACTTAGCTCTTGTGTGTGCTTAGTAATTATAGCAACTAGAATTATTTGGAAGGTGGCTTGCAACCCTTGTAGAGTTAGAGCAAATTTGTATTACGCCGTTTGTCATACTAATTAAATTGCTCTAGTGATCTTGTAGAATTTTAATAGGCTATTCACCGCCCCTCTAGCCATATTAGGACCTTTCAAATAGTATCAGAGCTGTGGTCACCATTTATTGAAGGCTTAACAACCTTGGTGCATAAGATATGGCTCAAATTGTGTTCAACCATGTTGAGGGCAAACCACCTTTCTTTGATGACACTAGTTTCTTTGACTATTAGAAGAGAAAGATGAAGATATATCTTAGTTCAATCAATGATAGAGTGTGGGAAGTGACCGAGCATGATTTTGTGATTCTTGATCCCGCTAGCCCCATCGACAATGAGAGAGCAAACAAGCAATGCAACACAATAGCACTCAACACTATTTACAATGGCATTGATGCAAAAGTTCTTGAGCAAGTCAAGAATCTTGAGAAGGCCAGTAAAATGTGGACAAGATTAGAGAAAACATATGAAGGCACTACAATGGTAAAAAGTGCCAAGCTCTATATGCTCAAGGACAAGCTATCCAACTTCAAGATAAAGGATGATGAGTCTATTCCGGAGATGTTCTATATGCTTCAAGTGATAATCAATGATCTCAAGAGTTTAGATAAGAAGGTGAAGGATGAGGATTTCTCTCACAAGTTCTTAATGTGTTTACCAAAGAAGTTTAAGACATTGAGAACCACTAGGTAGCGTGCCTGTGCATTGCTATGGGACAACTAACTTCTGTACTATAAATAAATGGATCACACGATAAGATAACAATACTGTGAAATTAAAGTTACATTTAATCCAAAAAACAAAGTTCATGAAATTAACATAGTCACAGAGGACGCGGTGTCATTAACATAGTCACGGAGGGTGCGGCGTCGTAGGCACACAACTCTACTGTATAAACCTTTTCGTGATACATCTAAGATAATAATAATATTTTATATCAACAGGAAGAATCTCCGATAACCATATTTTTCGTGTGCCAATAACTCCACGAATAAGTTTCACCACATCTCCATACTATCTTGTACACAAGTTGCACAAGTTGAAGTATATATGTAAATGCCCATGTGTCGTAACAGGAAAAAAATAATGCCATGATAATATGTATGAGCGTGTTACACTGTTAGCAAAAAAGATACTAACAATCTAACAATTGGAACATCAATATACATGAGTCTTCATGAGGGATAAGTAAATAAATTATAATACAAGTTTTGATATTTGTTCTTCGAAACCCTGAAAATATCTGATCCCCTGGTGTTTACGCGAAATTTGGAGATAACCATACTTTTAATTGGTAACCATTCATACCATTAAATGAATTTGAATTAATGAAAAGTCACCCAATTCAGGTTAACAATTGCTGAACCATGAACAGTAGGAGAGAGAGTGAAAAAAATCTTTTCTAATGCTTGCATTCATGTTGCCAAATTATGAGTCTAAATTTATTTTACTTTCTTTATACCTTACAACCTAGATTGTTTTTAAACCGAATTGTATAGATTACAGAGTCTTACACAATAATTGATCAATTAATGATCTTCCTTCGACCTCATAACTATCCAGATTGGTAATATAGAAGTATGCTAAAACATAATTCATGTCTTAACTGAATAGTTATGAAGATAGAAATAAAGATAGAGACATTGATACTCGACACTTAACTGAATAGTTTTCTTCATTGAATTGTGAATGCACTGAATTTTGTCAACAACTTTGATACAGCTTGTAAAAGTTGTCATAGTTTCTCAAAAGAAAAATCTTTTGATCAAGATTACCTTGCATTGTGTTACGATAATTAAATGGTGTAGCTAAGTTATGAGTATATTTTAGCGTGATGGCTGATGATTGTGTATTATTACTAAAATAAATGGATTATTATATCATGAAAAAATTTCATGCATACTCTTAGTAGCAATATCACCCAATTACCTGAACGATCCAACACTCTTTTGGATCAAAATGTCAGACCATGAATAGGAGGTAGGGAAACAAACTTTAATTGTTGGGTCATGAACATCAGGGTGACCAGCCGCGGGTGGCAAACGAGCGTGAGCATCGATGCCTGATCACCAGTCACCTGAGTCACATCCTCGCTGGCGAGGTAGGCACACAGGGGCTCTTCGGTGGTGATGTGTTCGACCAAGTACTGCTCTGGCCAGGAAGCTGAGGAGCTAGACACATCCTCCCTAGCGACAAAGGGACGGAGGCTCTTCTATGATGTCATCAACGAAGTCCCACGTATAGAAACTAAGAGCACACATGGCAAAAAAAAACAGCAAGAAAGCTAGTCTTGCAAACATCACTCACTCCAATGAAAAAATAAAAAAGAAAAGCCTTCTTTGCTTACATAAGGTACAATACAGACACAAACTCAATTAGACACTCACTCAGGTAGGAAAGAAATGACCGACAGTCAAAGAAGAAAAACCAAAACTGTACATCATACTGATCCGGAACAGTTACTGCATGTTTGATGCCTATTAGTACCATAGACGCCTAATTTTTCACTAACTTGAGAATGATGGTATCAAAACTTCAAAAACATGTAGTAGTTTGCAAGGTTCAGAAACTTACTATGCAGAAGTCGCCTATGATCTCTGATTCTCTGCAGTACTCCGTCTATGCTTATCGTCAAGTAAGAAGAGGGTAACTACTTGCCTGATATGCTTCAGCTCATCCCAGGCAGATCCTGCATATTATTTACAATTATAGGTCCTGCATACTATTTACAGTTATAGGTTAGGATGGTTAGCAACTGATTTGTCAAAGGTTTGTTAAAGCCGTCTGGAGATGCCATCACCTCATTAGTATACTAAAAGCCACAATGTTGTAACTCATCCGACGCAGCTTTGACATACTCTCCGTTGCTCATGCTGTAGCAGAAGGCTACAACTGAAACTTCAACAAAAAAATAATGCCATTGAGTGAAACAATATAATGGAGAGGACGTTGTGCCACATAGAATTTTTTTCCCTTCCACAGTAGTAACATAAGTGACTATGAGCACATAATCAGATTCCATCTCAAAGGCAACATTAGCAATGCAAAAATTCCCTTGGTCACTTTCATGTAGTCCCGTTCTTTAGTTATCAAGGAGATGAATTGAAAGAACCTTTCTTTTCTCAAAGCACTTATGGGACGTTTTATTTAGTGTTACATACAAAGTCCCAGGTTTTCTCAAAGGATACTACTGCAGCATCAAGTGTTATATAAATGGTTTTCATAGGCCAAGAGTTTGCTTCAGCTCTTCCACACCTGGGGATAGCTTTCAAGTTTCAACTGTTTACAGTGAAACAATAAAATAACTATATATAGCAGGAATTGATCACCCTAAAAACAGTTGGATTCCTAAGAAACATATAACGAAATAGAGTTTTCATAACAATGAATGAATGTCAGGTTCACTAAGTAAACAGACGCATAAAGCCTACAACATATGTTTCATCTTAGCAATTGTCGCAAATATTTCCATAGGAAAAGGTTTGTACCTAGAGCTGGCCACTGCATATACTTCACATTATTTTTCTGTCCACAACATTGTTCCTTTACGCCAGGGAATCAAGCTCTTGATCAATATGCCACCCTCCCCCAAAACCGCCAACTTAGTGCTGAGAGTAAGAACAAATTGCTGGCCCTCAACAAAAAGGATAGGTCCAAGATTTACTGCTATATATGTACATTCAGTGAACCTAGGCAACAGAAATGGAGAGTGACAATCAGATTAATAAAATGTGCCTACTGACTCTAACGCCCAAAATAGAGCAGAGTTAAAAGATCATTGTGCACCTGAACCGCCGAACGTGCTTATTGACCTTGAGAGCGAGGCTGCTGAGCACAGCTAAGTGTTGTAGGAGTTTGTTCTACACAAGTGCAGAGTAGAATCAGACAAAAAGCCCACAACGAAATCTGAACAAAGGCATTTAACTGCAATTTTTTAACCATAAGAATCTAGCTAAATCCAATACGCTGGATGAATGACAAAGGTATGGCCACGATTTTTACATGAATCATTTGATCAATCGGCCTGTCACCAATGTTCAGATGAATGATCAAGACATGACCATGATTTTTACATGAAGTATTTCTATGGACCTTTAAAATTTGGGCAGTCATATTAGGGAAATATTGTTATTGATTTTTTTTGCTCTATTAGGGAGACATGATTATTTTTATGTGCTTTGTGAGGAATGCATGGGCAATCCAAAATGTTGTTTATGGAGTTAGACTTTGCTATCTGCAGAGTAGATTTGCCTCCCTTTTTCTACAGCTTAGTTGGTTTATAAGGAGCATATCACAATGGTTAAGTAGCTGGACAACAGATAATGATATTTTCTATGTTAACTGCAACTGGTGGTATCTAATCCAATTGTTCAGATTAATAATGTTAGGTTAGTACTCCTAAGTTAAGTGATGATGAAGCTATAAGCTGACATTAATCTGGGCAGACAATTCTGCAGTTAAATAACCACTTTATTTCTGCTGTCCTGCTCTTGTTTATTCCCTCAAGAGATATATGGTGATTGATTAAAGAGCATTTTGGTTGGTAAATCACCCAGCTAATTAAGAATTTAAGATTCAAAAATCAAAAGGCATATTGAAGAAGGTAAAATGTAGATGTAGTAGAATCATGCTGTGACCAAAACACAAGTGCATCAACAGTTGAACCGACAAATTTGAGAGCATTACATTTTTTCTAACACACTTATGTTTGTGCATGTGTTGCAATCCCTCGTGTTAGGCCATGAGAGCACAACGCACAACGCTACAGAAGGAGATAGTAATTCGAAAAAACAACTCACATACTTCCGTGTTAGGCCAGCGGAGCACGCGGCGGCACCGGCCACAAGCACACAAGCACCCGCTGCAATCCGGAAGAGGCCACCACCTCTGCGTCACGCAGGGCACGCAACAACACAGCAATGTCAGTAAAGCGAAGATGCCATAGAGCAGCGAGCTAGAGAGGGATACGCAATCCTGTCGACCTACTCAGGAGAAGCGGCTTGGGTACCGACCGTTGTCTAGTTGCCGCCGCGGCGGCGACGGGCGCGACGTCGCAATACCGATTGCTCAACGACGGCCCCCGGCCCCCAGACGACGTGCAGCGCCGGCCACTAAAGAAGCCAGTTTGTCTCACGCAACCAATTCAACATAGAACCCAGAAGACCCGAGCGCCGTACCTGTTGGATGTCCGACGACGCTGTCACAAGGGACCAACGAAGACCCGAGCACGACGACGACGTGATGGAGCAGGGGGCGGTCCGGCAGAGCCTGTGTGTGGAGCCTATGCGTGGCGTCCTCGCGTCCGGCGTCGTCTACGAGCGCTTGGTGTACGGCGGCAACGGAGACTTCGCCCGAGGGCGACGGCGACAACGACGGTGATGGTCCCGGGGTAGGGACGCCGATCTGCCGCCACGGAGATGCCACACGCCGAGGGAGGTCAAGGAGCAGGTGTCGCCGGGGCCGGCGAAGGTGATGGCGGGGGCGCGGGTCCGGCGCTTGCTGGAGCCGGACGAGCTGCGGATCTAGGCGGGGGCGCAGGTCCGGCAGTTCCTGGAGTCGGACGAGCGTCGAAGGAGGGCGGTTCTTGGAGTCGGACGAAGCAACTACGGTTGCGTGGGCTTGAGGAGGGCGTCGTTTTGCTGGAGGCCACGCGCGAAGGGAGCGGACGTGGAGGGGATAGGCCGCGGGGCAGGGCAAATAGCGCGGAGAGGAGCGGGGTCAAGCGATCAGACGATAACATTTGAGTCTTTTTATAGTAGAGATTATCTTTAGAGGAGGATTGACCAGTGTATCTCAAAATGAGGTACTTGGAGATGTTATAACCGATGCTCATACAATTATAGTGATAATGAAGAAGTTGATAAGAAGAATGATGACAAGAAGAAAAAAAAAGTGTGGCTTTCAAGGCATCCACCTCATCCAAGAGTAAGGGCAAAGCAAAGAAAGAAACTTCAAGTGTGTCGGACCCTCATGTTGGAGGTCCACGTGCATTTGTATTTACACCAGGATCAATCGCAAATATGTATAAAATAACAGAAATAGCACACAGATTGATTTAATACAAAACACCGAGCTTTATTAATAATGAAAATAATAGGGTTTTACAATAGTCAAGGTTTAAATGGCATAGCCATAGGCATTGTATAACTAGCGATGTCCTTTTACCGCGAAGCGGCAATTTATTACAATGGGTGGTGGCTACTACAACGAATATTACAGCAAAAAGATACTTTATTCCACATGCATGCTTGAGCGCGGTCGAAGCCCTATGTCCTAAAAACTCCTTTCAGCGTATCCGTAGGTCCTCATGTGACTCCTAGTCCTCATGGTTCGCCTCCTCGTCGATGTCGTAGTCCTCCTCGGAGTCGTTATCTGTAAGTCAACAACGGGTGAGTACATAAAGTACTCAGCAAGCCCTAACAGGGGGTGAAATGATGTGGATGGTGGAGGTGGTAGTATTATTTAAAAGAAAGGGTTTTAGGCCTGGGAGAGCATTATCCTTCCCGCCAGTCCCCGTGTTATGATACTAATTAATTAATATTATTAGCATAGTTATCATATGAAAAACTAATCAAAGGAGACATCGGTTGCCCATTCTAAGGATATGGCTATTCGAATAGGATTATTACACTCTACAGAGGGGTACACTTTTTCCCACATGATAGACACAGTCCGACCATGATTAGTGGTAGGACAGGCCTAACAAGATCCTGTACCCGGATGACGCAACCTCAAACTTTCATATAATTCCACTACGGTCTACTCAGGGATTGGAACCCACACGATATCAGGATGATCACACAACATTCTAAAATATCTAGTGGTTGGATGATCACACAACATCCATTTGGATGATCACATAGCATCCAGTTCCATTTAAAAGGTGCTCACACACGGCACAGCAGTAACTTTTACATGGAAGACCACATAGCAACCATGCCAACCAGACCACGGAAGATCACTTAGCAATCGTGTCCTCTCCTGATAGTCTGTTGCCACACTAGCCTCCTAGTGAAAGTTATATTTCTACCTAACGGGTTGTGAGATCAGGTCTACCCATATAGACATGTGGTTGTACGTATATCGGACTTGGTGAGATAGCCTATGAACCGGTCCTTATACGACCGAAGCGAGTATCTCCCATAGGAACCCACATAGGTAAACATGCCAAGGTAATCTATCCCACATAGATTACTCTCACTTGCTCCCGTCAACGAGTTAAGTTTCATTTATCACCATATTCACATAGTTCGGTTCCTTAAACATAACCAATCATTATTAATTCATATATTTCAGTACTCACACAATATCATAAATTCCAATTTATAATGGAAATGATATAACATGATGGTGGTGGAAATAGGGGGGAGTTAGGACTTGCCTTCGTTGAACTCTCCTTCTGATTCGACGTAGTCTGGGTCCTCGCCCTCCTGGTAGTCACCGCCCTCTACCGATCGTTGCTAATAAATGAGACTACCACTCAACATAAAAGAAAACATAAAAGTAACGTAAAAACAAATATAGAACTATATGGTGGTACTAGATAAAATATAATAAATAGAGCTAGATTTTAGAGGAATTTTGGCGGTGGTTTTATAGAAAACGGAATTAGAATGGGGAAGTTATGATTTTTAGGAATTTAAAAATAGGGTTGGAGAATTCTGTGCAATTTTGGGGATATTTGGATGAATGAGGAAATTGTGCCAAGGGTATGGGTAGGTTCTCGGGCATCTCTAGTTCATTTAGAAATTTTCTAGAAATTTTTCTATGTAGGGAAAAAAATTTTCTAGCCTTGTGTGTACACTGCCCGTGTGTCCTTAGCAAATTTCCTACGTGTAGTGCACTGCGTACGTAGGCTAGTGGGTATGACAAGTGGGGCTGGGTTGTTGGCTTCATAGGTCGACAACACATGGGCCCTCCTCGGCCTCTCCTCTCAGCCGGACGGTGGCGTTGTCAAGGCACAGGGCCTGCTGGCAGAGAAAGAGGAAAGGGACGGAGGGGAGACGGCGACCGTCGGGGTGCGTCTAGTGCGGCGCCGAAACAAAGCAGCGGCCCTGAGCTCACCGGAGACGGCTTCGTCGGTGGCTTCGCTGGTCGGAGCTTGGCTCCAAGGGGTAGACGACGCTCCCAAAGCCAACCCACGACCTTTGGTGAAGTCGGTGGCGACAAGGGGGGCTCACGGCGGTGATGGTGGCCTGCCGGAGCGAGGGTGATGGAGTTGTAATGTGCTTGCTCTCACGCGACGCATTTAGGTGTGCGCGGTGTGTGCGTGGTGTGGTTGCGGGTGTGTAGAGTGTGAAGAAGATGCGACCGAGGCTGACCGTGCCTCGCCAATGGCGGGGACGGCAATGACGGCTCGACGATAGGTGCTACACGGTGGCAGGGTAACACAGGGCTAGAGGGTGAGATTGGAGCAGTGGTGGAGGTGGTTGAGAGGTCTAGGGAGCTCACCTACTTCCTAATTGAGCGAATGGAGCTTTGGAGAGAGAGAGGAACAAGCTCCAATCCTATGGCAGCGGCGGCGCACCCGAATTGGGGGAAAACGAGAGAAGGCTTGGGATAGGAAGGAAGGAGGGAAGAGATGGGGGAGGTGACGCACTCCAGATTTTCGGCGGAGCTCGGATCGTTGGTGGTTCACGCGGAAGCTCATTGGTGACGCATATTTATAGCTGGCAAGGTCGGTGGCGGCGGCGAGATCTTTTCTTGCCCACCGGCGGATATTTTCTCTTCTGGCCTTCCACGCACGTGCTTGAGCTAAGAAAAATCTGTACGCTGAGCTAGACACCTCCACATTCTCTCGTGCTTTGATGAAGTCGGTGCTAGGTAAGGTCGTGTCAATGGCGCTGGTGGGGTTCCTGCTCCGGCCTCTCTGAAGGCGTTGACGCGCTGTGGAGCACTGGAGAAGAGGAGAGGGGAGATGGGATGGTGCGATGCCATGGTCAGCATGTTGCCTGTTCGCTTTTCTTCCTCAACACCGAGACGGGGCCACGGCGGGACGGACGCTGACACAGAAGGCGCGTCGAAGGGGGCGAAGCTGACACCGGGTCCCACGTGTTGGTGGGAGGGGGAGGGAGACGGGGAGAGGCAGCCGTTACACCTTGCTGGGCCGCAGCCGAGGCCTAGCCCATGTGGAGGGGAAGGGAGAAGGAGAGAGGAGGAGTGGGCCACGTTGGGCCCAGAGGAGAGAGGGAGAGGGAATGGGCCCAAGGTGTCTAGAAGTATCTCCTCCCTTTTTCTTTTCCCAGAATTCCATCCAAAACTACTAGAGAGAAATTCAAATCCGAAAATAATTTCTAAGGAGTCGTACCACCATAAGTTCAACAAACAAAAGCAAACAGTTTTCACGCTTATAACTTGACAAATTTTATTCGCGTCAAAATAATCCTACGCGGTTGTGTGATTTATAGAAAAATTTAAAAGTTCAAATTTTTAGTGGTTTTCAAAACATGGCAAAAATTCAGGGTTCTACAAAGTGAAGATGAAGATGCAAGTGACATTGATAATGAGGCCATGGCTCTTCTAGTGCGTAAGATGGGCAAATTCATGAAGAAGAGAGGCTATGGTGCAAGAAAGAGAAGATATCACATGAAGGAGCATGTGAGATTGTGTTACAAGTGCAAGAGCCCAGATCACATTGTAGCGGATTGTCCCTAAAATAGTGATAATGAGGAGGATGAGAAGAAGAAGATGAAGGACAAGAAGGAGAAGAAGGAGAAGAAGATGACCTTTAAGAAGAAGAAAAAAAGTGGCTATGTAGTCACTTGCGATAGTGATTGCACCGAAGATAGTGATGATGATGACTCAAGTGATGATAACAAGAAGTCAATCAAGAAGGCACTTGCAAGCATCGCCATCCACAACAACTCTTCCCTCTTCGACATTCCTTCGACATGCCTTATGGCAAAGCCCACTAAGGTAAAATATGATGAAAGTGATGATGAATGTGAAAGTGATGATTAGGAGTGATGATGAGGACTACTCCAAGGAGGAGCTCATCGATATGTGTGATCAACTTAGCTTCGGCTTCGAGAAGAAGAGAAAGGAGTGCAAAACATTGCAAAAAGAGCTCAAAGCTCTCAAGCAATCCTTTGGGGAGCTCAAGCATCTTATGAGCGTCTAAAGGAAGACCATGAGAAGCTTGGCCTTGCTCGCACAAAACTAGAAAAAGCTCATTCTTCTCTTCTAGAGCAAGTCAAGATGGAGGAGATCAAGGAGACAATTGTGACATGTGACAAGGGCTCTACATATGATTTGATTAATAAATCTTTCTTTGAGCCTATTATTGTTGCCTCTACTAACTCTTCTTGTAGCACTTTCACATCTATCTCATCTACTAGTGATGGTTTCACTTGTGATGCCTCACTAATGGTTGAGAATGAGACCCTCAAGAAGGAGGTCAATAAGCTCACTCGCGCTTTAGGCAAGACCTATGGTGGTGAGGACCGCTTACTTATGTGCTTATGTGCTTGGGTAGCCAAAGAGCATCTCTCAACAAAGAGGGATTGCCCGAACGAATATCCGAAACCCGAATGTAACCCAAAACCCACGGATAAATATACACATATTCACTTGTATAAATAAGAGACAACAAATAATAAATATTTTCATGAGTCAATTTTGAATAGATTTAATAATCTAAGTAAACAAGTTATTATTAACATATTATAAAACATGAGTTTTAATTTCAAATGATTTATTTCGGATATCCATTGGATATCCACGGGTGAGAAACTAAACCCGAAACCGAACCTGAAACCAAACCCGAAACCGAACCCGAAAACCATGGGTGAGAAACTATCCCAAATCCAAACCCACAGGTATTCGATCCGAAACCGATCCGCTGCCATCCTCAGTTCTCTGTCACGCAGTCTTCTGCTTTTTTCCGTATGCTCCGTACGCACCACCGCCAGCCCACGTCCGAACGCGCGCGCGTTGGCGGAGCCTTAGGCTGGCACGGGGTTAAATTATTGGCGGGCCTTGGGCTGGAAAGCTGCCGGACGTCCGATTGAGCGGACACTAGCACACCCCACCCAAAACGGGGCAGGTCAGGGGCGGGTTTTGAATCTCCCCCGAGGGGCCCGTCGGGACCCGAAGTTAAGGTTCCTGTGCTAAAAAAGCCCACCAGGCCAGCCCAACTAAAATAGGTTGAGTTGCAAGGTAGGTCAACCAAATCGACACCAGTCCCTGACCTTTCTCTTTTTTCCTCCCCTCTTCCCAGTCCCGTGCCGCCGCACGCCCGGTCGCCCGCTGCCCGCACCGCGCAGGCGGCCAGGCGCGACCACCGAGCCCTGGCGGCCGGGCCCCTGCTGCTGCATCGCGCTCGCGCCTTCCCTGCCCTGCGGAGCCCCTGACGAGTGACGACGAGTCGAGGACGACCCCTGCTGCCCCTGCCCTCCGCCGCCCCTGACGAGGAGTCGAGGACGCGGCTGCTGGATCCTCTGCCGTCTGCGGTCTGGCCCTGAAGAGGACGAGAGGACGCGCCGAGCCGCCGACGGATTCGCCCCAAGCACCCAACGGCCAACCCAAACTCCGGTCTCCGGCACAGGCTCACGGTCACGGATCCAATTCCAAGGTGAGAGTGAGACACACTGGTCTGTGTATTAAGAAGCTTTGCGTTCTCTGTGTCACTGACTGTATGTGAATTACTGAGCATTGGTGTTTTTTCTTTCAGAAAGGGGAAAATGTCTACTCCTGGTACATCTTCGGCTGCTGGATCTCAAGTGCAAGCTGCCGACGACGTGCGCGAGCTCCTCCTCTCCACCACAGCCGACGCCTCTGACCCGTCCACGCCCCTCTCAGCGCCCGACCTCCGCCTCCTCATCGACCGCCTACGCCTCCGCTCCGACCGCCTGCACGCCTCGGCCCTCTCCTTCGCTGCCTCTAACCGCGGGGCCCTCGCCAACGCGCTCCTCCGCGCAGCCTCTGCCGCCGATTCCTCTGCCTCCTTCAAGTCTTCCCTCGACTCCGCGCTTGCCCCGCTCGCCTCCTCGCCCGACCTCTCCGACCTCAGGGCCCTTGCCGACCGCCTCCTCGCCGCCCGCCGCGAGCTCGCCGAGCGCCAGGAGCACCTCGCCGCTGCCTCCACAATTGCTTCGCTCGCCGCGCGCCTCGGTGAGGCCCGTGCCGCAGCAAGCCCCCTCGACAGGGCCGCTGCCGTCGCTGAACTCAAGACCCTCCTGATCGATCCCGACAGATCTGGATCTGGTCAAGACGACCCAGTCGTATTTGGGCTCCTCAGGAGCGACTGGGAGCAACTTGTCGACGAGGTGACAAGGAAATTCTGCTTTAGAATGATTCAGCTTATGTCAGGGTTTGCATTTGTGCTAAACTGCTAATTGTTGTTGTTGGGGTGTGGTTATGATGGTGATACAGCTGCAAGTGGGGCTTGGGAAGAATGTGCAGGAGTGTGTGGAATTTGTGCCAGAGGGAGGGAAGGTGGTGGTGAGGGCTACTCCGAGAGGTCACTCCGGTGGAAGTCATGGTGTTGAGCTTCCTGTTGCCCTGCAGGCATTGGAGGTGAGTTTTACTGAGAAAATTCAGTTGGTACTTCAGCATCACAGACTGCTCCACCATAACCCTAACTTGTAAACAAAATATGCAATTGGTAATGGAACTTAGTTGGGAGCTTTTGATGGACATTGAATGGAACATAAGCTGTACATAGTTTAAGCTGCATTGCCGTAGAAATAATGAATACAATTGTTGTTAAAGATAGCTTTTGTCAAGGATTGTGGGCTGTTGTGTTGGACATTTAAGACACTGATCTAATCCTTCAGTGTCTAAAATTGTGACAACTTTGGGAAAAAAAGATATCTATGTCACTAGAAGCTCCACCAGGCACTACCTCGTTGAGTTCAAATGCTATCTTCTTTTGATATGTTGTGTAGTGCGGACTAGATTGAAACTGAAAATACCTTTTGTTTTAGCCTTGGCATGGGAACTAAGGAGGTAAATGAATTGGCCATCTGCCATCCTACCCATGTTTAATCCTCTATATAAAGTGGTCATTTATTATGCCAAAGGCACACACTCACTCTCCCTCATGCTAGTCAATGAAGGAATTAAGGAGGTGTAATATTGGAAAAAATGAGTCAAATTTACTTCAAAATTGTACAACAAGTGTTTTGAAGATAGTAGAAGAGGCTAAAGCAACAAGTATTTTGAACTGGAATGAGTAGATGGCAGGGCGATGTTGTGCACCTTGGTGGGGTAGCTTGTGGAGAAGGCGGTGTCATGGCTAGGTTGGGTAGACCTATGTGGCTCAGAGATCAAGAAGGATCTAAATATCAAATCCAAGTTAGCCATTTATTGATAATTTTCTCTCCTGTAAAAAGAGAGGAGTTTCCTGACAACAAACAAGCAATTGATGGAAGCATATATCCTTAAATGCAACTAATTCCTATTTGTGTCTTACTTCTGTATCTCTAAAGTTGCTTACTTAGGGGCCAGACTATAGACGCGTCCTTCTAGGCTTTTTCTGAGATGGCAGGTGCTGCCATGGGCGCCTTGCATAAGTGTTGACCCCATATTACATGGTAACATTGTACTCCTCAAAATGTATGACCTTTTCATTTCTTTGTTTTGCCAGACTATTGATGCCCTAGGCTATGGGATGGCCAAAATTGCAGACTCGATGATGAAACATATTCTGGTTCCAGCAATCAGTAACATACAGGTGTCAGTGATTGAGGAAGGTGGTCCAGAACACTTTGTATCAGTCTTGAGTGTAGTCCCTTCTGAGGAAATAAAAGTAAGCCTTTCATGGTGTTTCCTGATTTCTAAAGAAAATTGTTTGTCAATACATTTATTCTAAGTAATAACTTTCTGTTTTCAAGGGCTACCTTGACCCAGTTTGTTGTCAGCTGTGTGCCTTTGCCATAGTTTTTCAAGACATTACTATATATGTGCTGAATGTGTATCTTCATTTTAAGAAACAATTCAACTGGTAAATATTATATTTTGTTTTAGCAATATTGAGCAGGGGAATTAGATATTTGTTCATCTGGAACACAAGCCGTAATTTAGTTTTATTTCCTGATTACTTTCTGCAGATTAAGTAATCTTGCTTCTTGTTTGCCTTATGTAACTGGTTTTTACTGTTAAAGGACAATAAAGATGGTTCAAATCTGTACTCAAGAATAATTGATGTCATCAAGTTTGTATGCAAATTCATTTGCATGGAAAATAACAAGTGGGTTCAGTCTTTTGCAAAGTTAACCTGGCCAAGAATTTCTGATCTGGTTATCACACACTTCCTCTCCAAGGTACGTTTCTTCCTGTTTTATCTGAGGAAGGGAAGTCTCAAGAACTATAATTGTGAATTATGATTATCTTTTCTATCTGTAATGCGAGACAAAAACTATTTGTATCTTAACTTGCATTATCTTCATCAAGCATCTACTTCTGCTAGAACATATGGGGCTTTGCAGCAAGTATAGTTTCTTTGTTTACTGTTAATTGTACTGTCGATCTTTCTTTTGCTATATAAACTAATCCTTTGATTGGTTCAACTACAATGATATGATTTGAATTTGATTTGATTTGATTTGCAGCCATCGTCCTGTGAATGCTTCTAATAGCTGTAGTGAGCACTATGTGATGTTACAAAATATGTATATAAAATCACTAAAGTACATGTTATGTTAACCCTCTATTTTGGTTATAGTATCATGCTTTCCACCAATTGAACACTTGACTTGAGTCCTACAATAAGAAGAATCATATTTGATAGAAAAAGGAACAGTGACCTAAACTTAGTCACTATCCTTACAAACTACAAGCAACTTTGGGATTTGATGAGCTTCCTATTTTCAGTTTTCTACTTTTCCTGTTTGTAGACATTTTCATGATATAATTCTATAAGTACACTCTATAGACTATAGTGATCTAGTGAAGTTAGTTTTGTTGATTATATTCTCATTAATTGGACTTCCTCTGTCCTGAAAAGAATGCCATTCTAGCATAATACCGAGTCAAACCATTTTGGCTTGACCAAGTCTATACAAACAAGTAATTTTTTATACCAAATAACAACAACAACAACAACAACAACATAGCCTTTTGTCCCAAGCAAGTTGGGGTAGGCTAGAGATGAAACCCAAAAGAGACGAGAAACAGAGAGACACATAAAGGGACATAGAGGGCACAAGACAGAAAGAGGTCACGGTTCAGGCACGTTGATTGCCAGTCTCCAAGCGCTCCTGTCCATAGCTAAATCCTTGGAGATATTCCACTCCTTAAGGTCTCTCTTAACGGACTCGTCCCAAGTTAGTTTAGGTTGACCTCTACCGCTCTTTACATTATCGGCCCGCTTTAGAACCCCACTACGCACTGGCGCCTCAAGAGGTCTCCGTTGGACATGTCCAAACCATCTCAACCGATGTTGAATCAATTTCTCCCCAATTGGTGCCACCCCAACCCTATCCTGAATATCGTCGTTCCGGACTCTATCCCTCCTTGTGTGCTCACAACACCAACGCAACATACGCATCTCTGCTACACTCAATTGTTGGACATGTCGCCTTTTTATAGGCCAACACTCAGCACCGTATAACATCGCCGGGCGAATCGCCGTCCTATAGAACTTACCTTTCAGCTTCTGAGGCACCCTTTTGTCACAGAGGACGCCAGAAGCTTGACGCCATTTCAACCAGCCGACTGAAATTCTATGCCTAACATCTTCATCAATGTCGCCATCCTTTTGTAGCATCGATCCTAAATACTGAAAAGTATCCTTCTTGGCCACCACTTGCCCATCGAGGATCACGTCTCCCTCCTCATGCCTAGTCGCGCTGAAATCGCACCTCATGTACTTGGTCTTGGTCCTACTAAGTCTGAACCCTTTCAACTCTAACGTGTACCTCCATAGTTCTAACTTCCTATTAACTCCTATCCTACTGTCGTCAACTAGCACCACATCATCAGCAAAGAGCATACACCAAGGGATATCATCCTGTATGTCCCTTGTGACATCATCCATCACCAAAGAAAATAAATAAGGGCTCAAAGCTGACCCCTGATGCAGTCCTATTTTAATTGGAAAGTCACTGGTGTCGCCATCACATGTTCGGACAAACGTCACCACATCCCTGTACATATCCTTGATGAGGGTAACGTACTTAGTTGGGACTTTGTACTTTTCCAAGGCCCACCACATGACATTTCTCGGTACTTTGTCATATGCCTTCTCGAGGTCAATAAAGACCATGTGCAAGTCCTTCTGCTCCCTATATCTCTCCATCAATTGTCGTAATAAAAAAAATCGCCTCCATGGTCGACCTACCAGGCATGAACCTAAACTGATTTTGGGTCACACGTGTCACTCTCCTTAGGTGATGCTCGATAACCCTCTCCCAGAGCTTCATCGTATGGCTCATCAACTTAATCCCACGGTAGTTAGTACAACTTTGAACATCTCCCTTGTTCTTGAAGATAGGTACTAATATACTTCTCCTCCATTCTTCAGGCATCTTGTTAGACCGAAAAATAAGGTTAAAAAGCTTAGTTAACCATACTATCGCTCTGGTGCCTAGGCATCTCCACACCTATTTGATGTCATAAATATTGATACTATTTGATGTCAAATAAGTGTCATTAAATTATAGGCATCTCCACACCTATTTTATACCAAATAAGTGTCATTAAATTATACCTATTTGATGTCATAAATATTGATACTATTTTCTATAAACTTGGTCAAACTTTAGATAGTTTGACCAAGGACAACCTTTAGATATGGGTTTTCTTAATATGGCGCGTTTTCGGGAGTAGGCTCTGCCCTCCCTTGTACTTTCTCTCTTTGCTTAATGAAATGGCACGCAACTCTCGTGCACTGGTCGAGAAAAAACCCTTATAATTGCATCTTTTCAGGATGGAGGTAGTATCTACTCTACCAACCTAGCTATCGCTCGGTTCAGAAAATATATATGTAGAATAACTAGAAAATACGTTATCCCTCTAATTCACACATTATCAAACTTACCACCAAATGAAAACTTGGGTCATATATCTTTGTAGTTCCATGACGGGAAGAATCGAATTTTGTTGAAAAAGAACTGAGTGATATGAGCTAACTTACAAACTGTCCTTATTAGCCACAAGAAACTTAGGGTTCTATGAACTTCCTCATTTAAGTTTTCTTGTCCGTAGACATTTGCATTGCAAGCCGGCAGTTGCTGTTTCAGGTATTTTTTGACTGATGCTTTAATTATGTGTTTTCAGGCTGTACCCAATGAGGCATCCAAGCTAATTGAGTTCCAAGATGTTGTGCGAAGTACAGCTGAATTCGAGAACCAACTTAGGAGCATGATGTTTCTTTCGCCTGATAGAAAGGATGGCAAGTTGACCCAATATGTTGATGATGTTGAAGTTCATTTTGCTGTACGGAAGAGAAGTGAGATCTTGGTGAAAGCAAGGAACATTCTTGTACCATATGATTATGATAGTCCTCTGGTGAGTGTAACCCAGGAGTTTCCATGGGCAAACTACGAGCAGGATAATGTGGGGTTCATTTCTTCCATACTTATAAAGAGGCTTGTTATTGCAGGAATCTGGTGACCAAGGTGATTCTGTTGTTGATCTACTTTTTCAGCCAGAGAAGTGTTTTACATCTAAATCAGCACTTCTAGTAATGAAATTGGTTCATGGAGCCCTCAAGGTATGCCTGGCGCTACATTCTTATGTTTTTTTTTGGTGTGTTCTACTCATCCATCGTCACAGTTTCACATATGAGAACTACTGTTCTGTTCATCATGGCATGCATTCTTCCCATAGTTGCGTGCATTGACTATCGCATGCGAATTCACCGTTCCACTTTTTAGTGTTTGTGAGCTGTAAATTCCTATTGGATGAGGATTTGATGCACATCCATTTCTTGTTGAATAACCAGAGCAGGATGCATCTTTGTCATCAGCAAGAGTAGCTAAGGAGTTCTGCTTTGCTGCTAGGGATGTTTTGCTCCTTTATAAGGCTATTGTGCCAGTTCAGGTTCGTGTATGTACAAACTTTGAATGATAGTTTTAGGTTTCCACATTATACCATGGTTGTACTCAAAAGCAAATCACACTGTATTCTAGTTTCAGTTCTATCTTTTTGAGCACTATTATTGTTTCATAGTAATTGACCTTTGTCAAACATTTTTTTTTCTGAAGCTAGAGAAGCAATTTGATAGCTTAAGTCAAGTGGCTGCTATTGTTCACAATGATTTCTACCATTTGTCCCAAGAAATTCTGGGCCTTGCATTTCAGGTGTGCATGCCCAACTTGTTGCTGCTTGTATCATTATTGATCTTGAGTTTTGCTTGACGTATGCTAGTGTGTTCTTGCTTAAAAATGCAGATATGTAACAAACTATTTATTCTTTATCTTCCATGTATTAAATTATGTTGTACTGTTATCCTATACTTTATATAGTCATTGAAATTCGTTTGATTTTGGGTTTGATACTAGGGAAGGCCTTAGGATTTGCACTGGAGGAAGCCCTGTTTGTTTCAGTCGGATATTGGTGGTTTTTGCTCAATGTTCAGCTAGGCGCCGGCCGGATTCTAGGCGGTGACCCTCCGACTAGCGCCTAGTCGCGCCTAGGCGGTCCTAGGCATTTTTCTAGGCGTTGAGCAGGGGAGGGGAGCAGCGAGCAGAAGAACAGAGGATAGGAGCAGGGGAGGGGAGCAGCGAGCAGGAGAGAGAAGCAGAGCAGTGGAGGCGACTGACCTTGGTGCTGCTGCTGCCGCTTAGGGTGACCGGAGGACGGGAGGAGACCGTCACGGAGGGATGCGCCTGGGGGAGGGGTGCGCTGACGGGAAGACGAGACTGGCGGCCGGCGGGGAGGAGCTTCCAGGCGGGGAGCAGTGCGACCGGCGGGGAGGAGCCTCCAGACGGGCAGCACCAAAACCGGCGGGGACGAGCGGACGGGAGGAGCGCGGCCGGCTGGTGAAGCTTCCCGGCGGCCAGCGGGGTCGCGCACCGACGCAGGCGAGCGGGAGCGGGAGCGGCCGTCTGCTAGCGGGAATCGAGCAGGCACACGTCCTTTTCCCTCCGCCGCCGTCTTGCTTCCCGCGCGAGCCTAATTTTGCTGTGCCCGACGCCATTCACGCGCGCGCGCTTTCGCGGGGAAGGAAAGTTTCGCGATTTCACTCGGGTCATCCGCCTACGCGCCGCCTCGAGCGCCTGCGCGCCGCTGAATTGAGGCCTAGTCGTCACCTAGCACCGCCGAGGCGCTGCGCCCGCCTAGGGGTCCGCCTACCCCCCTAGGCGAGGCGAAGGGCTTCGCCTACCGACTACTCCCGCCTAGTCGACCGCCTAGCAGCGCCTAGCGGAACACTGTTTTTGCTTTTATAATCCCTATATGGAACAAACAGCCAGCTTCCAACCCTAGATTCCAGAATACAGGAATTTTACTGGATTGTAGCACACCTGATCGTCCGTTCCACTCCCCTTCCTGTGTTACCACCTCACTTCCTGCAGCTAACACCAATAAAATTTCTTATCTGCTATGTTGTCTGAGCTCATGTACTGCCTCCAGTGGTCCAGCCCCACCCATCCTGCTGGTGCACTTGCAGGCAGTGGAGCCCTTGCTGCCACCTACCACCACTGCCCACTGGTCAGGGCCTCAGGGGACTTTATGAAAACCCAAGACAAGAAACTCACCAAGTTGCAGCTGGCTGTTATGTTCAAGTTCAACTATGCTTTCTATGGTGACGGGACAACATTGTTGTGTGATAAGATAGTGTGTTTACTTTGCACGTGAAAAAAAAATATGCCTCTACGTCCTGGATTGATCTTGTTTACTTCCAACAAAACAAAAAAGAACCAGTCTCATGCTGTTGAAATTTATTTTTCCTCTTCGGCAACCAAATTAAATAGCACTTTTTAAGAGATATTTTTCTTAAGATATTTCATGTGTTTCCAAAATAAAATGTGTTCTGCTAACCTTTGTGGATGCTTTTGTCCAGTATCGTGCAGATTTTCCTAGTGATCTACAGAAACAGGTTGTTTTTGTGGATTTAGCCCCAATCTTCTCCCAGATGGCAGATGCTGTATTGAGAAGACAAATGCAACTCGCTGTTGATACTATAAGTGAGGTCATTAGATCTTTCTAATTATGAAGTTCTTTTCCACACATAATTACTTCTGGTTTTGAGCTTCTATTTAAATTTTCTAGTTCGATGCATTGTTTTAACAGGCTATAGATGGCGCTGAAGGTTTTCAGAACACACACCAACCTCAGCATTATGAGTCAGCAAAATTTAGTATCGAGCAGGTCTGTTCCACTTGAACCCTGAAAAATGATGGGGACTTCATACATATTTACTTCAAAATTTAGTTCGCTTGTTCATTGAACTAATCACTTGTAGTCCCAGTCAAACATTTCCCACAGTGGAGAAACAAGACAAAACAACCATGGTTTATAAGTCCAAATTTGCACTTTTCGCGATGAAATTAACAAGAGAATTATGTATTTATAATTGTAAATGAGTAAAATACGCATTGCTACTCACAATGAGTGGTGTCTTTCTTTTGCTTGATTTCGAAATGCTATAAGCTTGGGAAGCCTTGTGCACTGTTTGCTACATCTATTCGCCATTATTTAGGGATTTTTTTTACCACAAATCTCACAAATCATCCGAAGAACATTTTGCTTCAATTTTCCCTGGATCTCCAATGAAATAAAAATTGTCTTCTTCATGATGTGCCAAATATCAGCAGCAATCAATTTCCATTGTTGAAGGTTTTTTTTTTCAATTTTTCATCTAAACATCATTATTTACTCTGCTGATCTATGGGTTCAATTCAGGTCGTGTTTATTTTGGAAAAGATACGCATCATGTGGGAATCGATACTGCCAAGATCAACTTACAGGAAAAGTATGTGTCATGTCCTTGGGTCTGTCTTCTCAAGAATTACAAGGGATATGCTTCTGATAGATGACATGGCAGCAGAAGAGACATTGCAGGTGATACATGTTATGACATGATGGTTTGAGGTGATACATGTTATGCCATAATGGTATGTTCATTAATATACATGCTTACAGCTTCAAGGCCTTATCCATTTGGCTCTGGAAAGCCTCTCTTCACTATTTGTTTCCCTGGTTGAGAACGATGATGGCAGCACAAAGTTCTTAAACCATGACACTTGGATTCAGTTGGATGGAATTCTACCCTCTTTGAAAAAGTTCCGCAAGCTTGCAGGTATTTTGTTGGTTCTGATTATGGATTTCTTTTCATCTTCAAAGGGGCTACTCATATTTTTTTGTTCAGTCAGATAACGCTGAAAATAATTATTGTTCAGAGTTGCTTGATATGTCATTGAAGTCCATCACAGCATGTTGGGAAAGTGGAGACCTAGCTAGATGTGGTTTCACATCATATGAGGTGAGCAAGCCCATCTCCCTTTTTTTTTAAAAAAAAGAATCTTCATATAGTGTTTCGTATACAATATCAGAGGTAAGACTGGACGAAAAACTCGAAGCTCGTTAGCTCGCTCGGCTCGTGGCGGGCTCGGCTCAGCTCGGCTCGGCTCGTTAGGATAACGAGCCGAGCCGAGCCAGGATTTTAGCTCGTTAGCTATAACGAGCCAACTCGAGCTGGCTCGTGAGCCGCTCGCAAGCCAAACGAGCCGTAGTTTTAGGAAAAAAGTCATCATAACTTATATTAGTTTTGTATTACTTTATGTCTTAGCACTTCACAAATGGATGATACGTTAGCTCATATGAATATTTTATTCGATTTAAGGTTATTGAATATATTATTTTTATATTATTAATATTTTTAAGCTTTAGATAAATGCAAATATTATATTTTATGTATTTTTTATACCTGGCTCGTGAGCCTAACGAGCCAGCTCGAGCTCATAACGAGCCGAGCCGAGCTGGCTTTCTGGCTCGTTAAGATAACGAGCCGAGCCGAGCTAGCTCGTTATCCTAACGAGCCAGAACGAGCCGAGCCGAGCCAGCTTGGCTCGTTATCCAGCCTTAATCAGAGGCCATAGGTCCTTGGATCTCTCATAGCTTTGTGTTGCGCCCCCATTTGTTTCTGTGTATCTCAATCTGTGATTTGCACATGTTTGTTACGGGAACCCCAGTATTCCTAATTCAAGCTACTGCATGACAACTTTATGATCTTTTCAATGTTGAAAAATATCCTAAATTTCAAGTCTGTTTCTTAGTTTAACCGATCTGTTTTTTTAATCATGTACAGGTGCAAAATTTCATCAAAGCAATATTTGCCGACTCGCCTCTTAGGAAGGAGTGCCTAGGATGGATCGCTAGGACGCCAGCTTAGAATGCAGAAGCAACAGCATATTTGTCTCCGCGTCAATGATTTTTTTTCATATTCTTTTGACCACCATACCGTTAAGTATTAATTGGTATGAGCTACGTTGGCACTGAAGGAGAGTTGCAATCTGACACCCCAGTTCAATACTCACCCCACTGCCTGGACCTGGGCTGATCAAATAAGACTAGCAAATGTGCATGTTAATATGTTACTAATGTCTTTCTGGTCTTGAGTGACATTTCCAAAAGATCTTAAGCAAATGCAAGGAGGTGAAAGGAGGATCGCCTGAGCTAAATATAGAATCTGCATGGCAGTCTTTGTAAACAAAGAACTTGGTGACCCAAGGTTATGAAGGAGATAGTGGGCATGGAGAAGAAAATAGGCAAGAAAAAAAAAAGATCTTGAGTGACAATAAAATTTCGTTAGAACCGCTGCTTTTTGTTATTATATGCAATCCGTGACGTTCTTGTGATGAAAAATCATCACAGTAATCTGCCACGTAACAGGACAGGCGATGTGGCAATTTGGCTGCACCAAGATGGTTTCGGGTGACACGAGCTCAATTTAGTTGGTGCAATAGATTTGTGTACTACCAAAATTTGTTTTTACCAAAATTTGATTGGTTACAATATATATGCTATTCAACAACTATCATGTTGAACAAGTGATTCAACTGTCAACCAACAAATCAATTACCCTGCAATCGTAAAGAGACTATCTGCAACTGTAAAATCCTCAGTGTCAACTATGACATGCCGGTTTGCCACCCGCCCCACCCACTACCGTAAAAAGGCCTACAATTCTGAGCGTTAAATATTCTATGCTGGTCTGTCAGCCACAACCGTAAAAAGACCTACCAAAATCACGATCCGTCTCCGTAAAAAGGTCTACTAAAACCATAAGTGTGCGCCCTATAACAACACCTCGCATAAATAAATACCCATATCTCACTTTCCTCTCTTTTTTCACTCTCTACCACCCAGATCACATAGTAGCGGCGGCAGCGACTTCCTAGCACAAGGCAGATCCGGTGTGGTGCCCCCTCCCACACTAGCGGTGACGGCTTTCCCACATCGGCATCGTCACCTGGCAGCAACATCCCCTCTCCTGCACACGGCAGCGGCGGCCCTTCCCCTACACCAAGCAACGGTCATGACTACCTTCTCCACATCGGCGACAACATCGCTTTTCCCTGCACTTGGTGGCAACATCTCCCTCTTCTACACATGGCGGCGGCGTCCCTTCCCCTACAACCAGCGGTGGCAGCGGCTTCCTTCCCCACATTAGCAATAGCAGCATCGTCTTCCCCGTACCTGGTGGTGACGTCCCCTCTCCTACACATAGCGGTGATGTCCCTTCCCCTGCACCCAACAACAGGGTTCCCCTCGGATGGGGCTCCTCCAAGCGCAACAGATGATCCTTCTCTGGACATCAGATGGGGGCTTCTCCGTGATGCACAAAAGATAAGAATCAGTATGCATCTATCATTGATTTGGCAAATATTTTCTAGTAAAATTATATTTATTAATATTTCTAGTCATCAATATATGGATTCAAGGTATACTTAATCTAGCCCTTTTAGGCTTGAAAAAAATCTCAATTCCCAATCACTTGTGCATATGCATCCTAACTTTTGCCATGCTTATGCTTCGAGCAAAATAGAGTTATTTCATCTAGCTGAAATTTCTACAATATTCATGTATTTCTCTCTTATTTTTTCATCCTTTTTACTTGTATATAACATGTCTTTTTTTAAACAAAAAAGTATGTATACATATATAACCAGGGCAATCCGGTTACTTAAAAAAATAAAAAAATACATTCAATATAAATCTATATATGCATTTCGAGTGATTTACTAATGTGGCCACCACAGGATGCTTGCAGCCTTGCAAACAAATAAAACTTCAAATGCATTGCCCTTCTTGACTTAATTAATGTATTTAGTTGGGTTGCTAATCATGCACAGAACAGCCTGTAAATCCTTCATGCACCTATTTAATGACTAAGGATTTATATTAACACAAAACACATTAAGTGTGTGTGGACATGGTCCATTAGCTACCTCGGGCAGAATATTTCAAAATACTGAAACAATGACAAATAAGATGCTAGAAGAGATAGAATAAAAAGAAAAAAAAAAGAAACACGGCTAAGCTGTTAGAGCATCTCCAACAAATCCCCAATACAACCCCTCATCCCCATAAAACAGAATTATTGGAAGAGATAGATCAATTTTCATGCTCCAACAGTGCCCCAATACCTCCCCCAATTTTTGGTGGCCACCAAAAAAACACTCATCTCCCCTCAAATAAAGGGGCACTTGCAACCTTCCCCAATCCTCCAATCCTCTGTTCTTTTGGCGCAAACACACACATTGGTGATTCTGCACTTGGAAACAATGTCATACCATCTCTCTTTATATCTTGTTTATGATATATCCTTGTGTGAGTATGTTTAATTTTATTTTCTTATTGTTGAATAAACTGTTATTGCATTTTCGATCTTTGGTCTTAAGTATGCGACAAACAAGACATCAACAACTTATTTTGACGTAAAAAATATCCATGGGTCAATTTGCTCCAACATGGTCCAGAATTTGCAATATGGGCCAAAATCACATATTGGGGATGCGATATTGGGGAACTGCAAAAACATCTCCCCCAATAACCCAAAAAGTAAATATTATGCTACCCCAATACTAAGTTATTGGGGGAGTTTTATTGAGAGACTGGTGGAGATGCTCTTAGCGGCGATTCCCACCAAAATCCAAAAAAAAAATAAATAAGAGGATAAGCCAAGCCTTCACTGTCCACCGTCTCCTCCCTTCTTCCCTCCCCTGCTTCAGCCTCTCATCCTATCCAAGAAGGCAAGAACCCGACACAGGAACTCGCAGCAGCCATTAGCGCGCGCTAGCCAGCCAGCCGAAGCAGGCCGCAGCCATGGCGGCCCCCGCAACGACGACCTCCCTGCTGAGCATGCTGCCGCCGCTCGCGCCGTTCTCGGGGAAGAGCTCGCCGCCGTCCGTGGTGCACGTGGCGCGCCGGGCGCCGACGGCGGTGGTGGCCGCCAAGGGGTACAATGTGCAGATCCTGGTGGACGAGAACGAGGGGGAGGAGTCCATCTTCCGCCGGTTCCGGCGGGAGGTGATGCGCGCCGGCGTGCTGCAGGAGATCAAGCGCCGCCGGAGGTACGAGAGCAAGACGGACGAGAAGAAGCGCAAGGCGCGCGAGGCCGGACGCCGCAACCGCCGCAGGTACGAGATGATCGTGGCTGCGCTCTGGTTCGCTTTCCCTGATGCTATGCTAGTATAGACCAATCGAGCTAGTCCATGGATTGGATAGGAGAGTAAGGATCCGTTCAGGATGATGTGCGCACTGCGCAGTGCCTCTGTGCTTTCTTGTCGTTGGTGATGGAATGAAACCAGTTATTCTTGAAATCAATATACTGTACCTGCCAACAATTACGTTTTTGGCAGGCTTAGAACTTGCAATGTTCACACCACATATGCTTTGGAATGCAGACATGCAGTTGCGATTGAAACTGGGACTCACAATTTGATTTTGATGTAGTTGATGGTATGAACTATGGAAAGGTTTCGATCGGGGGTTTGCATTTCACAGAAGTTGTTGCATGCCTTGATTGAGCCCTTGAGAATGTTTAATGGGCAATTAAAAAATTCCAAATTTTCTTTAGTGTTTCGCGGCACAAGTAAATGCAAGACCTTGACTTGAAAGTCTTGTTAGGTATTCTATTTGCACTAAATAGCTGTTTTGCTGCCTTGTTTGTAGTAGTACTGGTGCAGTCATATTTGCTCCAAATAGAGAGAGAGAGAACTGTTTCCTGCCTTGTTGGTAGTACTGATGCACATATTTGTGCCATGAGAGTTATTTCCTGCCTTGTTGGTAGTACTGATGCAGTCAGTCATTTGCTTCAACGCATTTTCTTTTTAGTTTTGTTGGTGTGGTATGGTGGATGAGTCATAACTCATGAGTGGATGTTGATTGGATTTCAGTATTGATAACGAATGCTTTTTGTTAGGGCAATGAATTGGATAGTTTGAGCCACACATGAAAGTTGAGCTTGAATGATCTTCCTAACCTTGCCAATTTTATCCTCTGGATTTAGAGAGCGTTTCAGCAGCTCCTCCCTCGGAAGTTCAATCTAACTTGCATACTGTTTGTGCCGAAAACCTTGCAGGCGTATGATGGATGAGCCGAGGTTCCCAGAAGAAGACGCTGACGCGACCTCAAAGGCTCGGGACGATGACGATGACAACTGGGAGATCGATGGCATCCTGTGAAACAAAAACAACAATGGAGCGTCCATAAGCTCACAACGTCCAGATGCACAGACCCGACAAATTTGAGTTCTTTTTGGCCAACGTAATACGCAAGCAAACCGTATGAGTTTTGGCCGCGTTCATTCCTACTTCAATTGTTACAAACAGTTGCGATGTACAACTAAATATTAGCAAATGCAGCATCCTCCGACCCCTTTCATTCCCTAACTCTTGTGTCGAGTGTGTTGAAATCCTACTCTTGTCTGTTCCAGCATCCTTGTTTATCTTGTGTTCATGAATGTTCAGAAACTGATGAAGATAACAATATCTCTGCAAATGAACCACCAGGAATGTACTGCTTGATGCGCGCCAGGTTCACTGTCCCAAAATAGCACAGTGCTAACTATAGTAACGTCTGGGCAGGCGGTTGGTTGCTCGCGAGGGGCGCCTCCGTGACACCCGGTCGCCATGCAAACCGCGGAGGCAGCGCGCAGCCACTCCATCGCCGCCTTTTAGAGCACGGCGCACCACCCTCGCCTCGCCAAAGTCCGCAAGGGACCTCCTCCGTGCTTGCGATCGCACCGGCCTCTACTGCGACCTTGAGAAAGCTTTTCGTGTGCGTGTCTGTCTGTCTGTCTGTCTGTCTATCTGACATCTATCTCCATGACGACGACGTCCCCGCGCGTGTGGCTGCTCGCCATGGCGCTGGCGCTCGCCTGCGTGCTGCTCGTCAGGTCCGCCGACGCCGCTGCCGCCGAGGGCTCCGCGTACGGGTGCAACCCGGCCACGGACAAGACGTGCAAGCCCGAGGGCGTGGGGGTGGTGCTGCCGGGCGGCGGCATTGACCTCGACGGCGACGGCGACGAGGACGAGCTGCCGCAGTTCGAACCCCACCTCACGATCCTCGGCCATGCCCACTGATGAGAGAGTTGGTCGTCCTCGTACGTCTCAGCTGATCTGATCTACTGGACGATATGATCGATGTGCTGTCACATTTGCCTTGTAATTTCTGTTGTTAATTTGAGGCGAGAGTAATTAAATGAGCATATGATGGTAATTTATTCACTGTGTATTGTTTGTTCAAACTTGCACTGATTCAAGGGTACAAACTTAGGCCCGGTTTAGAACACATGATTTTATTTCTCCTCTCTTTTTATATGTTTTTCTTGTGAAATTGAACTACCTAATTTTTGTGAGAAATTCGTCTATGATTAATTTCTGCGTTTCAAACATGTATTTATCTTCAAGATGAGGTGATAACTGGAAGTGGATGCCTCTTTTGTTTTAGCTGATTAGCCTAAATTATTCGTTCCAAGTTCGTTCACATAAGATACAAAAGGCAATATGCCAAGCCAGTGCGCTGTTCTCAATTTCTAGTTGAATTTACAAGATATAAACTGTTAGATATGTGTCAAATATGTGTACAGATTGTTAAGTTGTACTAGCAAACATGCCCATGCATCGCAACAGGAGAAACATCAAAACTTATATCTCTACTTAGTTACTAAAGATATGTATATTTTGCATTTAATCCATCGGCAATGAAGCAAATCCCTTATGTCGTGTAAAATAAATAGAAATATATAAACATATATTGTTTTTTAATCAAATATATAAACATATTTCATTATCCATGAAAGAGCGGAAAAGTTCAGTGGAAAAGAGGAATCCCTACATGCAGCCCACCTCGCTCCCCATCCCCTTCTTCTCCGTTCGCCTCCCCACCCCCAGCAGGTCGTTGTGGCCGCCTCACCGCCCGGCCACCAACGCCTCCCGTGGCGCCACATCTACTAGCGACGCGACCCCCGTTGCCACTTCCCCGGTTAGATTAGACAATAAACTACCCAAGATTTATGTTCATGATTTAATTAATTAGACCATTAGCTGATCTAGGTTATAATAAGAATAATTTTTATTCTTAATCAAATTACATCAATAATTTAGTAGTAGAAATATTTGATTATTAAGGATTAGAGAAGGATGAAGGATCCAAAGATCCATAATATTGTGTTTATTATTTATTTTATGTTTATAAGAAAAATCATGAGAGAATCAGGAAAAAAATGAGATGCAAAATAATAAGGGAAAGGGCATGAAACAGACCTGATAGTCCAGAAAAGAAAAAAAAAGAGAAAAGGGAGAGGAAAAAACAAAAAGAGGAAATTAGGAAAAAAAGTGGAACGAATACGAAAATGAAAAACAGATAGGATACAGTAACTGATTGGAGATAGTCTAAAAAACGGAAAAGGCTGAACAGATGACGGAATAGAAAAAGAAAAAACCGAATTTACTATATACAGTAATCGTATTGGGTATGGCCTTTTTTTTGCGCATGAGTATAAACTCTTTGGTTAAACATAGATTATACACAATCCAATACGTTTTGAAATCGGACTCCGTATCACGCTAGACAAGAGCTATTTTAATTCGTATGAGCTCGAGTTATATATATAAGTCCAGACGTAAGAAACTCTTGACTACCAGTAGTTAGGGGGAGGTGGATGAAAAAAATAGATGAATGAAAAAAATGGTCGAAAATTTTGCCTCTTTATTATTAGGCATAGATTAAGATTAGGATAGAATTGGATTAGAGTTAAACTCTATATCCTAGACTAGAGGAGACCATAAATATTAGGCAACTCGTGTTGTAACCAGCTGGAGACATATAACTTGGGGGCGCCAATATGGCTGCGGGAGCGCCAGTATAGCTCAGTTTCAGTATAGGGTTTGGTAGGTAGTTACATGAGAGGACATTGCAGTACCAACATTGTTGCAGGCCTTGGTAGTGCTACATGACTCCTACTGCAACCAGCGGCACCGGACGACCCTACACAACAAGGTAGCTAAGATTGTCCGCACTCGTTATCCTCTATATTCATCATCTAAAAGAAATATTCTAGTCTGATCATCAAAATTCCCTTCTCTATACTGCTTTCTCCCGCACCCATCATCCTCTATATCTCATACTTTATATCAACTGCCAACAGTAGAGCCCACATGTTTGTAAATAAATTTTATCTAAATATATCCGTGCGAGATCTTGTTTTGAAGGATTTATTGAAACGAATTTAATGGTGTAATCGGAATTTATTTTATTTTTTAGTTTGTGAGTTATAATATTTTTTAATTACTTGAAATAGTGGGGCCTGCCGCTGCATGCTCTCACCTCTCTCTCCTCTCTCTCCCGCGCATGCTCTCTGCCTCTCTGTGTGGTGGGGCCACAGGCCGGTACCGGACGGACGTTACGTACGCTGAGAATAGCGGACGAACACTGCTCTTGTAAAATAGCGTAAGCTTTTACAGTACCCGTTGCAGGCGTTTTTTACGCTATGTGCTTTTACAGGATGCGTTTACAGATCCTAGTGCAGACAGTGTGAGCACTTGTCGAAAGCTGCTTTATTATATCGCCCTCTTCCTATATGTCTTGAACCCTATCGTGAACGTGATATTCTCCGGCCGATCCGATTGTCTTGCTTGTGGCTGGCAGCAGGACGGTAGATGTGAATGAAGATCTATCAATCACGGGTCGATCGGTCCATTATCGCGCGTGCCTTGATTTTTTTTCTTGAGTCTAGCTAGCTAGCTATAGGTGACGCTTGCATAATTGCATATATGCATGTTAGATGAGCACTTAAAAAAGATCATGTGATGAGATCAGTGGAGAGAGGAAGAAGACGCGGACTATTTAGCTATCCGTGACGAGCATTCTGCTTGATAAAATTGCATGGTGGATGGATCGAGCGATATCGGTGAGGTTCAATCAGATGATCGATGTATTTTAAATTTACATGCATGAAGGTGAATCCCCAGTGACTGATTGAGCCGCGCCAATATCACTTCCTTCCACCATATATATATATAAACACACGCATAAAGAGAGGATTTGGCAGCGGCTACTTCCAAAGGTTAGATCAGTCGTTACTTCCTCCTCCTTTCCACCTTAATGTTTCTTACACACTTTTATTCTTTGGAACAAGCAATGTTTTGTTGTTACGGGGACACAAACATCACACGGCCAAACAAGCTACACATCTAGAAATGTACTTGTACTATATATATGAATTATTCACATGGCTAAATAATTCATAAATAATTCGTATATAGTATGTGTGAGATTATTTGTGATGAAAAATTTAGTTGTGATGAAATTTTCACTGCAAGTGGTTAGCACAATGGCATAGGGTAATCCACACATGTGCCTGCAGTGTTAATGTGTTGTTTCTATATGCTCCTGCTGGCAGCATGTGATTAGATACACACTTAGCAGTCAAGTAGTATAGGTGGCTTTGATACCGACGCACATACTCATGAGATCAGCCGTTTGTGAATAGTGCTGTGATCTTGAGCCATACAGTGAACTTGTGCTCATAAACAGTTTCGTGTTTGTTCGTGTACACATCTATGTTGCTTAAAGGTCAGGCGAATCTGGTTGACGATAGGATTGGAACTAGGATCCGAAGGAATTAATTAGGGTTCAGAAGTAGGTTAAACAAGGAACTAAGACTAATTAATGATCAAGAAGATGTTCGGGTTAGAGGATAATATATATATTGGGTCACATGTTCTTTTAAACGCGTACGTATTTCATTAAGAAGAAGTAAAGGTAATATAAAGTTGATGTGACCATATTAAAAAAAAGTCAGAAAGAGCAAAAATCGTAGTCTGGCGAAAAAATAGAAAAAAACGACAAGAAAGGGAGATAAAAGGGGTCTAAATGTTTATACTCAAATTTGGCCAAAAGAGATTAATTTTGATTGTTTTGAGAAAACAGGCTAAGCCAGGTTTGAAAACCGGGGCTAGGTTTGGTGACTTCCTCAAAATGCAGAATGGACACCACTGTTGTGTTTCTCGTCGAGACGGTAAAAACACATACAAATCGTCCAAGTTGGAGTTTGTATGAAGAAATTATAGTTTCCGGAAGAATCAACCTGAAGAAGCCGGCTAGGTCAGGTTTGCAACCCGGCTAAGCCAGGTTTGCTCCATCTTCGGCTGAAAGCAGAATGCCGGCAAGGCTGGGTTTGTCCAGTCCGAATTAAAAACTAGGAAACATGTGGATTTTGATCTAGATTCATTTTCTAATGGGATAAGATCAAACCCCTTTTTATATATGAGAGGTCCACAATCGACTGACGTATTTTGACGATTAAAAACAAAAACTAGCCTACTATTTTACTTTATCCCTTAAACCCAATTTTTCAAACCCTATACCTGCCGTTCTATGTGTCTCTCAACAAGATTGGTGGACAATCTAGGTGGCCTTGCCGACCCTAAAAGCCTGGGTTCTAAAAGTGGTTAGTAGGCCGAGTTTCACAGGCTCGCCGGCAACCACCGCAGTGCATGACACTAAGATATTAGGATAAGTGGTAAATTAAAGGAAATCATGGCCCTAAAAGAGTGGCACGAGGTTCTTGAAGGCAATTTGGCCTGTGAGAGGGCAACTGGCTGCAGGTGAAATGAAGCGCGATTTACTCAGAAATCCACACCACAAAAGTAGACCGTGGTAGTCTCAGTCGCAGGAAACATTACGCTATCACTTGCTTCATTATCTTGCTAGTGACAAGGTCATACAAGTACACAACACGAGTACATGTTCGAGGGTAAATAGCATGGTGGTTTTCCTATTATTACAATTTGTCTATATAGATAGACGGAATCACATAGAACAACATTTGAGCAAAGTGTCTAGTGGCAGGCATTGTTATCCTCAGACCCCTTTGAGCTTAGGACGTAGATCTAGCGGTTTCGGGTCGGAGCTCCGCGGATTTTGGTCCTGCAGGTTTGGCTTCAGGTTCGATTCCTCCTCCCTCACACACGGTTTTCGGGTTTGGGGACCCGAAACTTACCGGGTTCAGTTTCGGGTTTCGGTTTTCACCCACGGATGGGCAATGATGGTCCGAAATAGAAAATTTTAAATAAAAAACTCATGTGTTTTATCAATAAATTATTTATGTAAGCTATTAAATTTGTTCTAAGTTGAGTCATAAAATTGTGTGTTGTTTGTTGCCTCTTGGTTTATACGTGTGAATATGCAATATATATCATGCATATGTTGTTAAAAATTCCTTATTATTTTGTATTGCCATATAGCGGTGGGTTTCCGGTTTTGGTTAACCAATCGGGTTTCGAGGATCCACCGGATTTGGTATCTGGTTTGGATTATCACTCGAACCGGTGTTCGAGGGGGCTTTGGGTTTTGAGTTCGGGTTTCGGATTCAGGTTGGCGAAGGCTTCACCTGATCAGAATCCGCCCCATTGCTATCCCTAGTAGATCTTTCACTCTTTTCTACTATTGTTCTAAAAGCCGTAGTCAGGTTATCTCCCGATATCAAATGATTTCATAATATACTCTAATGTATACATGTGGATTGAAGTGGATATACATGGATTAAAGTGGATAGATGAGTGTAGCCCAACAGGATCGGAAGGGATGCATGGAAGTCTAGCAGTGCTAGCGCCTGGACGTCCGGATGGACGCCTGCATCTGGATGCCCGCGCTGCACTCCTTTTCTCGCGCTCAGGCCAGCACGCGCCTCGCCCGAGCCTGCATTTCGCATGCCCACGCGGGGCCCGTGCCGTCCAGACGGCGCCCGCGCCGCCAGACCTCATGCTAGGACCGCTCGCGCTCTCTGATCTACTTTTGCAACATCCAAATGAAACATTTACGCATTATGTCCGAAATACCTAAAACACTTGCAACATACATCTAATACACTTGCAAAATACAAAAAACATGAAAACACGTGTGTAGCCATTGCAAACACTTGCAAACATCAAGATGAAACACTTGCAACATACATATAAAAACACCTGAAACATATGCAAATCATTTGGATGTTGCAAAACTAGATCGGGACGTTGTGTGTATGTATATAGTTTTGCAATATCCAAATGAAACACTTGCAACATGCGTCTGAGACAGATGAAACATTTAGAACATACACTTAGAACATACATGTATAGACCATTGCAACATGTGCAACATCCCGATCTACTTTTGCAAGATCCTTATAAAACACTTGCAACATACATCTAAAACATCTGAAACATTTAAAATGTATGTGTTGCAACATGCATCGTATTTCGGTGTGACCTCCTCCGCCGTCTGCATCGAGGCACCGTAGCTGTAGCAGGAGGCGAGGCTGGAGAGCTTCGACGCCAGGACCCCACGCTCCTCCTTGTGCGGCGGCCTCAGTGGCTAGCTAGCGGCCGAGGGAGCGGCCGCCACGCGTGGGTGCGACAGTGCTCACGCCATCAAGCGAAGTGGGCCGCAGAGCAGCGTGGGGTGATTGTCAACGGCGGAGCGGACCGTAGAGCAGGAGCAGCGGGGTGACCGCCAGAGCATGAGCAAGTGGGGTGACCGTCGACACGTGGAGCAGGTCTCTCGTCTCCTTCTCCTTTCCTTATCCAACCACCGTAACGGAAGAGACGGACGCCGTGCAAATATAGCGTAATAAAAAAAATGAACAGATGCAGAGCAAAAGTTTATTAAGCCAGTATGCAGGCCCACGACGGATGCAAGTCGAAAAGAATCGCGCAGGAGGCTACTACAGGCATTCGCCAAGAAAAGGCTGCTCCAGGCCCAAAAACAACAATTCACATCCTTGTTTCTTCCCAGTTTTCAGCCTGCGAGAAATCGCGAAACCAACGGGCGGAGGCAACTCCCAATACGACCATGGCCAGCCCAAAACCCACCCGAACCATCATCGCGTTCTGCGGGCCAACAGCTCACGGCCGCCGCCGAGCGAAACGGCACGCAGGGGCTCCCTCACCTCGCCTCCAACGGAAACGGGCAACGGCTACCGTTCGCTGCCCCCCTCCTCCCTCCTCGGCAAAACGACAACCGCCGCGCCGGGGAGGAATCCAACCAAGCGAGCCGTCACCACGCCGTTCCTGGTTCGCTGTCGCCTCGAAGAGCCTCTCCTTCCCTTCTCGCCTCGATCGATCGGCCGGTCTCACGGGGCAATTCGCTTGGCTGATCGATCTCTCCCGCAGCCCCGCTCATTCTGTCGAGGGATTGGTTGGTTGGTTGCCGATTCCGTGCGGCCGTGGTAACTCGGATTTTTCGGTTTCTCGGGTCCGCTACATGCGTGTGCGATGCCGGCCGGCTCCCTCCCGGCGTCCCCCGACGCCGCCGGCGACATTGCCGCCGCGCTCGCGCTCGACCTCGAGGACCTCGCCCTCGGCGGCGGCGCGGACTGCATCGGCGCGCTCGCCTGCGGCAGACGCAGCAGTTTCTCATACCGCCGCCTCCCCGAGCCGCGCCTCCGCCTCACCGTTCAGAAGCTCGACGACTCCTTCTTCGGTACACTCCGGATTGATCCTTTGGCCATTTATTTTCCCTCCCTAAAAGGGATTGTGGATTTCTGATAAGATCATTGTGGATTTCTCCACGTTTTGCCCGCGCCCAAACAGACATTGAAATCGCGCGTTCGGCCACGGTGTGGGAGCTGAAGGTGGCCATCGAGAACTTGTTCTCCGACCTCTATGACGACGCCCAGAAGACCATCTCTTGGTACGCGTCGCCACATACACATGCTCTCCCGTGATGTGATGGAATTTTTCTGATTTTACGTACCTTCCGTTGCATTGTGATAGTCAGTATGAAAACCACAAAATTGTGCTTTGTGGTTGTCGCTTTCAAATCTCTTGAGGATGTTGGGTTAAATGCGACTCTGAAATCTGAATGATGTTAGCAACTTCAAGGTTGTTGTTTGCTTGTTGTAGGAACCACGTGTGGAGTCACTTCTGCTTATGCTTCAAGGACGAGAGACTGACGGATGACAAGGCAACATTGCGGGGGTTTGGTATAAGAGATGGTGATGTGGTACATGCACTTTCCTAAACTGCCATAGGTTCTTGGAAGCATTTTTACTTTTAGTGCCGACTAATTCTGCTGTCTTGTGAGATAAGCCAGAATATTACTTGTCCTGCTTCGTTTACGAAACGGAAGTTCTTGGATGCAGTTTATCTTTTAGTGCCGACTAATTCTGCTGTGTCTTGTGAGATAAGCCAGAATATTACTTATCCCACTTCATTTACCAAACAGAACCTTTATAGTTGTTCATACACAAGATATGGTACAAAGAGGGTGTAAGACATTTGCTCAAACAAATCCCTCTTCCCCTGCATCTGCACATGCACAACAAGTAATACATGCTCAGTTCCCTCGATTCTGGCTGACTCTATTGACACCAGTTGAGAGCTATGATCCTATTATATTAGACATTAACCGTAATGCAATCTATAACTATTCTGTAGTACTTTTATCATCTACTGTATTACATTTCTTGATTGGAAAGGAAATTTAGGATGTCATGATGATCTGAAATATGTGTGTTTGCAGTACCATAATATACAAATAGAAAAAATCCAACCATTACTATCAAGCCAGTCTGCTTGGATGATCAAATATATCGCACTTTTCTAGTAGTATTTATCATTTATTTATGTACTTTTATATCTGACAAGTTTGAAATCTCATTTAAACTTCACATTGTGATCTAGCCTATCCTTGCTTTCTGTGCCATGCCTTTTCTTATATTTTCTCCCTTCATGCAGCTTCATTTTGCTCAGCATCTCTCTGTTGACTACAGCCCATGCAGGAGTCTTCCCAAATACCAGAAGGAACCATCTCACACTCACAGAAGGTATACAATATTATAAAGCCCCTATTGAGGCCTTATGTCTGCTTCATCCACACCTCTTCGATTTCCAAGAAGTGTGAAATTCTATATGCTGACATCTGCTATCATCACAAACGATATCCCATTGTAGGTCAAGGACTTCGTTGGATGGTTACAGGCCAGTGAGTTTGTTGGATGATCTCAGCGAAGATGAGGGTGAGAAGTTTACTAATAGCAGGTGCTCTACGAGTGTTTTAGAAGATTCTTGTGTTTTCAAGTACAGTGAGGTCCATGAGGAGCGGGTGGAAGAAGAAACTCCCAAGAAAGGAAGTCTGTTCCACAGATGGTTCTCTTCCTATAAACTGAGGAGTAACAGGAGGACACATGCTGAAGACACCGTGCCACTATCTAATGAGAAGAAAAATGCTCATCCAAAGCTGGGGAAGTGGTTCACCTTCAAATTCTGAAATGGGTGTTGTTGTTCTGTCCATACATGCTCCTCCATTCGGCGCAGCCAGCTGAGAAGCAGATGAGATGATTCCTTACAAACTTATCGAGGACTAACTTAGGTGATCACACGAAGTTTCATGTATATATGTGTATGGTCTGAGTTATTCTTCCTTTTAAGAAAATCAACGATCTTAATTATTATGAGGTGCGATGAACAGAACTGTTTTGTCTCATGAGAAACAACGACTGATGCTTCACGCAGTAAACATTTTAAATTTGTTGTGCATGGACAGGCATGTGGGCTCATGCAAGTACGATCATTAAACCTAAGTGCTTGACAAAAGGATTTCACACAACAAAAAATCAGTTTCTGTGGAATTTGGAAAATTTTGCATGTTCTGGAGAGAGGGCCTTAGCGTTGAATATCTTGACTCATTGTTCTTACAACCAAAGTCATTATCCTGTTTTACATGTAACAATCATAAATAAAACCCTTACTTATAAACATCAAAGGGAACAAAAGTTGTTCACCGTATCAGATATCAAAAGCGATGAGCATCCCTTAGGATTTAGGAAAGAACAAATGAAACAGCAAAAAAGCTAGCTAGAAGAGTAAATTAAAACAGAAAATCCTTGATTAATGATTACACTTAGAGAAGACTTTGAATGAGATCCAGAGAGGCAGGCCTCTACCCCAAAAAAAAAAAGACTACTAATGACCAGGTCCTCGCCGGCTGGGCCCGGCCCTCGCGACGACGAACACCGGCAAGTTCGCCGTGGAGAACCCGGCGCCGCTGCTGCCGTGGCCGCCATGCAAAGGCCTGGCGCCCTCCGCCGTGCTTAGAGCGTAGCTGCAGAGGAGCAGGAACAGCACCACAACCGCCACACGAACAGCCAGCCGAGACGACCGGAGTAAGGCCATCGCCCTAGCTAACTACTTCCGACGACGGCGGCAGCGGCGACGACGACGGCGACCTTTGCACTAAAATGGCGTTTTAGAGCTTTGTGAGAGGAGTTGTTGAGAAGGAGGTGCAAATGGCCGGCGTTTTTGAGCTTTGTGAGATGATGTGTAAGTTCACTTGGAGGAGGAGGAGGGAGGATGCTTAAATGGTGGGCATGGCGAGTGCATGAGACGTGTCCGGCAAGGACTTTGAATGTGCGCGCTCGCTCGCTCGCGTTTGGAGATTTTGGGGAGTTGACAAATGGAAAGCTAGTAGGTTAGATCTCGTTACTTTTGGACCGTGAACCAAATCTAGCTTGCTTTTCTCCTTCCAATTCGTTTCATTTTGGGTTGCATCTACACGTCGAGTCTCGAGCCTTGACCCGTGTGGATGTGTTTGTTTGTTTGTGCTGTATGTACGTACGTTATTTTCTTTGCAAAGAGGAACTAGTTCATATGATGATGATTATATTATAGATTATAGTACACTAAAGTCGGACTGTGGTTTGGAGTAAGGACGAGCGTACCAGATGTTTGAAAGTTGATAGAAAGCTGTGTGCTCTGTGCGGTGGAGAAAATACGCCGTTGCATTGCATGCCTGCTGAAATAAATGGTTTTATTTCTTTCAAAAAAAATGGTTTTGTTGAGGATGGAAGTCACGCAATTCATGCTAAGAATACAAACATGGCAATCTTATATATATAATGCTTCCGTCATTGAATAAGTCAATTTATAAAATTGTCTTAAGTTAACTCTTTTTTTTGTATTTGACTAAATTTATAAGAAAGAATGTAAAGATTGCAAAGATTTTTATGGCTCTAAATTAGTATCATTAGACATGCCACAAAATATACTTTCATATTGTTGTGTGTTCGTTTTATGTCATCAATATTTGTGCCATTTTCTACAAATTTGGTTAAACATAAAAAATGATATAAGAGACAACTTTAGAAATAGATTTATTCATGGAGAGAGATCGTATCTCCCATTTATTCCATCCCTTTGCCGGATAGCAAAGCTAGCTATAGCATGCACCGTGGTTGGTCGGTAATGCTCCTAGATTTTGCCGCGCTTTCTTCTTTTCTTATTAAAATAACCTTTTTGAACACTTTTTGTGTCAGCTGAATGAGACTAATAACAAGTGTGTTCAATTCGGTTCAGACTGTTCAACGTAGAATATATAGTACGTTTTTACCCCCCTTTCCAATGAGAAATCTACTCGCAACGTTCGTTCAGTAACTCAGTTGGTCAGTCGTCAGTCGTACTCGTGCATCGTGCCACCACCAGCTCCGTTGTTGAAGTTACCGTCATCTATCTTTGAAATCCTTTACACCTGTGACATATATATTCTTTCCATTGGGTGAGGAGAGATCCTTTTATTTGGCCGGTTCGCATGGTTGTTAAGAATGCAGCGACGACGACGACCAACAAAGCCCATGCTCCTCTGTCCTTGAGACCAGGAGCAGTACGTCGCATCGCATGCCACCGACCGCGACGACGGCCGGGCCTATCGACGCGAACCCACGTCGATCGCGGACTGCGTACGCTTGCCGGCCTGTCTCGGTCGCCTCCCCGCCGAAAGAAACCCACGCGGGAAACCGAGGTCGATCGGGTAGGTGCTGCAGCTGCAGACCTGCAGTAAAGCACCGGAAATGCATGCGGCTGGTTCGTTCTGGCACGCCGGCCCGCGCCGCGGCTGTGCAGTGTGTCGTTTAGATTTAGACGGCACGCAGGACGTTCGGCGGACGTGGCCCCGCCGCCTGGGCCGGTGGCCGCCGGCCGGCCGTTCATTCCCTTGTAGTATGAGCGCTGCTGCTGCGTGGAGCATTTGGTTGGCGAGGCACATCTTTCCAATAGAAATAGAGCAATTTGAGCACAGCAAGCAATGATGCCTAGTCAGGCTTTTGGCGATGAACATCATTAGTACTGAAAGTTGTGTGGATAATTAAAGAGCGGGCTCTCCCAGTATCGTCGTGAAGTGGCATCTATCGCCGGCATAATTTTTTTTCCAGCATGCACTATGCTGTGGCCTGTGGGTAGCTAGTCTTGTATGTATGGTCTTTGGAAACCTGTAAAACGTTCAGGCTGAAATTTGATTTGCGGCAGGCACACGGACATGGCAGCCTCATCGTTAATTAATAAACCTAAAAAGGTTGCAATTAACATTCGGACTGTACAATCATACTTGCTACTATACTTCGCATGGCAAGGCACCTACTACCTAGTGAGAAACTGAGAATACGGCGGGAGTTTAGATAATAATGCTTTGAGATTTTTTAATTCACATAACTTCTAAAAAATTATTTTTCTAATTTATTTCTATAACTTCTTTTTTGATAAAGTCAATTTGATACCTATATTAACAATGTAGTTTGATTTTACCTCCCTCGAGGCTGGCTGACACGATGCCATATTAGATTAAACCTCCTTGCAGGCCATCCAAGAAGAAAAAACGTACAATTGATTTCAATAGCTGTGGCCATCAGATTTTCTAGCTAGAAGGATGTAAATCGAAGCACAACAAAAAGTTGATGCAAGTTTCCTTTTTTTTTTTCCGTTCGAAAGTCGAAAGCCTTCCTTACCGGGCCAGAATATTTCCTTCCGGCCCATCCTTCTTCCCTCCTTTCGTTTTTTTTTCATTCGGCCCAAATGGCCTCAACGCCGCCTTCTCGCGCAGGACGTGACGGCCTGCCTCAACTCCTGCGCCCTCGCGCTAGCTGGTCCAGCTAACCTGCAACCGCGCCCGCGGCCCGCCTGCCAGCGTCCGCAAACACGATGTATCAGCATGAGCCACTTTCGCAGAAAAAGTCCCCGTCCCGCCTGCCAGTGTCAGTGGACGCATACTATCCTAACGAAGAAGCGCAAGAATGTGTACAGTAGGTTTTTGCTTGCTGCAACAATGAACCGTATTATTGTTGCGTTTGAAACTAAATCAAATAGGATTCACTGATGATGATTCAGTCTGCTTCCAAGCTCGTACCATAATTCTACTACTACTACATATGGTGATGTTTTATAAATGCTGGTATAATTCGGTTAGTAGAGCACCACTTTTGTTAGTTGGAGCTATAATTCGGTTTAGCTGGCCCAGCTACCTCACTTGAACAATTAGTGAAGTTGTGTTAGGTAGTTGTCGTGTCAAATCGTTTTTATATAGTTGTTTGTCGAGAGACGCTGTGAGGCGTGGGCGCCCTTCTAGTTGTAGCTTTTTTTTTGTGGCTAGTTTTTTTATAAGAAAAAAGAGAAACGTGGTCAGTCCTTTGGTTTCTTTTTTCTTTTTGCAAAGCTTTTGTTGCACTTAAAGAAAAGAGTTAAATACACCATAGGTCCACGAACTTGTCATGGTGTACCACTTACATATATAAACTTTGAAAACGCATTTCTGAGTCACCTACCACTCTGACCCTGCGTGAGCCGGCGATCATGGCCGTGCCGCCATAGTGTCCGGTCCCACGCCTATGCAAGATGCTGGCTCCCGCATCCCCGCTCAAGTCCCACATGAGCCGACGATTGTGGTTGTGGTCGAGCGCATCTGCTCTGCACGCCATGTGGCCTAACCTCGACGCGTCAAGGAGGCGCGAGCGGCCCTGGCCGGTGCTGTGGCGGGTAGCGCGGACGACCTTGCAAGTGGCACAATGGGCTTCCATAGTAGCTTGAGCGGCCCCGCAGCATCACCGATGATAGCCAAAGGCAAGATGCACTCTTTGTGGCATTTGAGCGGCCCTTGAGATCTCCTTCTGGCACACTCTCGCGCCAACCACGTTTGGCGCAACGGCTCAACAACATCCAGATGTGCACATTCTTGAAGGGCAATGTGGTGTGACGATGCTTGGCGTGTGAGGTTAGTGTCAGCATCACCGATGATGCATGGACGTGGTGTGTGCCGCATGCACTATGCCACTGCACGCTCCACGCCTAGGTGCAGTGCAGGTGCGCCACGCACGACTTCGTGCCCAAGGAGGAGGGTAGACCTCCTCCGTTCGAACACTGCCTCAGTCTTCCCCACAGTTCCATGTAGTAGGATCCCGCTGCCTGGGCTTCCTACCATGGGAGACGAAGAAAAAGAGAAGAAGTGAGCTAGGGTCTATTTTTTCTTAGAGAAAAATAAATGTGAGGGGTTAAACATAAAATACACAACATGCTGGCATGGCATGTCATCAAGAAAACGTTGACAAAGTAGCATGAACCTACGGTGCACCATTTAATAAGTTAGGTGACTCAGGAATGCATGCTTTTTCAAAGATCATGGAGCTAAATGATACACCACGACAAGTTTATAGACCCCTCATGCATTTAACTCTAGTGGAAAATGTCTTATGCTATTCCTAGTGCATTATATTAGGTCACTTTCTCTAAAATATTTTATAGTACATATGTACTATGAATGAATAATGAAACAGGATCGGGCATGGAAGCGGTAATTGTTTTTCGATTCGCATCATTATATTATGTCACTTTCTCTAAAATATTTTATAGTACATATGTACTATATGAATAATGAAACAGGATCGGGCATGAAAACGGTAATTGTTTTCTTTTTTGGGTTTCGCAATCGGATACGGACACGGTCATGCTCATGCGTGAGATATTAATAGCCATCCCATGTACTTATCCTAAATCTAACTTTAAGTATTCATATATGATAGAAATATTAAATATTCAAATTAATATACAGATTACTTTGTTATATATTGACAAGGGCTAAATAGACAACCCAGTCCTAAAAACAATTGAGTGGAGCTGTCACCACCAGGCAGTGGCAGAGCCAGGAATTTGCGGCCGGGTATGCCAAATGTACAAAATTTTAGAGCAAAATGCAATATAATAGACGATAAGTATAATGGCCATAATATTTAACAAATCCATAATAATAACCAAAGTACAAGTTCAAAATGTAAATAATTAAGAAATATTACAAAACAGTAACGACTACTACAATATAACTCAACGATCCCCTTGTTAGAAGAGATTGATGATATCCTCATCTTTCACTTGACTGAAGAATGCCCTCTTAATAAATATTGTCTAAATATTCATTACCCATTTTGTTCCTTTGCTTGTTCTTCACATAATTCATCGTGGAAAACACTCCTTCAACACTAGCAGTGGCTACGGGAAGAATTAGCACCAACTTAAGAAGCTTGTAAACAATATAATATTGTTCCTCCATCTTGATTTGAGGTGCCAATTCCTCCATCCACCGTTCACAAATGTATCTCCACTAGGGCATTTTGTTCTATCCTTGAACAAATAGCAAACAAATTAAAAGGCCGCATCTTTTTCTACACTACACTCAAGCCAATTATGTTCCTTAAACCAAACTGGGCAAAAGCGACGTGGATGACCACTTATATCTCTATATTTAAAATCATGATTCTTTGGTTGACATGGTCCCAACTCAATATATCTCCTTCTAACTCTATCCTGATCATTGACATCGTACCTTGAGATGGGAATCCGCTTCCCAGGATCATGCTCAAGCGCTTCCAAATCTGCTCTGACTTCATCCTCTTCATCAATTGCAGTTTCATCTATAATTGGAGTTGGGGGCCTCTGTCCGGCTGGGGAGCTTCACCATTTCCTTCATCATCATTCTGTGCGCTGGACTAGGGATGAAAACGGTACAGATATTTTCCGACCATATTCGAGACCGAATCCGTTTAGAGGGGTTCAGATCTGTCCGTATCCGAGTCCGGATATTCAACATCCGATACCGTATCCGTATCCGAATACTCAAATCGCATATTTATGATGTCGACATCCAATCATATCCTATCCGGTATGACTGACACTATCCGTATTCGAATCCGAATCCGACTAGAAATATGAAAACAAATGTGATATCAATGATATCCGTCCGTATCCGATCCGTTTTCATCCCTAGCTGGAACCATCATTGTGTGCTGCATATTGCTCTCATTACTCTCAATTAGAACAAGAAATTTTCAATAGAAAACTGAGGAGTGGATCTAGGCTCTAGGGTGTTCTGCATCTGCTTTGGCGCTCTGCTCACCTTGCTTGAAGTTGAAGCCGCCGAGGGGGAGGGCCAGGGACAGCGGAATACAGACGCCAGTTGCCGGAGGGTGCTGCAGAAGGGGCGCCGCCGCCGCCATCGCTGTGCCGCCGCCGCCGTCGCCGCGCCGCCGCCGTCGCCGCGCCGCCGCCGATGGCTGGCTCCTTCCCGCTGGGAGGAGGCAGCCGCAGCAGCCAGCAGGGAAGGGGAAGAGGAAGGGGCAGGGGGCGAGTCAGCCGCAGTGGGGGAGGAGGCCAGGTGCCGCTGCTGCCCGCCGGTGCCGGTCGCCGGAGTGGCACGTGCCACGTGGCGGAGTGGCGGCGTGGGGGAGGCGGCGCGACACGGTCGCACGGAGCAGTCGAGCACCCGAGGGAAAGGGGCGTCGGGCAGGGGGCGACGCGAGTCCGTTGAGTGACGGACGGAGAATGCATTCTGGGCTTGTTGATTCGATTCTTTCCTTCGTGGGCTGCCCCAAACGGCTGTTGGATTGGGCCTATGTGCCATATTTACTAAGTATGGCATGAATGTATAAGATATGTATAAAACTATGTATACTTATTAATTTTTTCACTCAAATCTTGGGTATGCCAAGGCATACAGGGGCATACCCCTGGCGCCGCCACTGCCACCGGGACTTATGGTCACCATCACCTAATCATCTTCCAACAGTGTACCTGTATTCAACGTACCCATCCATGGCAGTGTTTAGATCATCGAAAAGTGCACTATGCAAAAAAAGATTCCCGTCACATCAAACTTGCGATACATATATGGAGTACTAAATGTGAATAAAATCAAAAACTAATTGCACAGTTTGGTTGTACTTTGCGAGACGAACGTTTTGAGCCTAATTAGTCAATGGTTGGACAATTATTACCAAATACAAACGAAATGCTACAGTGTATTTTGGCACTCCAAAATTTAGATCTAAACACAGCCCATGTTCCTTTAGTCAGTCGTCCTTGATTTGCTGGGGGAGTGGACACTGGACAGGGCATGCATGCATGCATATTACCCCACATGGCAACCGAACTGTGACCACAGTCCACAGCAATTCCAGAACAAATATACTAGGCCAGCAGTACACGGCAGCCACATACGGACAAGTGAATTGCTACAAATTATTAACAAACTGTTCCATATGCCAAAGTCGCCGTGAAAACGATTGTATATGTAAAACTTACACGCAACACAAGACGACGAGAGCACCACGGAGCAGCCTTGCCTTCTCCTTCCAAATGCTAGACTTCTTTCTAGCTAGGCTCCGTGCTCTTCTTCGGCAGCAAACAAAACCTGGCGTCGCCATCTGTAGCCATATAGGAACAGCAGTTTTTGGACCGAAGCTAGTAGGAAAATATACATGCTTGGCGAGTAAGGTTACTTGAGAATGAATATTGCTGCACGAGTCGTGCTGTGGCTTCCAGAAGCATCGGATGGGAGAAGATGAGCCGCGCACGGAACGGAACGGAGAAGAAGCCTCCGCCGGGGGTAGCGGCCAAACGGCGCTGCGTCACTGCTGGGCTCACCACGAGGTGGACTCATGGGACGATCGGTCCGCACGGCAGACCACGTACTATTACAGCCGTAAGAAATAAAAGGCGCCAGAGCAGCAGCTCTGAACGCGGCCAGCGCCGCGCCGGCTGTAGGTACGGTGCCGCAAGCCTGTGAAGTAACGTGCTTCTTGTCCTGAGGCTGGATCATCATCACATGCATCGACCAAGTTTTTTTGTCCTAAGTCACAAAAAAAAAGTTTTTTTTGTCCTACTCCTACTACATGTAAACCAACAGTAGATTCCTTAGGATCCCTATTAGCTGTGGGTCCTTTGTGTAACCCTTGTTCATTCTAGAAGCCGCGGTGGTTTGAGGTTTTTTTTTCACGAGTGTGTTGTTATTACATGTGTTTTAATAAGTAGAAGTAGAATGTTATCACATCGTTCTGAAGTAATGAGTTTGATGATGAAATTGTTCATTATCTTATTACATATATTTTTTTGCTTGGTTAATTTGTAGAACGTAACCTTATTGGTCCTTGCAAACCTAATGATTAGTAATAGTGTGAGAGAAATAGAGTTGTTCTACTAAATTATTTAAGGAATAGACACATAATGTACTATCTCATTTAAAATGAAGTGATTCGTTCAACCAAACACTTATAAATTATCCGGCTCCTCCTCAACGCCGGCGTCCTCTGTAGTGCTTCGTCGATGTGGACTACTGGATTCTCTTTGCTGCGTTTGCCTCGTTGTATGGTTTGCTGGCTTTCTTTTTTCTTTCTTTTTCTTTTTTTGTTGCATCATCCTCAGCCATTCACCGTTGGCTACGCGGTACGGTCCTAGCTCCTCTCCGGATTCAGCAATCAGCACCACACTTTTGTGTTAATGTCAACATCCCTCCACCCAACATCACACACATCTCCCGAAGTGCACAAATGGCACTGGCCAATCAAATCATGCACATCATCATCATCTACAAGGGTGTTCATATTTAAGCCATGCATGATTGCGTTTGTCCATTGTCAAAATGGATAAATCACCGTACTGTATATGGTCTTATACCATTTTATTTACTTTTCAGGAATCCATGATCTTTTTTTTTATTACATTTACATCAAATTATCATGCGAATTCATAGGTGCTCATTGCTAGGGATAGAGTGTGTGCGCATATGTTCATAGGGGTAAGTGCACGTGCATGTATGACTATCTGCATTTGTACACCGCAGCGCGTGTACGTGCATGTATGATTTGCAAGAAAAAAGTGTGAACTACAACTATTTTATCTAAGTGGATGCTTGTTTCCTACACAACCAGAATGGATCAGTCGCCCTCTTGTACCAAGTCTTATCTCTCATTTACTTTGAGCAAATGGTCGGCTTTACATGATTGGAACATATATTAGTATGTAATCATCTTGTATTAGTTTTTTTTAATTTTGCACATGGCTACGTTTTACTACGCTTTCAAGTTATTATTCATTTTAGTTTCACCCTAAGCTAAATTCTCTACTTTTGAACAAGTTTAAAGAAAAGTATATTAACATCCACTTGTTCGCTTGAACTTATCAGCCATGGTACAATATTTTTCTCTCACAACAAATCAGCGAACAATACTTTTCAGCCTGACTTTTCAGCGAAGCGAATAGGGTATATCGAATAAATGCAATGTCAAACTAATTTCACGGTGTATTTAATAAACCTTAGCTTATCTAATGTTGCAAATGTTTATGTGTTTTTCTATAAACTTAATCAAAACTTGATAAAACTTAACTTAGGACACAGCCAACTAAGGCATTGTTCGGTTATCCGGGAACGATTCCTAGTTGGAATGGTTCACTAATTCGTACAACCTTGATAAGCTGGAATGGTTCATAGACCCATTCTTGGATAGCCGATTAAGGCCTAAAACGACTTCTACAACAGGGTGGGAGTGTCATTGTACTCAACTAAATTGGTAGATCTTAAATGGGCAACAATCATACGTGTCAACCTAAATTGTGTTGTCCGATGATTCTTGTTTGTGTGTGACAAATCTGAGCTGACAGAAGTACAACAACGAATTGTCTGTCATTCTGTCTTGTGGTCAATGTAATAAATAGCGTATAGCGGGTTGGTAGCGGATTGGCGTCGAGGTAGCGGATTGCAGATAGCGGGTGATATTGCAGATGATAAGTTCCAATAGCGGTACTTGATAATCTCACATAATTTTAAGTACATATATCATAAATAATAAGTATGAATAGACATTTAATTGCATTTAAAGAAATGATGTCTCACATATTTAAATTAAGAAAACAAACATGGTGTTCCATGCATTAAACGATCACATTTAGAGTTTGCAAATAAACATATTATTTGCTTCCACGCTACAGCGGCCTGCTACGTGCAATTGTGGTCTACAATATCGCTTGCTATTCAGAATTACAGCTACAAAGTTTCAGACTACAAAATTCAAAACACTGTCTCATAGCGGTAGCAGCAATGGGACGCAACTGCTATTGCGGCCGCTTCCAACCCCATTTATTACCTTGCTTGTGATAGCGTATCTGCGTTGTGGACAAAGGGAGGGGGTCTGGCGAACTTCGATCCCTCTGCGTGCTTCGCGACACGCCACAAGCCTGCAACCCGTTCGTTTGGCTGAAAATAAACGGCTAAAAGTACTGTTGGCTAATTTGTTATGAGAGAAAAACACTACTATTTAGCTAAAAATAAGCGGCTCAAAGCTCAAGCGAACAAGCTGCCACAACGCAGCGTGTGACATGGTCACGCCCGACGTCATCGTTGCCCGAACCAATTTCCCTTTCCCCTCGTATGTATAAATAAATGCACCAGTGCAGCGGTGGCGTTGTATTCTCCCAGCAGCAGACATAGATCAGTCCTCGTCAAGCCGCCCGTAAGGTGATTCACGGGTGCACTAGAGCACTTTGCCGGCCAGCTCAGGAGAGGCCGACGAAGACGTGGCAGCAGAGGTCCGATTCGGATCCATGGGAGAAGAAGCGGCCGCGGCCGCGCCCACCGTGGCAGGCAGCACCCCGCCGCACGTGCTCCTGATCTGCTTCCCGGGTCAGGGCCACGTGAACCCGATGCTCCGCCTGGCGAAGCGCGTCGCGGCCAAGGGCCTCCTGGTGACCTTCTCCTCGGTCTCCACCGTCGGCGCGAAGCTGGCCGCGTCCGCGGGCGTGTCGGCGGGCGGCGACGGCGTGCCGGTGGGGCGGGGCCGCGTCCGGTTCGAGTTCCTGGACGACGAGGATCCCGGCCCCGACCTGGACGACCTCATGCGGCACCTCGCCAAGGACGGGCCGCCGGCGTTCGCGAGGCTGCTCGCGCGGCAGGCGGCGGACGGCCGGCCCGTGGCGTGCGTCGTGGTGAACCCGTTCATGCCGTGGGCGGCCGACGTGGCCGCCGACGCCGGGATCCCGTCCGCGGTGCTGTGGGTGCAGTCGTGCGCGGTGTTCTCGCTCTACTACCACCACGTGCACGGCCTGGTGGAGTTCCCGCGCGAGGACGACCTCGACGCGCGGTTCACGCTGCCGGGCCTCCCCGAGATGTCCGTCGCCGACGTGCCGTCGTTCCTGCTCCCGTCCAACCCGTACAAGCTGCTGGTGGACGCGATCATCGCGCAGTTCCGCACCATCGGACGCGCGTCGTGGGTGCTCGTCAACTCCTTCACGGAGCTGGAGCGCGACGTGGCGGCGGCGCTCCCGGGCGTCACGCCGCGCCCGCCGGAGCTCATCCCCGTCGGCCCGCTCATCGAGCTCGACGGTCAGGACGGCGGCGGCGGCGACGGCGACGGCGCGGTGCGCGGCGACCTGATGAAGGCCGCGGACGACTGCGTGGAGTGGCTGGACGCGCAGCCCCCGCGCTCCGTGGTGTACGCGTCGGTGGGGAGCGTGGTGCTGCTCAACGCGGAGGAGGTGGGGGAGATGGCGCACGGGCTCGCCGCCACGGGGCGTCCCTTCCTGTGGGTGGTCCGGCCCGACACCCGGGAGCACCTCCCGGAGGGGTTCCTGGACGCCGTGGCCGGGCGCGGCACGGTGGTGCCGTGGAGCCCCCAGGACCGCGTGCTGGCGCACCCGTCCACGGCCTGCTTCCTCACGCACTGCGGCTGGAACTCCACGCTGGAGACCATCGCGGCGGGCGTGCCCGTCGTGGCGTTCCCGCAGTGGGGCGACCAGTGCACGGACGCCAAGTTCCTGGTGGAGGAGCTCAGGATGGGGGTCCGCCTCCGCGGCGCGCCGCTGCGGCGGGACGCCGTGCGGGAGGCGGTGGAAGCCGCCGTGGCCGGGCCCGAGGCAGACGCGATGCACGCCAGCGCCAGGAGGTGGAGCGCCGCAGCGAGGGAGGCCGTGGCGCCCGGCGGGTCCTCGGACGCGCACGTCCAGGCGTTCGTGGACGAGGTGGCCCGGCGAGCGTGTGGCGTGCAAGCGGCTAAGGTCGTGCCGGCGTCGTCAGAGACTGCTCCTCCTAGTTGAGGTTCTTGGAGGAGCTTCAGCAGCCACCAGTCAGAGACTCCAAAGCTAGCTGAAAGTGAATAATAATAATCCTGTTGTTACAGTTTCACCGTCTGATACGAATCAAATTTTGCTTCTTCTACCGTGCTGGCGCCTTTTGTTTTGTGTTGGTCGAGTGTGCATACTGCATGGACACATTCCGAGGTGACACGTCTGCAGGTTTGGGCTTTGGGGTGTGGCCGCGCAAAATGTGACGCTGTAGTGTCAACCAAACGAGCTCACAGCTCAGAATACTCTGCTCAGAGTGCTGGGTGGTCCCGCCACGCAAGTACTGAATCACGGGGATGCAGGCCGGTCACGGGTGGGGACGGCAGGATGGTGGCATTAAAGTTTCGGCGACGTAGGAGGCTGTCGGACCAGGTCGGGGTGGGGGCGCCCATGGCCATGGCAATGGTGGGTGGGGGAGGGGAAGGAGAGGAGGTCGCCGCGGGCGCTGGGCGGTGGGGCTGTGGGCGAGGAGGAAGATAAACGCCGGATCCGGAGACGAACGCGCGAGGAGGAAGATCGTGCGGAGAGGAAGAGGGGCGGAGGGACCGCAGGCGGTGGAGGGGGCGGAGGAGGAGGCACACATGGGGAGGAAGAAGAGCACGCGACGCGGAGAGGAAGAGGGTCGCACGCTCCCTGAGGGCGCAACCGGTCATAGCTTAACTCGATCCATCTATTCATGGCCCACCAGGGCCGGATCCGATTCTCATTCGCCTAGACATGCTTACATGTGCTTGGGAGTTTGGCTAGTCACTAGCAGCTTGGAGAACCGAGAACTTCAGAAGTTTCTTTACGTCCTTCTGTATTAATAGGAATAGCGATTTTAGTGTAATGGTAGTTTTTTTTATCTTCATCAATTTTCAAATATTTTCATCTTCTATTTCTGGTTTTCAATAGAGAGTGGAACTAGCTCTTCAAATTGTTGAACATGATGATTGAACGGTTGAAAGATATAGAGAGCGATTTTATTAGAATGGTTTTCCAAATGAAAATTTAGAGAGTGAGTTTAAAAAAATATTTTGGAGATGCTCTTAATAAATAGTTCTAGTTGATTCAAATCTGTGAGTTAATAAATGGACTAGTTTTTAGCTAAGAGGTCAACTAGTTATTTAGCTTATTTTTAATTGAGCAATACTACATAACAAGGACTAATAGCTGATAGAAGTCATTTTTATCCATGTGTAGGAGAGATTGATCAGAGAGAGAGAGAGAGAGGAAGCGGTCTAGGTGGGAGAGATAGAAATAAGAGGGCATTCTAATCTCTGACTATTGATCTTTGTATTTTTTTAGCTTAGTGTCTAAACATCCCATAGCTAATTCTTAGCTAACTACATTTTATCTAACTAATAATTAGCTGGAGCTAACAACTAGTCCTATCTCATCGAACATGACCTTATTTTCCCCATATGTTGGTTAGATCAAGGCAAATGATTGTATCCGCAAACTGACACTTATTTTTAGGACACCTTGCTGGTGACTTCTATAGCCTGTGGCCAACGGCGACCTTGCCGCACCACCCATCTACTACTACTAGGATCCAAGGGCATTGGAGGTCTCTCCAAATCCCAAAGTGCAAACCATAACCCTAGTAGCCTCTGTCTTGCCTGGCCTTGATCGCTACTCGTGGCTGGCGGCTAGCACACATCACCGCGCCACTCTGTCCACCCCGCATGATTTCCACCCTCTCCGATCCTAACCTATCGGGTGTCACATGAGCATGAAGCACGATGAGGACGACGATGTGGCTCCCTCTCCGCTCACCTTTTGACCCGCGCTGGATAATGATTTTGGGAGACGATAGGATGTGGGTCAATAGCTATGATGAGCGATAGTAATCGGGCATGAAGAAGGGAAGTAGGCTGCCAACTTGCCTTCTCTCTACACTGCATGCTCCTAGTGCTAGCCCTCCTTCCAAGGCCTCTACTATCTTCAGACTCATACTCCCTATGTCCCATAAAAAGAGTTGTTATGTGACTGATCAAACTTTGTTAAGTTTGACTAGGTTTGTAGAAAATATTAGTAACATTTGTATCCCCAAATAAGGTTATCATGAAAATATATTAAACAATGTATCTAATGATAATAATTAGTTATATATATTTATCAAAATTATTAAAAATGGATGACTTTTCAGGAAGCGAGAATGATATTGTTTATAGGACAGAGGGAGTATGTTGATACACGAAAATAGAATGATTTGTCTATAGACCAAGTTTGTGCTACAACTGCAACTAGAGAGCATTTGCAAAATTTAATTCTATTTGTAGGTTCGTAAGCCTGCTTGTATTCATATGTATAATGTTCATTCACATATTATGTTAGTCGTGTGCGCCATGCAAATAAAATGTATGTAAACTAAACCATCTAGAATACTGTGATCTTTCATTGGAACCTACAATTGTGGCACGGCCACGAGATGAGAGGAGAACGTATGGGCCACTGGCCTTACTAGATTTATGCCCGTACGTTGCACGGGTCATATTTGTTTTCACTCCTATAGTGTTGGACTTGATCATTTTTTAGGAAATAATTAAAAAGCTAATAAATAATTTTATAATTTTATATTGAGAACCATAAACTATTTCCAAATGTATTGAGACCTATATTTTTTTCACTTCTCTAATTAACCCTTAGCACAACACATGGATGCTCTCTACGCGGTAAGGCAATGCCATCGCTAGGCAGTCAATGGTCCAAATACACTGCAAAATCACAGTGCACGCAAAAATGCTTCTCTGATTATAATTCTATGGGACACGACATACTCGTCTTAATGTATTACATTGATGTGAAATCAACTATTGCTAACGAAAAGAAGGCAAAGTTAAGATGGAAATAAACTAACGCCCTGTTCGCTTGTCTTATAAGCCGTACTTTTTCAGCCAATAAATAGTAAATTTTGAGATGAATATATGCACCTTTTGGATAGAAGCGAAGACGAAATATGAATGTACCTGTGGAGTAGGGAGACGAGGGTTCATAGTCTGCGGGAATGATGTCGTCGCAACTAAGGCAGACAACATCTCTTGCAGCTAATTCATCATACACAACATCTGTGTTTGTCTATCATTAATAGTCTATGAGTATGTATGCATGCGTAAGTGATGTTTCCAATCCATTATTTGATTGTATTATTTCACTTCATTTAGGTAAAAAAAAGATCATCATGATCAACTTAAATCACTTTGTCAGACGTAGCTAGTGTTGGATTGAAAGAATTCAACACTATTGTTTCAGCAACGAGGTAACCTGAACTTGATTCTGTTTCACTGGGGAAAGAGGGTCTTTTGCTTTAGTAAATGACAACGATGCATCAGCTGACCCGAAGTACATCTAGAAAAAAATATAGTAGAGGATGTACAAATCAGCCTGCAAAGGCATGAAACAAGGCCAAATTTGAACCACTATTTTGCTCGTCATTACTTAAGCAGCAATCGATATCAAAATTATATGTGCACTGTGCTCGAAAGCGTATGAGAACATAGAGGGAAAATGCCAACACATACAAAAATGACCATAAGTTGAGAAGTGTAATTATGTGGCACACATACAAAAATGTTTTATTTATGTCTGAATGAAGTATACAACTGAAACACAGAACCATATCTGAAGCTCCATTATTTGAGTATATCATTTGCGAGATGTAGCTGGTGCTGGACTAAAACAATTCAATGTTATTGTTTAAGCATGAGCTAACCTAGATTTGGCTATATTTTGATGGAGAAAGCAGGTCCTTTTGTTGTAGTTAATGATAATGATGGATCACCTCACCCGAAGTAGCATACAGAAAAACTATTTTAGAGGATCACAGATCAGCCTACAAAGGCATGAAACAAGAAGCAATCCAGTCATCCATATCGAAACTGAAAGATGTCAGGTCATATAGGAAAATGTCAACAGTTGATGACCATAAGTTCTGTGGTGTAATTATGCAGAACGACTACATTTTTTCTATTAATTGAGTGAGCATGTCATGTGTGAGGCTGCAAAAATTATATTTAGAGGGGGTTGGTGCAAAGTAGCCCAACAGTAAGTATAGAACTTGTTTCCTGCAGAGGTTATTGTAGCAGTAAATAAAAGATGATGAGCTACACCATTGTTAAACAGAAGGTGCTAGAACGCAGAACTTAGAATATATAAGCTAATAATCGAATGAGCATGTCCTGTGTGAGGTTCCTGAAATTATATCTAGAGATTAGGTTGGTGTAAAGTAGTAGGCCAACATTAAGTATAGAACCTATTTCCTGTGGAGGTTATTGTAGTAGTAAATAAAAGTTGATGAGCTAGACGTAGAACTTAGAATATATAAGCTATTCCATGCATAGGTCATTGCAATAGTAAATAAAATCTGATGAGTTGTGCTATTGCTAAACAGAAGGTGCTAAAACTCAGAGGTTGGAAAATAATTTGTCTGGAATGAAACCAGTGTTGGAAGGAGTCTACTGTGATATACCTCGGTCCCGGGAGGTTGCTTCGTCAGCCACCTGGTCAAACAGTTTGACCCATTGTTCCGTATCACAACAACGTGTGAACATAAGAGCATGAAGCAGCAGTGGAAACATATTAATTTACCTAACGAAGGCAATGTGCAGCCGCAGCAACAACTAAGGTTGGGTAACAACCAAACCCAATCTCAGAGAAGATAATCGAACTGAATATAGAACCTGCATGGACTGATGAAATACATAGGCTTCAGGAAGCTACAAGAAGAACTGACCTTTGCGACAACCAAAGAAAGACCAAAGTAACTGCAGGGACCACAGAACCTAGCCTGAGACATGGACAATAGCAAGGAACCAAACAAAATAAGACCACAATATCAGTCATCTGAATAATAGGAATAACTCAGAGCAAAACACAGGGTGAAGATATTAGACAACAGTAAAACCATGGGGATTTACCTCAACAAGACAACCCGCCGGATCCGTATGAACCAAGGCTGGTCAACAGCTAAAGGCAATCTCTGACAAGATAACCGCAGTGAATATGAAACCTGCATTAACGGATAGAAAATAGAGACTTTAGAGGCCTCTACCGTATAATGACCAGCACAGCATAAGAATGCATATACCTACAAAAGCTAACCTCCATGACGATCAAAGGGAGACCAAGGTAACCGTACTGAATAGGAAGCCTACATGGATGCATGGAAAATATCCCCTTCAGAGACACTAAGAAGCAGTTGTTGTACTGATATATATCTGAAATTTAGGCAAAGACAAAGCAACAAGAGATACAAGAAAGGAATGGTGGCAATTCCTTCTGTTCAATAGTAATCTGTAAATTTTTCCTTATAGCCTATAGATCCGTACCTTCAGTCCAATAGAGGAAGAAATTCCGTCTAGTTATTAGCTCCCACCTTGCATAATTAAAACAAAGAAAATAGATAACATTAGCTTTCTTTTGCGTAAACCTAATCGAAATAGGAGCAGGCGTAATTCATCTTTAGCCGAGAATGAGGAATTTTTCATTTGAACATGTACTATGATGGTTACTCTAACACAATATTGCTGCAAAAGATGGATACAAGGTTAATAAAAGCGAAATAGACACATAGGAACTCAAGTTTCCCAATAAGCTGTAATAAGCAGATGAAAGGTTACTGGGAACTCTTGGTACCATCACACAGAACAGATTAAAGCTGGACACGGCCTTGATATATGTAGAACAATGAGGTGAAGCATGTTCCTTATAAAACACTGATAAATACATCATTGGAAGACGTGGAACTGGAACCCAAGTAACCTATTTATTTTCCTATGCCCACAAGACAAGAGAGACTAAAATGGAGGTTATGAAAAAATGAGCTTGTTCATTTAATAGGACAAGAAAAATTGAAAGCAATGGCTAAAAAAAACTTTCTGCAAATAACCATACGAGAAAGTCAATTCATAAGTATAGTTTAGAAATTTTAAGAAAAAACTGGCACTGGTACTGTAGTTCAATAAGTAATAGATTACCTTGCTAGCAAGCCTAACCGCAAATACATCATTAAGAATGGGGTGTGGCCAGTAATAGAGCATTTGATAAATTGTATGAAGCAAAGACATCATCAGCAATGGGGTGTGGTCCCCATGACTGCACAATTCCATTATCTCAGTATAAAAAAGATCATCATTGCACAATCCCCAAGCCTCAGCAGATAACATGAATGAAACAATCAATCACCATTGTACATGGAAGGATATCAGTTCTGCACATGACCAAGAAGACAATGGACACTGGGCGAGCTGGGGCTTACCTATTTGGCTGTTGGGGATGCCGGGTCTGATTATAAGATATTTATTATGTTAATGATAGATGCCAATTTAGGATATAGCCCAAAAAAGAACATAGTCTCATATGCTATCTAGATGTATGGCATCTGCAGCAATAGAATCTCAAAGGAAATCTGAAGCTAGATAAAAAGGCATGTGAATCACATAATATAATAATGCAGCAGTACTAATTAATAGGTAGCATAAAGCACTATGAAATATTTTTTTTGCAAATAACATAAATAAAGAACAAAGAGGACGCACCCATACCTTGACACCATATATTTCAGGTAGCAGCTCCGCTGTAATGAGGTTGACTAATTGCTTGAAACCATGAAGAAAATATGCATACATGCCCAATAGCCTTGTACCCTGAATATTGTTAATACTATAACCAAAGAAATGTGTGATGAAGAACTAAGAGGACCATGGAAGCTGCAATAATCGGCAAGCTAATGAACTTGGATTGTAATGACGTTTATTCTTTATCCTTTTTAATTCCAGTCATCACTGACCAAGGGCGTAACCTGGTATGTAACAGGCTAAACTTGACGAGATTAAGGTATAATATGTTTAGTCATAGCCAAGCTCAGTTACCAAACTAATAAAGAATATGCATGTACTGTTAAACCAAGAAAAATCAGTAGTTAATACTATGAGGAGATGAAAGCTGATTTCAAAAACCAATCCCTATGGTCATCATTGCACAATCCCCAACCCTGAGTAACTCGCCGCAGCGAAGAGGGAAGGGGGGGCAAGATCCCTGCAGCGACAAGAGGGAGTTTAGGGAAGGTGATGGAAAAGGGAGGATGGGAACAGTACCTAGGGTTTCGCTAACCAGAGGAGCACACGTTCCCCAACGCAGGAGGCATCGACGAGGCCACGCGGAGGATGGGGACAGGGAGAGGGCCGCTAGGCCCCACCTGCGCGGGCGCGCAGCCCGCTGGGGTGTCATCGCCTCGCCGCGCCCGCCGCCACCTCGGAGGAGAGAAAGAGAAAGGAGGACGGATGAGGAGGACGGAGGAGGAGGAGGACGGAAGGAGGAGGGCGGCGCCCACCGCCGCCGGCTCGCTCGGCCCCGGCGCCGTCGCCCGTAGCGTTGGGAGGACGAGGGAGAGAGAGAGAGAGGAGGGGAAAGAAAGGGAGAGAGGGAAGAGGAGAGAGAGAGGAGAAGTGTCTGGAAGCTGAAGCAGAAGTTGGATATATAGGCCCTGTTCATATGGCTTATAATCCGTCTTATTCAGCTTGTTTTTTCAGCCGAAACAGTATTTTTCTCTCGCAAAAAATCAGCCAACAATATTTTTCAGCCGGCTTATAATTCCAGCCGAACGAGGCCATATTTGTTTGTCCGGATTCTAATGGGAAGCTGGAGAAGCAGACGAGAAACTACGGAAGGTAAATAGAAACACGAGAAGCTGATCCCGGTAAAATCCGATCTAAGTGATCTGGGCCGCTAAACGGCAGATCGGACGCCAGATAGATTTTGGGGTGACGCGGCCATGGCCTCCTGCGGTGAATCAGCTCATCTTTGTTAGTTTAAATAAATTCATTCATCGTAAACATAAAAAAGCTTGACCACGAGAGTAATATACAAATGGAGCATTTTCTTTTTGAATCAAAAGGAGCCAATATGCAAAAGGCATCCGTTCCAAGATTGAAAGGAGTCCTGCTAGTTTATTTCTCTCACCATCAACCCAACCAGAATTTTAGACTTCTCCTGATAAGGTGGGTTTCTCCTAGTGTTTTAGTATTTTAAAATTTAGTATAATTATTTCCTACTAAACGCCTCCTAGTGAAATTCTCATGTGTTATGACTAGTAGTAGTATTTTATTATTACTTAAAAACACTAGGAGAAGTCCACCATTTTGGTAGAGAAGGTTCTTTCCATGCATAAAAACTTACGTCCTATTTGCTTGGCTGATAAGCCATGACTAAAAGTACTATTCGCTGATTTATTGTAAGAGAAAAATACTGCTGAATGACTGACTGATTTGACGATAAACTCAAGTTAATAGGACGTCTGGCGGTCGGTTGGACGGTTGTTATATATTGACAAGGGCTAAACAGACGACCCAGTACTAAAAACGAGTGGAGTTGTCACCACCAGGACTTATGGTCACCATCACCTAATCATCTTCCATCGGTGTACCTGTGGCCTCGTTTAGTTTCTAATTTCAACTCTAAATTCTACTATACAAAAAGATGATTCCTATTACATCAAAATGTCAGCATATGTATGGAGTACTAAATGTAGATGAAATTAAAAACTAATTGCACAGTTTTGTTGTACTTTACGAGACGAATATTTTGAACCTAATTAGTCAAAGTTTAGACAATTTTTACCAAATACAAATGAATTGCTATGCACACTGTAGCAATTCGAGCGCCCCTGAATCGGGATCTGAACAAGGCCTGTATTCAACGTACCCATGCTCCTTTAGTCAGTCGTCGTTGATTTGCTGGGGAGTGGACTGGACATGCATGCATATTACCCCCACATGGCAACCGAACTTTGACCACAGCAATTCCAGAACAAATATACTGCTAGGCTAGCAGGACACGGCAGCCACATACGGACAAGTGAATTGCTACAAATTAACAAACTGTTCCATATGCCAAAGTCGCAGTGAAAACGATTGTGGCTGTGTTTAGATCCAAAATTTGGAGTGTCAAAATACACTGTAGCATTTCGTTTGTATTTGGTAATAATTGTCCAATCATTGACTAATTAGGCTCAAAACGTTCGTCTCACAAAGTACAACTAAACTGTGCAATTAGTTTTTAATTTTATCCACATTTAGTACTCCATATATGTATCACAAGTTTGATGTAACGGAGAATCTTTTTTTGCATAGTGCACTTTTCAATGCATCTAAACACTGCCTGTATATGTAAAAATTACACGCAACGCAAGACGAGAGCACCACGGAGCAGCCTTGCCTTCTCCTTCCAAATGCTAGACTTCTAGCTAGCTAGGCTCCGTGCTCTTCTTCGGCAGCAAACAAAACCTGGCGTCGCCATCTGTAGCCATATAGGAGCAGCCGTTTTTGGCCGAATCTCTGTAACTCAGAGAGGGCCACGTCACTGGTAAAATTTCGGGTCATCGGATCTTAATCAGACGGCTCGAATCATGTTAAAAATTATTTTTGTGGGCACTGTTTATTTACTGTTCATACACTTTTTATACGCTGTTTACCACTGTTCACGCATCTTTGCTACGCGCACACGAGAAACGTACCCAGAACATCAAAATAAGTCCTTCTCGTTTATAGAAAATTTCAAAAATATCGTAAATAAACTAGAAGCAACCTAGAACGTACCTAAATATTTTTTTGCCTCTTCACTGTCATCAAACAAAAAAAATTCTAGATTCCTCTCGTTCGCATTTCACCGATAAATCTAGAAAATCTACACCTTATCCATCCTACCTCCGACTCTGATAATTCTACCAAAAAAATATATTAAAATCCTTTTCGGTAATTTACGGTCATTTTCACAAATACACAAAGTAGACCATTTTCCTTTGCAAATAAATTTCAGAAAATTCGTAAATAGACTAAAACAAATATAGAACATATATAAATTTTTTCCGCCTCTTCTTTGCCATAAAAAACCATGACACATTCTGCGTATTCTATTACGTCTACAAATAATCGCTAAAACCTACGGTAGCTAAATCTCCAAATTATAAAACATTGTTTCAAAAAAAAGAGGGTCCGTAGCAACATAAACGCATAACAAACTGCCTTAAAATGAGACACCCTGCCTGCTTAAAAAAATAATTAATAATTGATCTATGCTCCTACACAACTGGTTTCATCCCATGAAACCGCGCGGCAACGGCGCACGTTGTTTCTGGTTTATTGCTAGCCGCAGGCTCCCTCGATCCGATCGTTCCAGAAGCCGCCGCCATTGGCCGAAGCTAATAGGAAAATAAACAAGCTTGGCGAGCAAGGTTACTTGAGAGTGAATACTGCTGCTGCACGAGTCGTGTTGTGGCTTCCAGAAGCATGCACCGTCGCGCACGGAACGGAGAAGAAGCTAGCCTCCGCCGTGGGGTAGCGGCCAAACGGCGCTGCGTCACTGCTGGGCTCACCACGAGGTGGACTCATGCGGCCGCGTGCGGCGGTAGCGTCGATGGCGACCAGCTAGGCTAGCTACGTCGATGGGTCCGCGCGCACACGGCAGACCACGTACTACAGCCGGAAGAAATGAAAGGCGCCAGCAGCAGCTCGCCTGTTAGGGTAGCTGTTTATAGGTGAAGATCGACAGCCAGCGCCGCGCCGGTACGGTGCCTAGTCGAAGTGAAGTGACGTGCTTCTTGTCCTCGGGCTGGAATGGGTCATCATCACATCACATGCATCATCAAAGTTTTGGTCCTACTCGCCTACGGAGTAGTACATGTAAACCAACAATACATTCCTTATGATAGGTGTGGCCTTTGTGTACTCCCGTCCCTTATTAGATGTCGTTTTTGATTTTTATGTCCACAAATTTGACTCGATTTATATAAAATACGTGCAATATTTGTATCTCTAAATAAATTTATTAAAAAACTAGACTCAAAGACCTTTCTAATGATACTAATTATATACCATAAATATTAATATTTTTTAATATATATTTAATTAAAGTCGTTTCTCGGGAAGCGTAAAGCGACAAGTATTTAGGGACGGAGGGAGTACCTTTGGATTGGGATGATGGCTAAATAAATTAATAACCCTTGTTCATTGTAAAAGCCGCAAGTATATATTGTTTGAAGCATCCTAGGATGCTTGGTTCGAGGATGAAGTACTCCCTCCATTTCAAAAATACTTCTATTATAGGAAATAAATTTGAACATGTGCTTGTCTAGATTCATTTCTAAAATAATATTTTTTTTATTTTATGGAGGGGGTAGTTCAGTATCATCTTCTATATTTCTTTTGCTTGGTTAATTTGTAGAACGTAATGAGTTGACTTATCGTCATCTTATTCGTCCTTGCAAAACTAACAATTAGTAATAGTGTGAGAGAAATAGAGTTATTCCACTACATTATTTAAAGAATAGTCGACACATAATGTTACTATCTCATTCAGAATGAAGTGATTCCTTAAACCAAACACTTATAAATTTATCCAGCTCCTCCTCAACGCCGGCGTCCTCTGCGGTGGCCATTTGCTTCGTCGATGTGGACTACTAGATTCTCTTTGTTGCGTTTGCCTCGTTATATGGTTTGCTGGTTTTTTTTTTTTTTTTTTTTTTGCGTCATCCTCAGCCATTCACCGTTGGCTACGCGGTACATACGGTCCTAGTTCCTCTCCGGATTCAGCAAATCAGGGCCACACTTGTGATATCCTTAATGTCACCATCCTTCCACGTTTTCTACCCAACATCACACACATCCCCCAAAGTGCACAAATGGCATTGGCCAATCGAATCATGCACATCATGATCTAGAAGGGTATTCATATTTGAGCCACGGTTGTGTTTGTCCATCGTCAAAATGGATAAACCATCATACTGTATATGGCCTTATATCATTTTGTTTACTTTTCAGGTACCCATGTTCTTATTTTTTTATTACATTTACATCAAACTATCATGCAAATTTGGAGGTGCTCATAGCTAGGGATAGAGCTAGTGTGTGTATATGTGTTCATAGGGGTGAGTGTATGTGCATGTATGAGTGTCTACATTTGTACGCCGCAGCGCGTGTATGTGCATTTATGATCTGCAAAAAAAAGTGAACTATAACTATTTTATCTGAGTGGATGCTTGTTTCTATACAGCCACAATGGATCAGCCATCCTCTTGTACCAAGTCTTCTCTCTCATTTACTTTGAACAGATGGTTGGCTTTACATGATTATTCGAACATATTAGTATGTAATCATCATGTATTAGGTTATTTAATTTTGTATCTTTCTTTTAGAAAACGGAAAAATTCTGGCCTCCGCGATCGCATACAGCCAAGTCTTACAATGTTGTCAACTTATTTGTTGACAAAGATAAAGAAAAGGAGTGTCCTTAAATAGGAGAAAATCATAAGCAAAGTCTACCATTACTTTGCCATCCATTCTTGGCAAACACATCTAGAGCGATAATCTCCAACACTTTGCTTGCACATTGAAAAGTCTCCCTTTTATCTTCACGCTCTACAGCAATACCTCGCAAAATCATTTTTCTAGTAGTGTATGCTCCTCTGAAAATAGCATGCATAAAAGAAATATTTCTTTTTTTCATCTTGTATTAGGTTTTTTAATTTTGCATCTGGCTATGTTTTACTACTCTATTTCAAGTTATAAGTCATTTTAGTTTCACCCTAAGCCAAATTCTCTACTTTTGAATTTATAGAAAAGTATATTAACATCCACAATACCAAATAAATGCACTATCAAACTATATTTCATGTTGTATTTGATAAACCTTAGCTTATGTGATGTTGTAGATATTTATGTATTTTTCTATAAACTTAATCAAAACTTGGTAAAACTTAGAGAATTGCTAAATTTCAAGTGCCTGAAAACAAGCTTTCTTCCATGCAATGGTTTCTAGTCATCCGATCCAGATCCTAAGACTGAGGTGTCATCTTCAACCTGCATCTCCCTGTCTTCTTCAACCTTCGTCTCTGTCTCTCCGAGTTGCAGCCATGGCTGACACCCTCGCCACCACCCACTGCCCCACCACGGCACGCTAGGGCTTGGCTGGAGCTCCACGACCACGGCGGCCACATAGCTCCGGTCAAGCCCTAGCACGCCCACGGCGACCTCCTTCTCCCCCCATCCCATCGCTGCCATGACCTCCTCCCCTAGCTCTGCCGTGAGGTCCGCGTCTCGATCTGGTCCGGTCGCCTCCACCACCGCCGTGGCCCCTAACCGCCCTCCAACCATCCCTACCGCCTGGCTGGCCTTGCTCCCCCCCAAACCTTCCCTTTCTAAGCTTGCCAGAGTTGGGCGAGATGAGAGGGAGAGCTCGTCGGAACCCTAACTCGAAGATCCAGGAGGAGGAAGCCTACCTCGCCAGATCCGCCATGGCCATCGTCGGATGAGCCTGAAGCCGCCGTCCATGGCTGAAAGCCCAAGTTTGGTTTTGATAATTAATGACACCAAGTTGCTAATGCCATGTGTTAAGTGTTTTGAGTTAGGCATAAGCAACACATGTGATGAAGGTGTATGTGGCAAGGAGTGGTGGCCACAAGATCACAAAGAGATGATGCATGGACATGAAATAACGATCATGGTGGAGATGCACATGAAATGATGATCATGGTGATCAAACATGTGAAGATGGACATGGAACAAAGTGATCAAGGCAAATGTATAATCATAGGGTTTGCTTTTGCCGGTCTAAGATGAGTAGGGAAGTGATTGACCGGGTTTAGGATTGATAGCCGACTATCAAGAGGGGCAATCACGGTTAGCTCATGAATCAAGTGCTAATAGGTCATCATCTTGAGCATATGCACTAGGATCTAGTAAGAGAGCTAACATAACGCCTTGAAAAATGATTGGGAAAATGCTAACACACTTGCACATGGTGATTTACACATGGTGGTGTTAGCACATTCAGCGCTTTCGTGGAAATGAAATGCTTATTTTCCATTGCGCCGGATGCAAGAAAAGGAGGCGAAGTCGCGGGCGAGAAACACTCATCGGACGCTGGTTGCGGCAGCATCGGACGCTGGTCCAGCGTCCGACATAGTGTCGGCAGAGACGCACGTGGTCGAAGTAGTCATCGGTGCGTCCGACGCTTTGGCATCGGACGCTGGCCAAACACTGTGCAGCTTCCGGTGGCTATGTGACGTCAGCAGCTTCTTCGAACCCTCGTGTGACCCACCGTCGGACACGTCCGGTGAGAGAAAATCGGTTCTGGACTCTTACTGGACCGCATCGGACGCTGAGCGCAGGCGTCGGACGCGTCCGGTGCTCGCCGAAACGACTGTTGATCTTTGAACGAGCAGGGACACATGGTAGCTACAGGTGCACCGGACGCTGCTGGGTGCGTCCGATGCATGAGCGTCGGAGCGTCCAATGCCCCCGTATTTTGTCCAACGGCTCTTTTCGAAGGGGTACCTCTTTATATAGGTGTTGGCCAGCTAAGGGGTGGCTCTCTTGGATATTTTGACATCCTAACATCCTCTTGAGCTGAGCAACTTTCCCTCCACTCATCTTCTTGCTTGATTGCTAATCCTAGTGAGATTGAGTGAGATTCAAGTGCATTGCATTGAGAGTTGCATCTAGTGGCACTTGATTATTGAGTTTGCTGTGGATTGCTTGTTACTCTTGGGTGTTTTCCGACACCCTAGAAGGCTTGGAGCAGCGGTGGTGTTGAGCTCGTGATTGGAGATTGTTTCGAGTCTCCCCAAGTAATTGTGAGGGGTTTTAAGCCTTCCCCGCGGGAGTTCACGAATTGGCTACTCTAGTGGAGCTCGTGGCTTGGAAGATCTCCATCTTGTGAGTGGATGTGCGGCACCCGCTGAGGGTTTGACTATAGATAGTCAATTAGCTCGCGATCCATCAAGTGGGTGCATCGTCACAATGAGGAGTAGGTTGCCGGAAAGTAAGTGAACCTCGGTAAAAATTCTTGTGTCATCTCTTGCCGAGGATTCTTATTGTGATTGTGTGTGATTGATTCTTTGGATACATCTCATCTCTACACCGTCGATATAAGAATCAATTCACTTCCCTTTTACATTCATGCACTACATTTTGTCTAGTGTGCTTAGAGTAGTTTGTATCACCTAGGGGTAAATAGTTTAGAGACTTAGCTTTGTTGGTGTGAACTAGAGATCATAGCCTTGCACTAGAATTGTATTTGTGGCTTGCATAAAAGTAGTTGAGCTAGTGCTAGAATTAACTTCGCCATCTTATATACTAACTTTGTTATTTAGTGAAGCTTGTAGAAAATTTAAATAGGCTATTCACGACCCCTCTGGCCATTTGGACCTTACAATGGCGCAGTAGGGTGCGGGGAGGAGCTCGCCGAAGGAGGACGGTAGGGCGCGATCGAGGAGGAGCTCGCCAGGCGGAGGTCGCCGGGCGCCAGAGAGAGAGAGAGGTGGGCGTGGAGATAGAAAGCACGTGAGGGCACTGTCACATGAAGGTCTCCTCCATATCAGGCAACTGAGGTCTGTTTGGTTAGAGGTGTTAAAGTTTAACAAATACTGTAGCACTTTCGTCTTATTTGATAAAAAAAATTTCAATTTTAGACTAATTAGGCTTAATAGATTCGTCTCGTAAATTACTCCTAATCTGTACCGACATGCATGTAATTAGTCTACATTTAGTATTCCATGTATTTGCCGTAACATTGATGTGATGGGAGTTAAACTGAATGATTCAGAAACCAAATAGGGCCTGAGAGCAGGAAATGTGTAAAACTTAACTTAGGACACAACCAACTGAAACGACTTACAATAGCGAGGGAGTGTCTTTGTACTTCAACTACTCCTAAATTGGTATTTCCTCCATCCAATTAAAAGTGTCGTTTTGAATTCCATGCCATCTTATTTGAACGTTCGCCTTATTCAAAATTTTTGTACAAATATTATTTATTTTATTATGACTTATTTTATCATTAGATATACTTTAATAATGATTTAATTATTTTATTATTCGTAATTTTTTTTGAATAAAATGAACTGTTAAACAAGAAGTTCCAAAGTAAAAAACGACGCTTTTAAATGGACGGAGGGAGTAGATCTTAAATGCACAACAATCATACGCGTCAACATAAATTGTGTTGTCCGATGATTCTTCTTCTCTGTGTGTGACAAATCCGAGCTGGGTACGACAACAAATTGTATGTCTTGTGGTATCTGCGTTGTGGACAAACGGAAGGGCCGAAGGCGGCCTGGCGAAGTTCGATCCCTCTGCGTGCTTCGCGACACGCCACAAGCCCACAACGCAGCGTGTGACCTGGTCACGCCCGACGTCATCGTTGCCCGAACCAATTTCCCTTTCCCCTCGTATGTATAAATAAATGCACCAGTGCAGCGGTGGCGTTGTATTCTCCCAGCAGCAGACATAGATCAGTCCTCGTCAAGCCGCCCGTAAGGTGATTCACGGGTGCACTAGTGAACTTTGCCGGCCAGCTCAGGAGAGGCCGACGAAGACGTGGCAGCAGAGGTCCGATTCGGATCCATGGGAGAGGAAGCGGCCGCGGCCGCGCCCACCGTGGCAGGCAGCACCCCACCGCACGTGCTCCTGATCTGCTTCCCGGGTCAGGGCCACGTGAACCCGATGCTCCGCCTGGCGAAGCGCGTCGCGGCCAAGGGCCTCCTGGTGACCTTCTCCTCGGTGTCCACCGTCGGCGCGAAGCTGGCCGCGTCCGCGGGCGTGTCGGCGGGCGGCGACGGCGTGCCGGTGGGGCGGGGCCGCGTCCGGTTCGAGTTCCTGGACGATGAAGACCCCGGCCCCGACCTGGACGACCTGATGCGGCACCTCGCCAAGAACGGGCCGCCGGCGTTCGCGAGGCTGCTCGCGCGGCAGGCGGCGGACGGCCGGCCCGTGGCGTGCGTCGTGGTGAACCCGTTCATGCCGTGGGCGGCCGACGTGGCCGCCGACGCCGGGATCCCGTCCGCGGTGCTGTGGGTGCAGTCGTGCGCGGTGTTCTCGCTCTACTACCACCACGTGCACGGCCTGGTGGAGTTCCCGCGCGAGGACGACCTCGACGCGCGGTTCACGCTGCCGGGCCTCCCCGAGATGTCCGTCGCCGACGTGCCGTCGTTCCTGCTCCCGTCCAACCCGTACAAGCTGCTGGTGGACGCGATCATCGCGCAGTTCCGCACCATCGGACGCGCGTCGTGGGTGCTCGTCAACTCCTTCACGGAGCTGGAGCGCGACGTCGCCGCGGCGCTCCCGGGCGTGACTCCCCGCCCGCCGGAGCTCATCCCCGTCGGCCCGCTCATCGAGCTCGACGGTCAGGACGACGGCGGCGGCGACGGCGCGGTGCGCGGCGACCTGATGAAGGCCGCGGACGACTGCGTGGAGTGGCTGGACGCGCAGCCCCCGCGCTCCGTGGTGTACGCGTCGGTGGGGAGCGTGGTGCTGCTCAACGCGGAGGAGGTGGGGGAGATGGCGCACGGGCTCGCCGCCACGGGGCGTCCCTTCCTGTGGGTGGTCCGGCCCGACACCCGGGAGCACCTCCCGGAGGGGTTCCTGGACGCCGTGGCCGGGCGCGGCACGGTGGTGCCGTGGAGCCCCCAGGACCGCGTGCTGGCGCACCCTTCCACGGCCTGCTTCCTCACGCACTGCGGCTGGAACTCCACGCTGGAGACCATCGCGGCGGGCGTGCCCGTCGTGGCGTTCCCGCAGTGGGGCGACCAGTGCACGGACGCCAAGTTCCTGGTGGAGGAGCTCAGGATGGGGGTCCGCGTCCGCGGCGCGCCGCTGCGGCGGGACGCCGTGCGGGAGGCGGTGGAAGCCGCCGTGGCCGGGCCCGAGGCAGACGCGATGCTCGCCAGCGCCAGGAGGTGGAGCGCCGCGGCAAGGGAGGCCGTGGCGCCCGGCGGGTCCTCGGACGCGCACGTCCAGGCGTTCGTGGACGAGGTGGCCCGGCGAGCGTGTGGCGTGGAAGCGGCTAAGGTCGTGCCGGCGTCGTCAGAGACTGCTCCTCCTAGTTGAGGTTCTTGGAGGAGCTTCAGCAGCCACCAGTCAGAGACTCCAAAGCTAGCTGAAAGTGAATAATAATAATCCTGTTGTTACAGTTTCACCGTCTGATACGAATCAAATTTTGCTTCTTCTACCGTGCTGGCGCCTTTTGTTTTGTGTTGGTCGAGTGTGCATACTGCATGGACACATTCCGAGGTGACACGTCTGCAGGTTTGGGCTTTGGGGTGTGGCCGCGCAAAATGTGACGCTGTAGTGTCAACCAAACGAGCTCACAGCTCAGAATACTCTGCTCAGAGTGCTGGGTGGTCCCGCCACGCAAGTACTGAATCACGGGGATGCAGGCCGGTCACGGGGTGGGGACGGCAGGACGGTGGCATTAAAGTTTCGGCGACGTAGGAGGCTGTCGGACCAGGCCCAGATTGAAGATTTTTTCAACTTGATGAATAGTACCACTTTCGTCTTATTTAACAAATATTGTCCAATCGTGGACCAACTAGGCTCAAAAGATTCATTTCGTGATTTTGAACTAAACTATGTAATTAGATTTTTTTTTTACCTACATTTAGTACTCCATGCAAGCGGCTAAAAATTGATGTGATGGAGAGAGAGTGAAAAAACTTGGAATTTTGAGGTGATCTAAACAAGGGGCAGGTCGGGGCGACGCCCATGGCCATGGCAATGGTGGGTGGGGGAGGGGAAGGAGAGGATGTCGCCGCGGGCGCTGGGCGGTGGGGCTGTGGGCGAGGAGGAAGTTAAACGCCGGATCCAGAGATGAACGTCCGAGGAGGAAGATCGTGCGGGGAGGAAGAGGGGGCGGAGGGACCGCAGGCGGTGGAGGGGCGGAGGAGGAGGCACGCATGGGGAGGAAGAAGAGCACGCGACGCGGAGAGGAAGAGGGTCGCACGCTCCCTGAGGGCGCAACCGGTCATAGCTTAACTCGATCCATCTATTCATGGCCCACCAGGGCCGGATCCGATTCTCATTTGCCTAGACATGCTTACATGTGCTTGGGAGTTTGGCTAGTCACTAGCAGCTTGGAGAACCGAGAACTTCAGAAGTTTCTTTATGTCCTTCTATATTAATAGGAAAAGCGATTTTAATGTAATGGTAGTTTTTTTTATCTTCATCAATTTTCAAATATTTTCATCTTCTATTTCTGGTTTTCAATAGAGAGTGGAACTAGCTCTTCAAATTGTTGAACATGATGATTGAACGGTTGAAAGATATAGAGAGCGATTTTATTAGAATGGTTTTCCAAATGAAAATTTAGAGAGTGAGTTTAAAAAATATTTTGGAGATGCTCTTAATAAATAGTTCTAGTTGATTCAAATCTGTGAGTTAATAAATGGACTAGTTTTTAGCTAAGAGGTCAACTAGTTATTTAGCTTATTTTTAATTGAGCAATACTACATAACAAGGACTAATAGCTGATAGAAGTCATTTTTATCCATGTGTAGGAGAGATTGATCAAAGAGAGAGAGAGAGAGGAAGCGGTCTAGGTGGGAGAGACAGAAATAAGAGGGCATTCTAATATCTGACTATTGATCTTTGTATTTTTTAGCTTAGTGTCTAAACATCCCATAGCTAATTCTTAGCTAACTACATTATATCTAACTAATAATTAGCTGGAGCTAACAACTAGTCCTATCTCATCGAACATGACCTTATTTTCCCCATATGTTGGTTAGATCAAGGCAAATGATTGTATCCGCAAATTGACACTTATTTTTAGGACACCTTGCTGGTGACTTCTATAGCCTGTGGCCAACGGCGACCTTGCCGCACCACCCATCTACTACTACTAGGATCCAAGGGCATTGGAGGTCTCTCCAAATCCCAAAGTGCAAACCATAACCCTAGTAGCCTCTGTCTTGCCTGGCCTTGATCGCTACTCGTGGCTGGCGGCTAGCACACATCACCGCGCCACTCTGTCCACCCCACATGATTTCCACCCTCTCCGATCCTAACCTATCGGGTGTCACATGAGCATGAAGCACGATGAGGACGACGATGTGGCTCCCTCTCCGCTCACCTTTTGACCCGCGCTGGATAATGATTTTGGGAGACGATAGGATGTGGGTCAATAGCTATGATGAGCGATTGTAATCGGGCATGAAGAAGGGAAGTAGGCTGCCAACTTGCCTTCTCTCTACACTGCATGCTCCTAGTGCTAGCCCTCCTTCCAAGGCCTCTACTATCTTCAGACTCATACTCCCTATGTCCCATAAAAAGAGTTGTTATGTGACTGATCAAACTTTGTTAAGTTTGACTAGGTTTGTAGAAAATATTAGTAACATTTGTATCCCCAAATAAGGTTATCATGAAAATATATTAAACAATGTATCTAATGATAATAATTAGTTATATATATTTATCAAAATTATTAAAAATGGATGACTTTTCAGGAAGCGAGAATGACATTGTTTATAGGACAGAGGGAGTATGTTGATACACAAAAATAGAATAATTTGTCTATAGACCAAGTTTGTGTTACAACTGCAACTAGAGAGCATTTGCAAAATTTAATTCTATTTGTAGGTTCGTAAGCCTGCTTGTATTCATATGTATAATGTTCATTCACATATTATGTTAGTCGTGTGCGCCATGCAAATAAAATGTCTGTCAACTAAACCATCTAGAATACTGTGATCTTTCATTGGAACCTACAATTGTGGCACGGCCACGAGATGAGAGGAGAACGTATGGGCCACCGGCCTTATTAGATTTATGCCCGTACGTTGCATGGGTCATATTTTTTTCACTCCTATAGTGTTGGACTTGATCATTTTTAGGAAATAATTTAAAAGCTAATAAATAATTTTATAATTTTATATTGAGAACCATAAACTATTTCCAAATGTATTGAGACCTATATTTTTTCACTTCTCTAATTAACCCTTAGCACAACACATGGATCCTCTCTACGCGCACCGCCATCGCTCGGCAGTCAATGGTCCAAATACACTGCAAAATCACAGTGCACGCAAAAATGCTTCTCTGATTATAATTCTACGGGACACGACATACTCGTCTTAATGTATTACATTGATGTGAAATCAACTATTGCTAACGAAAAGAAGGCAAAGTTAAGATGGAAATAAACTAACGCCCTGTTCGCTTGTCTTATAAGCCATACTTTTTCAGCTAACAAACAGTGTTTTTCTCTCATAACAGATCAGCGAACAGTGCTTTTAGCTATGGCTTTTCAGCCAAGCGTAAATAAAAAAGATGGCTAACTATTTGCAGCCTTCAAAACAGGCAAAAAGTGGAATAACAAATTAAGCTCTATGAGGTCACTCTAGTAGTACGGAGAAACATTGGGGCACGATAAATTTTATATATTGGCCGCTCTAAGAGAAAGCAGTATCTTTTAAAATGAATTGCAGTAATATAGTCTGATTAACTAATTACTGAAATTATAAGGCATTTCAAAAATTATAAGGCATTCTCTTAAAATGAATTGCAGTATCTTTTAAAATGAATTGCAGTACAATATTTTTAACAGGTACTCCCTCAATCCCAAATTATAAGGCATTTCAAAAATTTTGGAGAGTCAAAGGATCTCAAGTTTGACCAAATTTATATGATAAGATAATAATATTTATGACACCAATTAAGTATCATTAGATTCTTCATTAATTATATTTTCATAGTATACCTATTTGATATTATAAATTTTTGTAATTTTCTCTATAACTTTGGTCAAACTTAAGATGCTTTGACTCTCCAAGATTCTTGGAATGCCTTATAATTTGGAATGGATGGAGTATCTATACAATTTTGATTTGTAATTTTTGGAACTGTGACAATTTTCTAATGAATATTGGAAGATCTTGAATTCCCTAGTACTAACATTGGCTTATTAGCTTGTAAGTGTTCACGGCATGCAGCACACCAGGCGTCCTTTTTTCCTTTCTCTATTCGGTCACTGCATGCAGCACACCAACCGGCCTAATCCTACTCCTCCTAAATTTCTAATCGGTCCGACATGGTGCTGAAGGGAGTCAGGGAATCGGTCTGACACGGTATCGAAGCGAGTGAGGGTTAGGCCTGGACTTAAAACCCGTGACCTAACCCTGGACTTAAAACCCGTGACCGCTGTCGGCTCGTTTGAATTTTTAATTAACGGGCCAGCTCTTAACGAGTCAGCTCAAGCCAGCTTATGAGCCGCTCACGAGCCAAAACGAGCCAACGTACAATTGGACCATATATATCTCAGCCCAGCCCAATACAACTTTGGGCAGTACATATATCCCTCTGTTTAGTGCCCAACATGACTAAACACTAAAACTCTAGATCAATAGACCCCATGGCCCCACCTAATCACCCCACCGGTCTACTCCATGACATCACGTTCACGCAGGATGAGTCTAAAATTCATATGTATTTTTTATTTTATTTTAAATATGCATGTGATGTGTTTGTTGCTAACTTGCTATTATAATCTCTATGTACTGTGTTTTTGTGCTTTGACTCGCGAGCCAAACGAGCTGGCTCGAGCCCACTAACGACTCAAACCGAGCTAGTCTTCTAGCTCATTTATATAACGAGTCATAACAAGCCGAGCTATAACAAACCGAACCGTATCGAGTCCAGCTCCGGTGAGGGTATAGATTAGCACATGACGATGGCAATAGTAATTTTTTAGGTGCAGAACAATAGTGATTATGGTGCTGGGGTCACGGTCACGCAAAGTTTTTTCTAGAGAAAAAGATTATAGTATGCAGGTCTGCAACTGCCCTTGCATTGCATTGTCTCATCGTTGACTACTACTGGGGCCTCGTTTAGATTGGTGAATTGGGGAGAAAAACACTGTATCAGAATTCTTGTAGCATTTTGTTTGTATTTAGTAAAAATTATCCAAATTTTGACTAACTAGGCTTAAAATGTTCGTCTCGCAAAGTACAACAAAACTGTGTAATTAGTTTTTGATTTCATCAACATTTAGTACTCCATGCATTTGCCGACATTTTGATGTGACGGGGAATCTTCTTTTTGCATAGTAAAATTTGGGGAGAGAATAGGGGAACTAAACAAGGCCTGGGATGCGGAAGTACTATGGCTCCATAATCACTGCTCATTTCATTTAATTTAGGCATTTGGCATTAAATTCATGTGGCAGTGCAGAGATCAACGTTTGTTTTTGTTAGACTGTCCGCAGTGGCATACCCTAAATGATACTCTAAAGCTTTAGAGTATGAATATAGAGTAAAAACTGCTGCACTGGATACTCTAAAACGATACTCTATACTTTCTCTCATTCTATATTTAGAGTAGTACAGTGCTTACTCTATAGTGCGCAGTAACGGGCCCCACTGACTAAACCAAGGAAAAAAATGCTATAACTCACAAACCAAAAATCCAAATTAAATTTCGATTGCACCATTAAATTCGTCTCAATAAATCCTTCAAAACTAGATCACACATGGATATATTTAGCTAAAGTGACAAGTGTGTCCCACAGTAGATAGAGTGGATAGAGAATGATATAGAGGATGGATGGGTGCGGAAGAATTGAGTATAGAGGAGAGAATCTTGCTGACTAGGACATATAGAGGATGAATATAGAGGACCATGAGTGCGGATAGCCTTATCCTGCAAGGATGATGGTTTTGGTTTCGGTTGCCTGCCTGCCTGCTGCCACGACCACGAGCATGAAGCTCTGTATGCTTGCACGTGGATATGTGGATGAAGTTTCGTCCACCCTAGTATTGTATTATTAAGGATGGGGAAGGTTATTTCTGGGTCAGCTCGGGTAGCAGTATTAAAGGATGTGTTTGGTTGAACTTTGGCTTCTGAAAAAGGTATTGTGAAAACCTGACGTAGGTTGTGCACTATAAAAAAAGGTTATAAGTTGTTTGATTCAAACAAGTATAAAACCTACCTCCTATCTCTATCTCTCTTGAAACAACAGTGAAACAACTCTATTTTCACTATTTAAAAAAATAGAAAACCAAAAACCAAAAGTAGGGTCCAAGTTACTTTCAAAACTATACTATCAAAAACCAAAAGTAGCTGTTTCAAAAAAAAAAAAAGCTTTTGGTCCTTAGGCCAGTCTCAGTGGTGGGTTTCATTTCCCAGTTTTCAAGACTGCCATGTCAGCTTTACAGACTATGAATGAGAAATGAAACTGTCTCTCTCAGTGGGGAGTTTCATTTCACTGATTCCAAGACAAGCAGCAAGAGTTAATATGTGCATGAAGTTGTGATCCTATGTACCATATAAACTATGTAGCCATTCATAAATATACCTTAAACTAAACATTGTCGTAACTACAATATATCTTATGCGAAAAATAATCATATAAAATAAAATATATTAATTAATTCAACGTTCATGAGTGCATACACATATATTAAAGCTTTCACACTAGAATCATCATTCACCGTCACGTATGAATTTGTTTTCACACTAGACATATCAATCATTCACCGTCACGTATGAATTTGTTTTCACACTAGACATATCAGGCTTTCACACTATAAATATCTGCAATGACTAAGTTTCAGATAGCGTCACAACTCACAACTAAGTTTCACACCAGAATTTTCACCAAAATGCCAGATAGCAACTTTCAGATAATAACTGAGATAGCAGGTTTCAGATAGCAAGTTTCAGATAATAACTGAGATAGCAGGTTTCAGATAGCAAGTTTCAGATAGTAACTGAGACTAAGTAAAGATAGCAAGTTTCAGATAATAACTGAGACTAAGTAAAGATAGCTGAGACTAATGAGTACAGATGACTATTGCAGCTAACTGAGACTATTTCAGATAACTGAGACTAAGTTGCAGATAACTCATGTGGCTTCTTGCTGGTTCCCAAACAGCTTCCCTTTCCCATCAAAGCCAATGCTTTGACTCGACCTTCCTTAGCTTCTTGAGTCATCTGACTTGTGTCTTGAACCAAGAGCGAAGTATAAGCTTCGAGCAAACTTTGCTTCATTTTGCTGTATTGCAGTCTGAAGATTATTTCTAGAGATCTCAAGCTGCGCCTCTGTCACCTTTTCACGCTCCTTCTTACGCTCTTGTGTAATTTCTGCTACCTTGTTTATGCTGTCACCTAGCATGGAAATACCATCCTTAACTTCTTCAACCTTTTCGCTTCCCTTTGTGTCGTGCCTTGGCTGCTTCTCTCCCGATAGGACATGCTTACTCCCCATCATCTGTAGCATCGACATCCACTGTCTTGCTTTTCTCTTTCCTCCAATTGGGCAGCAGATGCACCACCACTTTGGTTCCTTTCTTAGCTTCTTCCACCAATGTTCCAATGCAAAACGTTTGCCATATTTGTTTTTATACATCTGCTGTGCTTCATCCATCAGCATGTCATCAGAGTATCCACTCTTATTGACCTTACTTACTGAGCTAAAAAAACCATTGAATTCAGTGATCATTCTGTTCAGGCGTGTCTAATGGATCTTGAGTTGGTTAATGTCCCTTTGAAGATGTTCCTGAATGTTCTTGTTAAACTCATTGCTGATCTGACCCCCAAAATGTACCACGGCTCTTATCATTCCCATATATCGGGTCTTTAGAAGTGTTCAGCCCAAGCACTAGCCTGAAAAAAATTAATATCATCATTTCGACATAAGAAAGCTGCTTATGCTATAAGAACATAAGAACGTGTTATATGTATGTGATTACCAATCTTTCTTCCTCATCAAGTGTCCAATGCCTTTTCTTTGCTGTCCTACTTTCGTCAACAACAACATCCGCCTCGGTATCGAGGCTGACAATGTTTGCTGCTGCTGCTGGTGGCAGAGGAGTCCCTTTGGGGTATGGTGTTGGTGGTGGTGGACAGAATGGATTGAAGCCTTGAGTGAGTCCAACAAAGTGGAAATTTTCACCAGTAGATGGAGACGGCACCGGAAATTGATTTTGATTCATAAGATTTACAAATCCACCTTGCGGAAATCCCCTAACATATCAAATGAATCTGATTAAATTGCAGGTACAAGCACATTCTAGTACCAAGTTGCTGAAATGAATAACACCATTGACAGATGTGCTGCAGGATCATTCTAAGAATCAGATTTTAAAAATTGTATATGTATACCTATGTATTCAGAAAGCCGTAATGCACATAATCTACCAAACACACAATTTGCAAAATCCTGTAGGTACGGCATGTTCTTGTTTGAGTGGCTCAGCTCACATAACATTTGCAATTCAGAAATGCACATGGTTACAGATTCATACTTCAGAAAAAAAAAACAATGCAGGAACAATGTAGGAGTAATTTCACTGCATTCAGAACTTCACATGGTTACAGACTAGAGTCCAACACTTGAAATTCATGCTCTAGGGTTAATTCAACAATAAGGAAGTAGATTACCACATATTTGCAGACTGGTTTCCTTGTGGTGAGTGACCTGCTCCACTGCTACCACCCGGATTTGGGCCAGAAACCATCAATCGATGGCAGCGGTGGCTGCAAGGGGAAGGGGAACCCCGCCTGAGGTAGCGCAGCAGACAGTGGCGCAGACGAAGTGGGTGGCGCGGCAGAATGGCAGATGGCGTGATGTTGGAGGTGCTGCTGCATCGCCCGCCATGCCGGCGCTTGCCGACGCCCCGCAGCTTGCCGCGCCGCCTCCGCTTGCCGATGCTGTCGCCGCAGTTCACGTGAGCTGCCTGCTTGCCGACGCCGCCCCCGCTGCCGGCCTGACGCCGATGCTTGCCGGACGCCCTTCGTAGATGCACACACGACGGTAGGGAAGGAGGTGGCCTGGGAAATAAGGGGCTGTTTAGTTCCCGAAAAATTTTGGGAAAGGCTATTGTACTAATTTTATTGTTATTTGATAAATATTATCTAATTATGGACTAACTAGGTTTAAAAGATTTGTCTCGTCCATTTCGTCTAAACTGTATAATTAGTTTTATTTTTTATCTATATTTAATGCTTCGTGCAAACGTCCAAAGATTCAATGTGACAGGGAATCTACTGTTCTTTTGCAAAATTTTTGGTAACCAAACGGGGCATAAATCGGAGTTGGAGATTGGATTTGGCGCGAGAAAAGGAAGGGGAAGGCGAGAGGCGTCGCGAGCAGGGAAATCTACGCGCCGTGCGCAGGAGATCACGCGGAGTGAATGAAATGAAACTTGACGCTGTCAGTGGGGTTTCATCTGTGTTTCGTCGCCTGGGTACGCGTGCTGCTCGGGTTTCATCCGGATGAAACTCTGTTGCTCTCTCTCCTCATTGATACATGGCCAACTCAGCTAAAATGCCGACGTGTCACCCTGTTAAATGACGATGAAACCCTCTTGAAACCGTTACTGATTGGCTTTTGGCTTTGAGTGTGCCTCGTATTCTCCGGTAGGATCCATGCGCACGGTGCTCCTGCATGCATGTGAGCGTGTCGTCGATTTCCATCTCGTTTCGATCTCTTTTTCCAACCGTCGTTTTCATTCCTGTCCTTGGTTGGTGTGCGTTAAAGGCTGCGGGTGCCGCACGCTCGCCGTAACAGGACTAGTGATGCAACGTCGTACGATTGATCATTTACGTCCTGCCTAAGGCATGTTTAGATACCCAACTTTGTCCACCAAATTCACTATGCAGAATTCATATTCCCCATCACATCAAAATACCGGCACATATATGGAGTACTAAATATAGATGAAATAAAAAATTAATTACACAGTTTTGTTGTACTTTGCGAGATGAACATTTTAAACCTAATTAATCAATGTTTAGACAATTATTACCAAATAAAAACAAAATTGCTACAGTGTGACGTGACACTTACTATGCAAATTTGGGTTCCAAATTTTGGAATCTAAACATGGGCTAAAGCTCAGATCGCGCTACAATACACTGAAACAGTCTCCTTTTAAGTACCATTATTGTTGAAAGAGAAATGCCATTTATTTCCTGAGTACGACAACAGTACTCTCGTTACGACAGGACAATCAATAGCCATAGACAAGGTTGACAACAATATCCCACTTAACCGCTCCGTCTCAAAACAAATTAACTAACTTCTGGCTATACATAGAGAGAGACAACTGTCTCGCTACATAGCCATAAGTGTTAAGGTCTTGTTTGGATCTTTTCTTTAAATTTTAGAGCTAATATAAACCCAAACAGATAGTCTAAAGTTGGCTCTAAATTCTAGTCCACCTCATATTAGAGATTTAGATCTAAAAACTGAGTTAAAGTGCTCCAATTTTTTTTTGAGCTCTAAAGTTTAGAGGAGAGGATTTCTCCAAACAAACACTAATTAACCGTCATTGCTAGATCAAAGGGAGTACATGTCCAAGTTGATAACAATACGTTGCACCAAACTCTCTTTCCAACCGACGTTTCGACCTCTTTCCAAACGTTGTTTTCATCACTCTATAAGGCCCTGCTCGCTTGGCTTATGAGCCATACTTTTTCAGCGAAGTAACAGTGTTTTTCTCTCACAAAAAATCAGTGAACGGTACTTCTCAGCCTGGCTTTTCAGCAAAGCGAACAGGGCAGAAAAAAAAAAGTTGAATGGTTTTCCACTCTATTCCTGCTTAGGATATTCGACTAATCATCTAGCAAACGTCTCCAAACAAGAAGATGCTTTATCACCATCTATTACACTTTATGAAGAACGTGTTTGCCGGTGTATCCTATGACATCTCTTAACTACATCTTGTGCTCCTCTTTAGGTGCACTATGACAATGGATGGATCGGTAAAGAAGGTATATATAACCACCATGGTTACAACAACTTGCAGGAAATATTGAACTTCAAATAAGGCACATGTGCATTCAAATCAAGAATAGACTACTGCAAATAAAGTACACCGAATGAGTGCAATTGTTTGCATAGATGAATCCCCTTGGTCCTACGCCGGAACAGAGGGTATTACCTCATAAAGGCCTCATGTCGACAGGGAGGCCCGTGGGAGAAGCATCAAGACAGATTGACAAAGGTTGTGGGCAGCGTTGGGCGTGACACCATGTGACCTCGTCCTGCTCTATGTTCTCCTTCATCGTCGCATGGTCCGTGGGCGTCCATGGTGTTTGTGCCGGCGATGAAACCATAGAGGAGTTTGGTTTAACCTCCCCATGCCTCAAAACGGCCCTCCCCATGGTTCTCCCACTACTCTGTCAATGATGATTATGTTGCGGTGTGCTCACCGGCACAATCTATCTGTAGATTTTCTAAAGAAATATAAGATTAAAGAATTTTTTGTGTTTAAAAAGATGATTTAAATGTCTTGAAAACCATTTTTAACCCGAGACATGGATGTAATTTAAAGGAAAAATTGGTTCTATAGCATTGAAAGATTGTGATAACCAGAAAACATCATCGAAAGTTTGCCCTATGTGAAATATAGCATCAAAAGAATGGACCGTTATCTGAAAATATCATTCCGTCACTTTGGCACCTGACGCCGTGACTCCACCGTCCATCTGTGAAGCCAGTGAGACACTCCTGTGAGTTTTGTCCTTCCTCAGCTCCTGCATCTAGCGGGCGGTTTGGATGCCGACGAGTATGAACTGACACCGCCAGGGACCCCACACCGGCACACGCAGCCACGCGCATGCCCTTCTCCTTAGCCCAACAAGGCGACGTGCGGCGGGCCATGTTGCTGACGCGAGAGGCAGCGGCGAATCCGGAGACCAAAGCAGGAGCGGCCGCGCAAGGAGGAACGTGAGCAAGGCGAGGAGGATCGAGGTCCAGCGCAGTCTCCCCGCTGACAGTGACCTCGGCAGCAAGCGGCGCTTTGCCATGGGTGCCATCGAAGGTGGAATTCCTCTGGCTCGATCGTCCATTACTGATTTGCTGAAAAGACAAGTTGAAAAGTACTGTTCGCTAATTTGTTGTGAGAGAAAAACATTATTTCTTTGCTGAAAAAGTACGGCTTATAAGAGAAGCGAAGAGGGCCACTCGAAGAAGTTCAGAGCTGCTGGCCGGCCGTGATCTGATACCAAGAGGATCTGCTGCATTCCTGCGCTCGCCGCCGCGCACAAGCTGCTTGCTCTTTTAGTCGCCGCCGGCCGTGAGGTGGGAGCCACAGGCCACAACCAATGCCACGTGAGCGGTTCGATGGCTCGTCACCTGTTCATGTGGTGCCTGCCTCGTCTTGCCACCCCTCGCCGGCCGTGTGCGTTGTCACGACCCTCGCCAGGCACGCTGCCTCGCTGCTCGCGCCGATGCGTTCACCGGCCATGTTGCTCGCCCGAACGCCCGACGACATTGCTGTGTACTGCGTTGCATGCTCGGACCGTCGGTGCCCGCCCTGTCATACTCGTCATCTTCGATCCTCGTCGTCGCGAGGTGCGAGCCTGAACCACGCCGCGCGAGCTGCTCGTCATCCGTCCGCGCGGTGTAGGCCTCGCCGCTTGCTGTCCCTTGCGAGTCGTGTATAGTGTACTCATGTGCCTAGTTTGGCCTCTCGCTGGGTGCGCCGCTTCGCCGGTTGCTGAGGCCACATAGCCAGCCGGGGACACTTGCCGAAGACCTAGCCGCGATGCAAGACCTCTCGTACTGCTGGTGGTTGAGGACATCTTCTCAGTTCACACCGTTACCACCAAATGTGATGAGACTTGACAGAATGCCCTTTTCGATTAATGTTCTCATCTTTCGGTGGTATTTTACGTAATGAGTTCTTTTGATGGTATTTTCCGATTGTCGCGATTTTTGGTGCTATAGAACTAATTTTCCGTAATTTAAACGGATATAAGAATTGAGTGAGTATGACATCCTGTTTTGAAGTTCGATGAGGAAAATCATACCACGGCAATAGTTGAGAAAGATATATTATATATAGAAGGCACTTTTTCACGTTTTTTCAACACATCCATGACGACTCGCTCCGCTCACTCGTGCACACGCCACTCGCCCAACGACCCTCTCCATTATCCGCTAGTCCGTTTCTAAAAAAATCTCTCCTGCACGTGGCGCTTGACTGTCAACCCTACCAGGCGAGGCATGCGGCTACCCTCTCCCAGTCTCGGCATGTGGCCACCTGTGACTCGCAGCACGTGGCTACCGGCACTGCTAGGCGCGGGGCACAATCGCCTACGAGTCGCGGCGCTCGGGCGCCAGCCCTGCTAAGTGCGGCGCATGGCTGCTGCTTCCCTACCGCGCCACGCAACCGCCACCACCGGCCCGCCGCCTACAAGCGTTGCGAGCCACTACCTACGAGCGTCGCCAGGCAACTACCTCCTACGAACTCCACACGTCGACGAGCCTACATTCTCCCAAGCAGCAAGGAGATATTGTGATGTGTTGAAATGCATGGCGCAAGCGTATGCGTCAAGTGTTTCATATGTTTCAGACATATGTTACGAGTGTTTCAGATGTATGTTGCAAAACTAGATCAGGATGTTACATATGTTGCAATGGTTATACGCATATGTTGCAATGGTTGTACACGTATATTGCAAAGGTCTGTTTCTAATATTTCTTCTGTGTTTTTGGACGTATTGTTGCAAGTGTGTTATCTGGATGTTGTATACGTTTCACACATATGTTGCAAGTGTTTTATCTGGATATTACGTATGATTTCAATATTTTTCTAGTGTTTTTGAAGTGTTTAAGAAGCATGTTTCAAATATTTCATCTATCTTCTTTTGTGTGTTGCAAGTGTTGCATCTAAATGTTTTAAAAATAGATCGGACGAGTGTAGCGAATCTCCATCTAGCCAGTGTAGATCAGATATCCGGTGGTGTTTCTCGCTTTCACGGCGGTTAGTGGCGGCAGGCAAACCACGCCCCTGCAACAGTGATTTGGCGCCTTGAGGCAGCTCTCGGACGGTGCCTTCGAGGGGCGTTGGCCCCACGTGGGCACGTGAAATGGCGTGAGAAGCGGACTGCAGGCGCAGGCGTCCGAACGCCCCGCCCGTCTGGGCGTTAGGAGTACCGAAAAAAGGTTGCATTGGGTTGACCCATCAAAAATGGGGATGCAGGTTGCGTTGGGTTAATCCAGCAAGCTTTCATTACCCAACTTGCATTTACATGCTTTAGTGAAAAAGCTCTATAGGGACAAGCCACTAATTTGTGGTGCCATAAGGCTATCCGCACTCTTCGTACTCTAAATTCATCCTCTAAAAGGAATATTCTGTCCTAATCATCCATATTGTCTCCTCTATATTTAGGACTCCTGCACCCATCATACTCTATATCTCATACTCTATATCAACTACCAACACGTGAGGCCTACATGTCATACTCTATTTTTTTCTTTCCTTCTTTTTCTCTCTCCACGTGCATGCAAGCAGCAGAAAGCAGCGGTGGCCCATTGTGGTACGCTATCCTGCTTACTCTACTGCGCCATATTTAGCATTCACGCAAGAATAGAGGATAGCATCGCATACCCCGCTGTAGCTCAGTCGGTATATGCTATCCTGTACTGTATAGCCTTTACAGGATGCCGCTGCGCATACTCTAATGGGGTATGACACTGCAGGTCTTTGGGTTACCAACTTCCAACGCTACAATAGCCTTGGTGAGCAGTGCGGAGCACCCTCTCGGCGGAAGCAGCAAAGCCCCAACAATTGGAACGAATGGAATCAAAGCCGAACTAGGCAAGGAAAAGTTTCCATCGGCACCACGCACGTCCTCAGAAGGGAACGTGAAGATGCAACTGCTGGGCGACGGAGGAATTGAATTGAAGCCGTCGTTCTTGCCACTGCGGTGGGTGAGCATGAGCAACGATCTCAATGGCATCGAGTCTGTCTAGGACAACGGACACGTGCCTTGCTTGCCGCCGCCGCCGCCGCCGCCGCCGCCAGGAACCACGCCGCAGTCACCCGCCGGCCGCCGCCTCCTCAACTACCAACTCGATGTAGGCGCAGCCATGGACGCCAGCTAGGTTCGTGCGGTGAGGGAGCTTCTCTTCTCGTGGCTGCGCTACTGCTCGTCGAGTTCGGAGATCTGAGTTAGCAATCATAGTGGGCCAATCCAATTCAATTCAAAACCCAAAGATTATTCTACTAGATCTTGGGCCAACCAACTCCAGCCCACTTGCTTTGCTAATCGGAACGAATCCGCTCACGATCGAAACCAGCCCAACAATGCGGACGGGCGGCCGTCCTTCCATGCAGCCGTAAGTGTCACCCATGGAAAATGTACTGGACCTCCACGCTGGTCTGGGCCGGCGGCCCGGGTAGGCTCGGCGCGTACTCCACGCCATGCAGCGCGATTGATTCATGCAAATCCAGCCTTTTTGCAGAAAGAAAGAAAGAAAGAAAACGCATTTCGCCCAACAAAGGAAGGAGCTCAAATGACAAGGCTCGGAAATCAGAATGTCCATGGGCTCTTGAGCGAAGAGGACAAGAGGTTATCACAAACGACTAATCATCCACGAACTAGCCAGGGGCAGATCCCCCCCCCCCCCCTTCCCAGCCATGGCCAGCAGGCAGCAGCGACGGAAGACTGGAAGAGCCACGAATGAACGAACAGCGTCGGAGGAGCCGGACAGATGAAGAAGAAGGTCGACGAAGCGTTATTTTTACTGGATTATGTTTGGGCTTGTTAATTGGGCTGTATCACACGTATTGGAGCTCATATAGAATGTGAAAAGCCTATGAGTCAGGGCTGGGCATCGTTTCAGTTGCTCCATCCGACCAGGCGATCGTACTTCGTCTCCATCTCTCCGACTGCGTGCAGCGTCCGACGGCGCGACTGCTGGCCGCATCGCTGCTGCCGCTGCCTCGCTGGAATATGCAATTTGGTTTCATCTTTTAAAGTTTAAAAACATCAATTATGATATTGTGACATGGTTTATGGATATATATATATATATAAGTATATTGTTATTTTTTCATATCTTTTATATTTTACTAGGATTGTGCCCGTGCGTTGCAACGGGAAAACAATGTCCGGCCATTTGAGCACGGGCCGAGCGGCAGCCTCAATCAAGGTCGGCTAATACATTGACCAACGCTTCGTCCACTATGTCCGGATTGAAGTCGTAGTGTTAGGTTTTGATCTCCCTCATTAGGCCCAACGGCCTAATGGGCCTTGTTCTCGCGCCCTGATCGGGGGCGCCCAACCCAATATGGTTGGTGGGCCCCGTCACACTGCGCATAAATAGAGGTGGGGGCTGGCCGGCTCAGAACACGAGGTTGTCCTCAGCCGCTATTCCCACCGACATTCCCGACTCCCGATCTGAGAGGGGCGCAGCCAGTGACGGGAAGCCGCCACCGTCTCCACCGCGCAGCGTCAATGGCTCCTCCGGCGAACGACTCCAACACCGGCGCCTCCTCCGGATCTGCTACACCTACGCCGTCGGACGGTTTGCGATCTTTACCCTTTTTCCTCTATCGCGTCGCTGTTCGTTTCTAGAACTACTTGTATACTGTGAATCCTTTTGTCTACTGTCTACTGTTTCCGTACCCGATCTGTCGAACCCTATGAACAACGAATATTAACATTGGTACCGGAGCCACGGTATATGAACGAAGAACCCAGATCGGGTAAACCGATTTACCGATTTCAAATCGGAGAAGAAATAATGAAATGAAAAACAACCCGATTTTAGATCGGGCAAAGAAACCTTCATCCAAACCCTAACTAACCCTAGATCGGGGTAACAGAACAAGAGAAGAACAAGAACTACGCGCACCACCGTTGTGCGGCACGGTCGCCGAGACGCGCGTGTGTGCTAACACCGGTAACAGGGCACCGCAGCGAAGCCGCTCGATGGCGGCGCGCTCTCCCACCGGGGAACGCGCGCGCCGGCGAGAGGGCCCGCGGCGGCGCCGAACTTCCTTCCCCAAGTCCGGCCGCCAAGATGCTGATGCTCTGTGTGTGGCTAACGGGAAAGGGGGGGAAGCAAGAAGAAACGAAGAAAGAAGAGTCCCGGCGGCTGACCACCGAGCCGTTCCCCGGCGGTGGCCGCCGGTCGCCATAGAGCACTGGTTCGGCTATGGCTGAGAGGAAAGAAAGAATGGGGAAATAGAAAGGCCGGTGGCCATGCGGGAATAGGAAAGAAACTGCTCCGGTGAGCTGCTGTTGGCCGGCGGCCGCCGCCCGCCATGTGCTCACCGCCTCTCTCCCGTGCGGCTGCGGCTGAGTGAGATGGAAGAAGAAAACAGAATGTTAGGGTTATGCTGAGCGGCCGGATGTTTTTATCTGTCGAAATCCATGGATCACCGTTGATTTGAACGGACGGCCAGGATTGAAGATCGGGTTTTGAAACCCTAGGCCATCGGCTGAACCGGGCCGCTGTTGGGCTGCTGCTGGGCCGCTGTTTGCTGGGCCGCAGCTCCTGCGAGCGGCGCGCAACCAGGGCGCTGCTCCCGCGCATGGGCCACCTGCGCTGACGGGCCGCGCGTCACTGGCCAGGCTCGGTCCGCGCGTGGGCCGCCTGCGCTGGCGGGCCGCGCGGCCGGCTGCGCTGGCTGGGCCGCGCGCCTGTGACATGGGCCTTCGGGCCAAATATGAAGAAAACGAAATTTTTTTTTTCCAGAGGCAAATTTATATGAATTTGATAAATAAATGAATGAATTTGAATGAAATTTTGATAAGAATGTTCGTGCAAATTTGTCCAACGACATTTTGCTCAGAAATAATGAAATTTTTTTTTGGTGCTTCTGGAAAATAACATTATGAGAATTTTATTGTTTCCGCTGCGTACTTGATATATTTATTTTCATCATCAAATTCGAACCAACGGGAGAATTTGGTTTTGAAAAATGAGCAATAATTGAAGATGAATTGTAGTATTGTTATTTTCTGACCAACGTTGTTAATAACAATATTATAATTTTGATTTCTGAAAATTGTGCCTTAATTTTATTTCTGCCCAACGGTGATGTAAAATTATTGCATAAATGAATTGTATGTTTTAATTTGACCAACGTTGAGTTAAAGCGTATGATCTTATGTATAAATGTTACTCACTTAATTTGATGTGGTTTCAGGAGGCAAATGCATTGTGAACATCTCGAACATCCCGACACTCAACGGAACAAATTACCGTGTGTGACGGGAGAAATATGAACTTGAACTTGCATTGGGAGAGGTCGATTATGCCATCATCTCACCGTGTCCCACTGAACCTGTGGATCCGGTGAGAGAAGACAATGAATCTGACGCTGATTTCACTGCTCGAAAGCGTGATCATGCTGAGATAAGAATGAAATATGACCTTGAACATAGGCAATGGACTCTCTCCAATCGCAAGTGCCTGTTGGTGGCCAAAGCCACCATAGAAGAACAGATAAGGGGCTCAATCCCTGAATGTGCTACTGCCACAGAATATCTTGAGAAAATCAAGAGTCAGTTTACTGGGTCTACCAAGGCCACAGCAAGTTCACTGATTAAGAAGCTTGTGAATGAGAAATATACTGGTGGTAGCATAAGAGAGCACATTTTGAAGATGAACACTACGGCGTCTAAGCTAAAGGAAATGAATTTGAAGGAAGATGATTTCCTGATTCATTTAATTTTTGCTTCTTTGCCAAAAGAATATGATACTTTCATTGTAAACTACAACATGCAGCCTGAAAGATGGGGCATAGAGAGACTTATCTCAATGTGTGCTCAAAAAGAGGAGAGGATAAAGTCCTCACAGAGTGAGTCCGCTCATTTTGTGAAGGATAATAAAAGAAAGAACTACAATAACAAGAACTCTAAACCACAGGGGAAACCCAAGTGGGACAAGGCCTCTTCCTCACAGGGAAAGAAACCCCAGGAACCTGAGAATCAGCAGAGCAACTCCTATGGTGGAGCTGAAAAAGACCAATGCAAGCACTGCTTCAAGAAGGGACACTACAAGAGAGACTGTCCAGACTTCCTGAAATCTCTACTGAAAAGAGGTGATGAATTTATTACATTTGTAGATGAATCCCTGTATTTATGTTATGCAAAATCCACTTGGTGGGTTGATTCAGGAGCAACTACTCATGTTGCAAATTCCTTACAGGGATTAAGTGGGACGAGAACCTTGCAAAGAGGAGAAAGAACGATTAAAGTTGCGAATGGAGTACAAGCCGATGTTGAAGCAATTGGAGATTTATCTTTAGAATTGAACAACGGCTTCGTACTTAGACTTAAAGAAGTACTTTTCGTTCCCTCTTTGCGTAGAAATTTAATAAGTGTTTCGAAACTCGATGATGATGGAATTGATTGCCATTTTGGTGATGGCAAATGTAAGATACTTGTTAATAATGAATGTGTTGGTCTTGCCTTCCGACAAGACAAACTTTATTTATTATCTCTTGATGAAAATGCGAACAATGTATGCGATGAGAATATGAATGATTCCCCATCTGCGAATGTAATTAAGAAGCGGAAGCGAATTGATGATGCCTCTTCGAAATTATGGCACTGTCGCTTGGGCCATATTTCGAGGGGGAGAATGGAACGGCTAATTAAAGAATCAATTCTTCCGCACTTAGAATTTTCAGATTTAGAACAATGCATTGATTGCATCAAAGGAAAGTATGTCAAGAAGATTAAGAAAAATGCCAAACGAAGCACAGGAACTTTAGAAATTATCCATACTGATATATGTGGTCCATTTCCTGTGAAAAGCGTGGATGGTTATGATTCGTTTATAACATTCACAGACGACTACTCTCGTTATGGCTATATTTATCCAATTAAAGAAAGATCGGAAGCATTGGATAAATTCAAAATATTTAAAGCTGAGGTTGAAAATCAGCATGATAAGAAAATAAAGATAGTACGATCAAATCGAGGTGGAGAGTACTATGGGCGACATACCCCATATGGCCAAATTCCTGGACCGTTTGCAAAGTTTCTACAGGAAAATGGCATAGTCGCACAGTACTCCACACCGGGGGAGCCTCAGCAGAATGGAGTGGCTGAAAGACGAAACCGTACCTTAATGGATATGGTAAGAAGCATGATAAGTTACTCCACTTTACCGATTGGTTTATGGATGGAGGCACTGAAAACCGCCATTCACATACTTAATCGAGTACCGAGCAAATCGGTGCCTAAAACACCGTATGAATTATGGACAGGAAGGGAACCCTCACTTAACCATTTACGTGTGTGGGGCTGTCCAGCTGAGGCAAAAGTGTTTAACCCAAATATAGGAAAGTTAGACTCCAAGACAGTCAGCTGCCATTTCATTGGCTATCCAGAAAGATCGAAAGGATATCGATTTTATTGTCCTGACAGACATACGAAAATTGTAGAAACAAGACACGCTGTGTTCTTGGAGGATAACATGATCAGGGGGAGCATGGTAGCACGAGAAATAAGCCTACAGGAGAAACGGGTACATGTACCCACTCCGATGGTTGAAGAACCATTTTTTACGCTACCTGTTGCTGTTGAGCCGACAGTGCAGGACACTGTGGAGCCAACACCTGTTGTAAGTCCTCCCGTGGCGACAATAAATGAACATGAGGAACCTGTCCTTGAGGAGGCTGTTCTTGAGGACCTCATAGAACCAAACGTCGCACATGAGGAAGAACAACAACAGCCCAATGTGGAACAAGTGCCAGAGGCCCCTAGAAGGTCTCAAAGAACAAGAAGGTCAGCTATTTCTAATGATTATGAAGTTTATGAAACAGAAGAATTTCAGATGGGGGATGATCCCACCTCATTTGAAGAAGCCATGAGAAGCGACCACTCATCAAAGTGGCTTAAGGCCATGGAAGATGAAATGAAATCAATGAGTACCAACAAAGTTTGGGACTTAGAAATTATTCCTAAGGGAGCCAAAACAGTAGGTTGTAAATGGATCTACAAAACAAAATATGACTCCCAAGGGAACATAGAAAGATTTAAAGCGCGACTTGTGGCAAAAGGCTTTACGCAAAGAGAAGGGATTGATTACAATGAGACGTTTTCTCCAGTCTCATGTAAAGATTCCTTCAGAATTATAATGGCACTTGTAGCCCACTATGATTTGGAATTACATCAAATGGATGTAAGAACGGCGTTCCTTAATGGGGATTTGGAAGAAAATGTTTATATGGCACAACCGAAAGGTTTTGTTGTAAAAGGAAAAGAAAATATGGGATGCCGTCTAAAGAAATCAATCTACGGATTGAAACAAGCCTCAAGACAGTGGTATTTGAAATTTGATAGAACGATAAAAGGTTTTGGGTTTAAGGAGAATGTTGAGGACAATTGCGTTTACGCAAAATTCAAGAATGGGAAGTATATATTCCTAATCCTGTATGTGGATGATATCCTGCTTGCTAGCAGTGATGTCAGTCTACTAATGGAAACGAAGAAATTTTTGTCCTCAAACTTCGATATGAAAGATCTCGGTGAGGCCTCGTTTGTTTTGGGAATAGAGATTCACCGAGATAGAAGAAATGGGGTATTGGGACTGTCGCAAAAGGCATACATAGAAAAGGTTTTGAAGAAATTTTGTATGCATGCGTGCAGTTCTTCACCTGCTCCTATTGTCAAGGGCGATAGATATGGGGAACATCAATGTCCCAAGAATGAATATGAAATTAACCGAATGAAAGCGGTACCGTATGCTTCAGCAGTTGGAAGTTTACAATATGCTCAAGTGTGTACACGCCCTGACTTGGCTTTTGTCACCGGGTTACTTGGCAGATATCAAAAGAATCCAGGAATAGAACATTGGAAATTGGTGAAGAAAGTCCTGCGTTATTTGCAGGGTACGAAAGGCCTCATGCTAACGTATAGAAGATCTGATTCCCTGCAGATAGAGGGGTATTCAGATTCCGATTATGCGGGAGAAGAAAGAAAATCCACGTCAGGATATATATTTACTCTCGCAGGAGGGGCTATATCGTGGAAAAGCTCCAAACAAACCGTAACTACATCCTCGACGATGTATGCCGAGTTTGTAGCATGCTATGAGGCAACGGGGCAGGTGAATTGGCTAAAGAAATTTATACCCGGATTGAAAGTGATTGATGAAATAAATGAACCGATGAGGTTGTATTGTGATAACAACCCAGCGGTACAATATGCTTACAACAATAGGTCAAGTGGTGCTGCCAAACACATTGACATAAAGTACTATGTTGTAAAAGATAAAGTTCGAGATCATATTATAAACCTTGAGCATATAAGTACAGAGAAAATGCTCGCGGATCCGCTCACTAAAGGCTTACCACCCAACGTGTTCAGAGAACACGTAGCCGGCATGGGTTTAAGGGAAAGCCTATGATTCCCGAACATACGAAGGGCCCAGAAGAAACTTCATTCCAAAACAGAGAAATGTGTTGTAGCTGTTAGTCTAACGGCACTAATTGCTGTGACGATGAAACAGTTCAATGCACTAATCTGCAATGGAATAAGATAGAAACAAGAAAAATATGAATCGAAAGTTTGAGTAAGAAATTAAAGAACGAAGAAGATGATGAGAGATCAAGGGGGAGAATGTTAGGTTTTGATCTCCCTCATTAGGCCCAACGGCCTAATGGGCCTTGTTCTCGCGCCCTGATCGGGGGCGCCCAACCCAATATGGTTGGTGGGCCCCCGTCACACTGCGCATAAATAGAGGTGGGGGCTGGCCGGCTCAGAACACGAGGTTGTCCTCAGCCGCCATTCCCACCGACATTCCCGACTCCTGATCTGAGAGGGGCGCAGCCAGTGACGGGAAGCCGCCACCGTCTCCACCGCGCAGCGTCAATGGCTCCTCCGGCGAACGACTCCAACACCGGCGCCTCCTCCGGATCTGCTACACCTACGCCGTCGGACGGTTTGCGATCTTTACCCTTTTTCCTCTATCGCGTCGCTGTTCGTTTCTAGAACTACTTGTATACTGTGAATCCTTTTGTCTACTGTCTACTGTTTCCGTACCCGATCTGTCGAACCCTATGAACAACGAATATTAACACGTAGGTGTTAAGTGTGAGGTGAACAAATGCATTTCAATCTAAATTGGCAAGATAGGTTCATTATCAAGTTTGCAATCAAACACATGTGTTGACTATACATAACAATCCAAACATAATGCATTACCCAAGAATGTTGTGAGTAATGAGATATATTTGAGAAATTGAATTATCAAAATGGCAAAGATGGAAACAATAAACAGATCAATAGAACTATCTTGCTTGTCCATTCATAATTGTCATGACTCGTGAGTTTTTGAAGTTTTTTTTTCTAAGCAGCTAACTTCCTTGTTTTTCTTACTCCATATGGGCATGCAACAACTCAAACCTATGTTCATTTCTCTACCAGGACGGCAACAGCAACCAGTAATTCCTTCTTCCTATCGGCAAACACCGACAGTAGATCATCCACCTAACTAACCTTCTCCCTCCCTTCCTCCCTCAGTAAGCAATCTTCATCCTCCAAATCAGCAAGCAGCATCATGCTAACTCCAAAATCCCCAAGGCCCAAACATCACCACTTGATTGATAATAACAATAATTAAACAACTCGGAGATAGCACCTTAAAACATAATTTGGTAGACTAACTTGCAATTTTCAATCAACAAAACGATAGCAGATTTAAACCAGACCTTAAAAAAAGTTATAGTCACAGAAACACTAATTGTTGATGAGCTTACAAAATTAAAGAAAAAGGCATGAAGACTGTCTCGAAGACCTCCCATGTTAACAGGAAAATGAAACCACATTTACGCACCAAACCATATTTCATCTCATGGATCCCATAGGTTCATAAAAAGCGTGAGGCCTAAATGGCTTTCTAGAGGCATTACAAGTAGACATGGTCGGCCTAGTTTCTCAATCACGTTGGAGGCAGCCTTGTGTCCGTCAAGCCCTTCCCTCATTGCACTCCGGTGACCAGGAACTGAGGACCAGGAGCAAGCTTTTGGCAAAGGGGCACGCTATACAGGCAATAAATGGGTGAAGGACATCAGTCATATTAGCAAATCATAGGCAGGGAAAATCTGCAGCACGACTATGGTTCGGAACATACAACAATGAGCAAGTAACTCCAGAAATATGTATGTACACATAAGTAGACATGTAGTTTCCTGCTAACCTAAAAACGGACTAACATTCCGAAATTCGTAGTTCCTGAATTAGTTACTATATGAGTCCAGTGATTAGACACCCAATAGAAAGGATTTGAAGTTATTTACAACTCTCTAATACGTTGTAATTCAATATTTAGAGATATTTTAGACCAAAACAAACCATGAAACCATCTGAACTATATAGTACAGAGCTTCATCAGAGCTTCATCAAAAGCAAGTAGACAACTTTTAAATTCCATATCTCTCATAATACTACATAGACTATAATCATGAAAAATTATGAACGCATAGATCTCTGAGTCATAAAAAAAACTTTTTCTAACGTTCATATTAGTCATGCGTGTCAAAACACTTTAAGTGGAAACTTTACAGTTGGAGGAGCAAATTAGGCATGTCATATAGCACAGCAGTTTTGTTATTTTGTTCTTTTCAAGTCAGATGACAAAAAGGAAATCATTAATCTGGCCGATCACCAGTTTGCAAACAGTTTCCATGTAGTCCAAGGCTAGTTGCTAGGTCATATATATATATATATATATATATATATATATATATATATATATATATATATATATATATATATATATATATATATATATATATATATATATATATATATAAGGAAATTAGGAAAACAACATGTACACAACAGCTTCCAAAAGTAACATAAGGAAAACAGATGCAAGAACACACACAATGGAAGTATTATCCGCCATAGATCAATGTGATAAGAGTTATATATACCACAACCTGGCATGTTAATAAATCAGAGGCAAAGTGATGACCAAACAAAGATATATTATTATCATTGCCAACAGCTTGAAGCAATGCCCTTTCAATCCCTCTTCCAGTCATATCAGCAGAATGGTCAATTCTGTTGTGAGAGTGTCCACCTTCCATTGCTAGGTGCAGGGAAGAATTTGTTCACAGGCGATACAACATTGACGCGATTTGAAAAACTACTATATGGATGGTAGATGCTAAAGCTTACCCTGACGGTCTCTTCATCGCACAGATAAGCCCCTGCAACAGTCGTGTCTTTCATGTGACTTTCTAGACTCTACAGAATCTGAGGGGCATAGAACGGCACTAACACCGCCTTGTGCATAGTTTGTGTTGCTCTCATGAGGCTCTGCCTTGGTGATAATAGCAACAGAGCGGTGCTTTAAAACTTTCAGAGCATACCTTAGGCCAGGAACACCGTTGCCAATAACCACAAAATCAAAGAATTTTGTTGTATCATGTTGCAGGCAGGAAAGAGTAGAGGCTCTGACATCGCTGATCCTGTGCCTCACATGATGTTGGGACTTCACCCATGACACCACAGGAAGGAGCTGTCACATGAGAGGTGCAAATTGCAATAAGTAACTTGAGACATGTACTAATTCGTCAACTGTAATTTAAATATGCAAGCGTGATATATGTCCGAAAATTTGTTAATGGGCAAATGTATAGCCCCACCAACAAAAACTTCTTCTGAACAAGCCGCTGTGCATCCATGATAAATCTAAGATTGATCCAATAACTAAATGCACATATATATGACAATGTGGGAACATTTGATACAACCAGGCCCAAACGGATATGTGCTTGTGTGTCTTGTGTTTGTAAAATAGGCGCCGATTCTCTCTTTGCTTGTAAGGAGAAATTGATGCCATGCATAAAAAGTGTCAATAGAAATAAAAAATAAGTAACATTTCAAATAAAAAGGCTGAAGGATAACACATATGGGGACAACACAGATTCTCGATTGGCTCTGAATTATTAAATTTTGTCCCTAGCGCATGACTCTGATGGCGACTGGTTGTCAAGTGACTGCATTGAAAACAATGGATAAGAAAACCAATGCCAAGCGACTTACCGGTGTGGGGAGATTGATTGGTTGTCTGCTTGCAGGCGGTGGCTTGGGCTTGGGCGTGGTACACCCGTCGATGAAGAGGAGCAGGCGGACGTCAGGGAGGAACCGGTGGCGGCGTCTCCCTCGGCTGTGTTTGAGCGCGTCGAAGATAGCATCGGCTGCGGTCGTCGCTGAGGTACGCGGCGCCCTTCGCCGCGGCATGATGTCGCGAGCAGGACGCTCCTGGTCGCGACCTCGGCATGGCGGCGTCCAAGAGACGAGAGGCACGGCGACGTTCGGAAGTTGAAGGAGCAACGGGCGCGACTCCTCGCGGATGGGATATCGCAGGGGCGAGTTCGCGTCGCAAGGTGGACGGAATAAATCGGTATGTTTTAGTTGTAAAGAAAGATACAATCGTTTCACGAAAAAAACTAGCAGTCCAAAGTTCGCCATAGGTCATTGTTTTCATGGATCCACCACTAGCCACAGGATTAGGTGGATAAACGTGATCGGTCATGAGACCCGGTCCAAGTGAGGGACGACTCCACGAACATGCCTTGATGGGAGGTGCTAACAATGTATAATCTGAAGGAGGGTGCAAACAAAGGACACCTCAACCGGTGCTTTGCTAGTCAAAACTGCTCCAACGTATAAATTCGTTAGCATAAGCTAAGATGGACCCACAAGAAATAAAAATATCGTGTGTCCCGTTGCCGAGGCCAACGACCAAGTGAAAAGCACTCTGACACATATTTTTTTATTGCTAGCACCCGTTGCTCAAATTGGTCACAGGTGCCAGACGGTGCTATGCTAGCACCGGCTCTCCAATGTGATGCACCTGTCTTGCTTCTTTCTCTCTCCTGCTAGCACCTCCTTAGCAAGCACACTGGAGCTGCTCTAATTGACCCTCAGCTAAAGAGCTAGAACCGTTCCTAAGGAGACCTAACTACGCGTCGAAGTAATATAAGAATAAGAAGATGCGGCCACGAACTTCCTCTCCTTCTAAACACCGATGCTGCTACCAGGAGATTAACGGTGGCCGGTGGGGCACGGCCGTACCACTCTTGTATGTCAGAATCTACTCCAAGCAGGCACTGGCTAGTCTCCTCGTTGCTAGGTTTAATGGCCATCCCATCCCTTAACAAAAAGTATACGAGTCCCTTAATCCAATTTAATTAAGTGTTCTAATCATGAGTGATTCTGTTTTATGTCCTATAAGTTATATAACACATAGTTCACGCTACATCTTTATATTTCGGCTCTTCATTTCGCTTGACCTTTGGCAATGCTGTAGTACTATGATTACCTAACATATCAATTGAGTGCATTTTGATGATATTACATATATAATCGAGTATATACGAATACGTCGCATCCAAATATGCCATGTTACACAGCTAACATTCTGACATGGTAATTAAAATATGTCACGCCCAAAGTTATAGAATAAAAAGATTTACCACATTCAACAGACAACCCCCTCACCCCCTCTGTAATTCTATCCCTCTATATGCCGGGGCAGCACACATATAAAGATTTCAGCTCCTTCTTGCAACTCTTTCGTTCAATGGAGTAGGTGGAGCTTTGCTCCCCCGAGTTGGTCGGAAAAAAAAACAGACAACAGGTCGTTTAGGTCTAGAAAAAAATTATAGCTAAAACTTTTCTTATTTATCATATTTTACAAAATAAAAAAAATAAATAATATATTCTACATGTTACCTTCTAGGAAGTAACAAGTGATCATAACAAAATTAACGGCTCATAGTTATTATTTAACCACGTCAAAACACAAATAAAGTCAAAAGAAGTTTTAGGTGTGCCTTGACAATTAGAGTAACTTCGGTATACACAGGTAGCTGTCGATGTGACCACTTGCAAAAATTTCGGTGTGCATAGCATGCACAAATTGTCGAGCTGACTTATCGAGATCTGGCGTTGGTTTCACGGTGATTGGCGTGACCGATCAACGATTTCCTTCACACAGAAAAGTTGACCATGACAATGAGCCCACCAACCACACCGATACACACCTACTGTACTTCTCCGGACTAACTACAAGTATATGACGTGTGATGTGCCGAGCAACATTGAGTAGAAAACGAATGCACGCAATCAACGCGCTCGCCCTCCACACAAACGCCACACTAATCCAGATTTCTATGGTTGTTCTAGCTACCTGGCATGCTTGGCTGCAATCATCAACGGCAGTGTTGCTTCTAATTAGTTTTTTCATCCAAACAAAAAAAAAACAAAGAATCGTGACGTTTGCTCTAGCTAGGGGCCCTACATATTCAGCGAAATGGATAAAGGGTGTGTTTAGATTCTTCAAACTTTCAAAAATTTTATAAGATTCTCCATCACATCGAATCTTTGGACGCATGTATGGAGTATTAAATATAGGTAAAAAATAACTAATTACACAGTTTGTCTGTAAATATCGAGACGAATCTTTTGACCTAGTTAGTCCATGATTGGACAAATTTTACCAAATAACAACGAAAAGTGCTACAGGAACTTTTTGCCAAAAAATTTTGGATCTAAACACTACCAAAATAAGCACCGCGCGTTTAATGAGGGTCTTGTTGTTTCATTAGGACGTTGAATGTTCAGTACAAATAGTTCTGGTTGTTCAATAGAAAACAGCACGTTATCTACAAGAACTAAAACAAAACAACAGCTGTAGACTTCGTGCAATAAAGATTAATGCTAGCCGCCCAAGTTACTGTTGTTCGTGTACGGCACGTACACTTTGCAAAAAAAAAAATATATCTTCTATAAAAAGAAATAAAACAAAACAACAGCTGTAGACTTCGTGCAATAAAGATTAATGCTGGCCACCCAAGTTGCTGTTGTTTGTGTATGGCACGTACACTTTGCAAAAATATATATATATATATCTTCTGTAAAAAAAAAGTAACGTATAACTGCACTACTCTAGAGTCAACTAGAAATACACGCCTTAACCAATAGTGCATGTTTGTTGGGGCTTTCTATGTGCTTTTAGACCTTCAAATAAGAAAAAAAAAGTTCTCAAAAGCCAAAAGCCAGAAGTTTCCTATAGTGAGCTTTTGGCTTATGAGAGCTATTTGACTTTTGAAAAATTCAAAAGCTAACAATCTAAGAGTGGTCAAAAGCTCAAATAAACAGGGCTAGTTGAAAAAAAATAGCTAATAACTTTTTACTATTTCCTTCGTTTTAAATTATAAGTCATTTTGTGAAAGGTCTAAATGGCTAGAGGGGGGTGAATAGCCTATTTAAAATTCTACAAACTTCACTAAACAATAATTGTTAGAATAAAAGATAGCGACGCTAATTCAAGCGCTAGCTCAACTATACTAAGCAAGCCATCTATACAATTATAGTGAACAAGACTATGATCTCTAATTCACACCAACAAAGCTAAGTCACTAAGCTACTTACTCCTATGTGATACAAACTACTCTAAACACACTAGACAAGATATAATACAAGAATGTAAGGAGTGAATTAATTCTTATACCGACGGTGTAGAGATGAGATGTATCCAAAGAATCAATCACACATAATCACAAAGATAATCCTTGGCAAGAGATGACAAAAGATTTTTTACCGAGGTTCACTTGCTTCCCGGCAAGCTACTCCTCGTTGTGGCGATGCACCCACTTGATGGATCACGAGCTAATTGACTATCAAGAGTTAAACCTCAGCGGGTGCCTCCAAACCACGAGCTCCACTAGAGTAGCAAATTCGCGAACTCCCGCAGGAAAGGCTCAAGAACCCCTCACAATCACTTGGTGAGGCTCGAAACAATCTTCAATCACGAGCTCAACACCACCGTTATTCCGAGCCGTCTAGGATGTCGGGAAACACGCAAGAGTAACAAGAAATCCGCAGCCAACTCAATGATCAAGTGCCACTAGATGCAAATCACTAAGCAATACACTTGAATCTCACTCAATCTCACTAGAGTATGCAACCAAGCAAGGAGATGAGTGGAGGGGAAGTTCTCTAGCTCAAAGTATGTCTCAAGTGTTCAAAGAGTCAAGAGAGAACTCCCAAAACCGGCCAAGCAACTATTTATAAGCATCCTCAAAGAATAGAGTCGTTAGGCTTGAGATGCCGTTCTGCGCGTGTTGACCGGACGCGCTGGTTTGATCGACCAGACGCGGCCAGTGCCTGGTATCACCAGCGCGACCTCGCACGATGCTCGCCACGTGTCCCCTTTTGAATTTTGCTCGTTAGATTTCCAACGGTCACGAAACGTTACGCTCTCAGGTAAAGTGTGAACGGATGCACTCCACGCCACGACCGGACGCGCCGATCGCACAGCGCCCGCGCCCGTGAAGCACGGAACGAACGCGTTGCAGAACTAACCGGACGTGTTACACCCAGCGTCCGGTTAGAATCCAGTAAGGGTCCACTGGCGATCGGACTCATCCGGTCGAACGTGACCGGACGCGCCACCGCGTCCGATCGACCACACGATCTACAGACCCTCTGAGCGCCTGACTGGACGCGCTGGTCCCGCGAGTGATCGCCGATGCAAAACCCTAGTCCGCGTGCCTCTGTAGCAGTTGCTACTGATCGGACGCGTCCGGTTAAGCCGAGACTGCGTCCAGTTCAACGTCCGGTCACCCCAGTGACCTCCGTTCGCCTTCGTTTCTATCCATGATGACTTAGAGAAAATCTCCACGCACCGGCATAGTGAAAAATATGTATTTCACTTCCACAAAAAGCGTTGAATCCCTCCTCGCAAGCTCGGCGGGAGGGAGAGAGGAACCTAAACCCCTCTCTACCGCTCAAACTCCACCGCCTTTGTAAATGTGCTAACACCACCAAGTGTTCACCATCTTGTGCTCGTGTGTTAGCATTTTCTCAATATTTTTCAAGGAGTTAGCATCTCACTAGATCATAAATGCATATGCTCAAGTATATGGATCTAGTAGCACTTGATTCATGAGATGACCATGATTGCCCCTCTTGATAGTCGGCTGTCAATCCTAAACCTGATCAATCACTTCTCTACTCATCTTTAGACCGGTAAAAGAGAATCCTATGATTATACCTTTGCCTTGATCATCTCATTGCTTATCCATCACCTATGTGCATGATCACCATCATCTTTATCTCTATGCACTTGTGATTTTATGGCCATCACCTTCATGCTCCTTGCTCCTTCATCACATGTGTTGCTACGCCTAACTCAATTCACTTGACACGATGTCATTAGTGAAAGCATCTAGGCCCTGAGAGTTGGTTTCGGCAATTGATGACAGCGCAACATTACCATGACTAACGTGTGTTTTGCAGAAACTTTGGTAAGTTAGGTCATGGGAATAGTGACTGTGTTTGGGCACTATGGTTTTCATGCCCCTTGATAGAAATCATTTCAGTTTTCAAAGGATTAACGTCAAGATTAAGGACGGTTAGTTCCAGACGTCGAGAGTTTGAGTTACATTTGGAATAGTCGTTAGGATCTTCGCTTTTCTCCTTTGGCCGTACTATAAAGGGGGGCATGAGCGAGTAACTTGACCTAGGTGAGTCTTTTGTTTAGGTGTGGTGCACACTTGTCAAACTTAGCACTAGGTAGCTCGGGTGAAGTCCAAAGTTCAGTTGGAAGACACTCGGTTCAAGTTGCGTCGCGATTCGAAGTCGTTTGAGCCATTTATCCTTGACCGGACGCGGTCTCTGCCTTGACTGGACGCGTCCAGTCAGTACTGGCAGTCACCGCTGTTTCAATTTGATCGACCAGACGCGGTGATCGAGTTGACCAGAGTCAGAGAGGGTAAGTGATCTGATCGGACGCAACTAAGAAATCGATCAGACGCGTCTACAGTGCGTCCGGTCCAGTTCCAGAGAGGTACTTCGCTGACCGAACGCGTCCGGTCATCACCGATCGGACTCGACCGTGCGTCCGGTCAAAGTACAGTAAGGTTCTTGCACGACCAGACGCGTCCGGTCACTCCTGATCGGACTCGCTGTGCGTCCGGTCACTCAACGCTGTTGGTTTTAAATTCGACCGTTGCCACCGACCGGACGCGTCCGGTCACATCGACCGGCGTGTCCGGTCAGTACGTAAAATGCTGAATTAGCACATAACGGTTGGAATTGACTGTGGAGAGTATAAATACATCCCTTACACCTCTATTTGAGGTCTCTTGCTCATTTGTTCAGCTAAGAAACACCTTTCAATTGCAAGGAAGTGCAAGAGCTCTAGTGAGGGTTGTGATTTGAGAATCCAAGTTTGAGATCCCTCATTAGTGACTAGGGAGTAGCAAGTGTACATCCACCTTCTCATTAGGCTTGTTGTGGTCAAGTGAGAGTTCTTGCTTGTTACTCTTGGTGATCGCCATCACCTAGATGGCTTGGTGGTGATTGAGAGTTTGGTGATCATCCGGCGGAGCTTGTGGATAACCCAACTCGTCTTGTGAGCGGTTGTGGGCGATTCACCGCGACAGAGTGTCAAAGAATCAGCCTATAGAGAGCACTTGATCCTCACGTGGATCAAGGGGGAGCTACACCCTTGCGCGAGTGCTCCAACGAGGACTAGTGGGGAGTGGCGACTCTCTGATACCTCGGGAAAACATCGCCGTGTTCCTAACCCTTTACTTTCAAGCAATTACTTTCTCGTATTACTTTTGTTGCTTGATTTACTTTCCTAGAATTGCCATGCTAGACTAGGATTGGAACTTAGGGTGCAAAACTTTTATCGATAGAATCACAAGGAACACTTGTAGGCACTAGGGGTGAATTATGGCTTAGTAGGATTTAATTCTTACAATAAATTTTAGAAAAGCCCAATTCACCCCCCTCTTGGGCATCTTGATCCTTTTAATTAGTATTGGAGCCGAGTTGGTCCTAAATTAGGCTTTACCGCGTAGAGCAAGATGTCTAATGGGGAAGGACCACCTCCCATCTTTGAGGGAGATGATTTTCCATATTGGAAAATCCACATGGAGGCGTACCTCGAAGCCATAGATGTCGGGTGTCTTAGAGCCACCACCAAAGAGCTTCCGGAAATCAAGGATCCCGCTAACCCCGTTGGTGACGAGGAGAAGTACGACCGGTGGAATGCAAAGGCAAAAAATGCACTCTACCGGGGCCTTGGCAAGGATATCTTCAATCGTGTGCATAATGCAAAAAACGCTCATGAATTGTGGGAAAACCTTTGTGCTCTCCATGAGGGAACTAAGAGTGAGCGTGAGGAACGCTATCATATTGCTTTGAAGAAGATTAATTCTTTTGAGATGCTTCCCAAGGAAAGTGCTAATGACATGTACACTCGCTTGAATATTCTTGTAGAGGATCTCAATGCTCTCGGGCTCACTCAAATGAGTCCATCGGATGTTGCAAGAAGGATCTTGAGTGTTCTTCCTGTTGAGAGGTATGGCCACATTGTCACCGTGCTTCACTAAAGTGATCTCTCCACCGCAACACCAACACAAGTATTGAGAAAAATCAATGCTCATAAGATGTACATGCATATCACTCCGGAAGAGGGCTCATCATCTTCCAAGAAAAAGGACTTGGCCTTCAAAGCTAGCCATGACAAGAAAAAGAAGAAGAGCCAAGCCATGATTGTGCATGAAAGCTCAAGTGAGAGTGATATTGATGATGCATCACTTGCTCTCATGGTGAGAAAGACCACCAAGATGCTAAAGAAGCTTAACAAGAGTGGCATCAAGTTCGATGGCAAGAAGAAGTTCTTCACAAGTAGCAAAAGAAAGCCTATATCCGAAATGGATTGCTACAATTGCGGTGAACTTGGTCATCTAGCTCATCAATGCCCTAAGCCTCCAAAAGACAAGTACAAGAACAAGAACAAGGGCAAGAAAAATGAATCTAGTGATGAAGAAGATGAGAAGAAGAAGAACAAGCCATACAAGAAGAAGGATGGCAAGAAGAAAGAATATCACAAAAAGAAGAAGGGAGGAAAAGCTTACATTATTGGTGATTGGCTCACCGACATTGAATCAACATGTGAGTCCTCCAGTGATGAAAGCGACAACGAGAAAGAGAAGGTCGCCACATTTGTGATTGGGCCATCATCATCTTCATCGACATCTTCACCGCCATCTTCACCATCATCATCCACTACTCACCTATGCCTCATGGCCAAGGGTGAACGAAAGGTACAAAATAATGAAAGTGATGATGATGATGATGATAGTGATAGTGATGATGAATTTGATGCACCTTCTTATGATGAACTTGTAAAATTGCTCAACAAATACTCAAAAGTCATAAGAAAGACTAGAAATGAAAATGATGAGCTTCAAAATAAAAATGAATCACTTTCATCAAGCTTGAGATTGCACAAAAGACTAGTGATGAGCTTAAAGATCAAAATAAAATTATGACTTCTACTCTCAAGGAGCTCAAAACTTTCAACAAAGAGCTTAGAGATGAACATGATAAACTTGAGAAGAAGCATGATGAGCTCAACACTAGGCACAACTTGCTAAAAGACAAATATACTTTATTGAAAATTAATTATGATAGTCTTGTTGTTGCTAATGAGCTTTCTCTTGAGACACATGATGCTACTAACCAAGTTGTTAAGATTGATATAGCCACATTATGTGATAACTTGATTATTGAGAGCATTGAGCAAGGCTCTAGTGGCAAAGGCAAGAAAGTGGTTGAGTCCAACAACTATGATGATTATGTCAAGCTCAAGAGTGAAAATGAAATGCTTAGAGATGAGAATAAGAAGCTAAAAGGGTTGATGGCTCTTGAAAAGCAACATCAAATGAGTCACTCATTGAGGAGAATAAAAAGCTTAAGAAAGAGAAAGAGCATCTCAAGACCGGCTTAAGCAAGTTCACAAGAGGTCAATACTTGCAAAGTGAGCTACTCATGAACACCGTCATGAAGATGGATAGAAGTGGCATTGGTTACTTGGCAGATCAAGAGAAGAAGGCTAAAGCTCAACAACAACAAAGCAAATCAAAGCCCAAGCCAAAGAGATGTGTTGAGTGTGGACAAGAGGGTCAATTTGCTCATGAGTGTGAAACTCCACCACCACAACCCTTGCCCAAGCACGATAGACCCTTTACTTTCAATGCTCACTATATGCTTAGAAGAGATTCTAGTGGAAAGATGAAAGTCATGTTCTTGTGTCCCCCAAACAAGAATAGGCTTAAGAAAATTTGGGTTGCCAAGTCACTAGTTGAAAAAGTCAAGGGTCCCTCTCAAGTTTGGGTCCCTAAACAAAAAGCTTGATCTCTTGTGTGTAGGTGAACTACAAGACCGGTGGATCTCATTGGGTTATTTATAGTGGTTGCACTCAATATATGACCGGTAACCCTCTTATGTTCACCTCACTTGAAGAAAATGGGGAATGTCAAGAGAAGATTACATTTGGGGACAATTCAAAGAGCAAAGTCAAGAGTATAAGCAAGATTGCAATATCAAATGATCACTCTCTTTCAAATGTGCTCTATGTTGCTTCCTTGAGTTTCAACCTACTATCCGTTGGGCAACTTTGTGACCTTGGCTATCAATGCTTATTCACTCCAAATGAAGTGGTAGTATCAAAGATAGATGACAAGCAAATGATTTTCAAAGGCATTAGATACAACAATCTCTATCTTGTTGACTTCACCTCCGAAGATGCAAATTTGATGACATGCTTGTTCACCAAAACTTCACTTGGGTGGCTTTGGCATAGGAGGCTTGCTCATGTCAGAATGAATACTCTCAACAAATTATTGAAGAAAGAGTTAGTGAGAGGCTTGAAAGATGTCAAGTTTGAGAAGGACAAACCTTGTAGTGCATGTCAAGCCGGTAAACAAGTTGCAAATACTCATCCAACAAAAGCTTACATGTCAACATCAAATTGCCTCTTCCTACAAAAGTTTCTTGGCAAGACCCCCTATGAGTTGCTAAATGGGAAGAAGCTAGACGTCTCATTCTTTTCGGGTGTTTGGTTGCAAATGCTACATCTACAAGAAGTGGCAACACCTAGGGAAGTTAAAAAGATGTTGTGATATTGGTTTTCTTGTTGGCTACTCATCAAAGTCTAAAGCATATAGAGTATTTAACCATGCCACCGGTTTGGTTAAAGAAACATATGATGTGGAATTTGATGAATCTAACGGCTCCCAAGGAGCAATTGAGAATTATTATGATGTAGGTGATGAACCATTGAGGGAGGCAATGAAGAACATGCCGGTGTGAGACATCAAGCCAAAAGATGATGAAGACGATGCACAAATGGTCAATCCACCATCTTCATCATATGTGCCTCAAGATGATGACAAGAATGAGAGAGTTGAAAATGAAGACACTCATATCTCTCATGAACAAGCCGAGGCACAAGCTTAAGATGTTGATACTCCCTAACCCCCTCCTCAAGTGGTTGATAGAAGACACTCACCTCTACTTCAAGCACAACCACAAGATCTCATCATAGGGAGTCCTACAAAGGGTGTAATGACTCGATCTCAAAAGCTTGCTTCTTTTTGTTGAACATCACTCTTTTTTCTCTTGTCTTGAACCTAAGAATGTAGAAGAAGCTCTTCAAGATCTGGGTTAGGTGAATGCAATGCACGAAGAATTGAACAACTTCACCCGCAATCAAGTTTGGACACTTGAGGAGCATCCAAAAGGTGCAAGAGTCATTGAAACTAAGTGGGTGTTCCGCAACAAGCAAGATGACCAAGGAGTAGTTGTGAGGAACAAGGCAAGACGAGTTGCAAAGGGGTTCTCTCAAGTTGAAGGCCTTGATTTTGGAGAGACGTTTGCACCCATTGCAAGACTTGAAGCCATCCGTATCCTTCTTGCATATGCATCACATCATGAAATGAAATTATATCAAATGGATGTGAAAAGTGCTTTTTTAAATGGCTTCATAAATGAACTAGTCTATGTTGATCAACATCCCGGGTTTGAAGGCCCTAGATATCATAATCATGTTTATAGGTTGTTCAAGGCGCTATATGGGCTCAAGTAAGCCCCTAGAGCGTGGTATGAGTGCCTCCGGGACTTCCTCATTGAGAAGGGATTCACTATTGGGAAGGTCGACACCACACTATTCACCAAAGAAGCTTAATGGGGAGATCTTCATTTGTCAAGTCTATGTTGATGATATTATCTTCATATCAACAAATGAAGATTATTGCAAGGAATTTGGTGAATTGATATCGAAGGAGTTCGAGATGTCCATGATTGGTGAACTTACATTTTTCCTTGGCTTTCAAGTCAAGCAAATGAAAGAAGGGATTTTTATCTCTCAAGAAAACTATACCAAGGATCTTCTCAAGAGATTCAAGATGGAGGATTGTAAGCCAATCAAGACCCCAATGCCATCTAATGGACATCTCGACCTAGATCAGGGAGGTAAACCGGTTGATCAAACTCTCTATTATTCTATGATTGGTAGCTTGTTGTACCTTACCACATCTAGGCCCGATATCATGTTTAGTGTGTACATGTGTGCTCGCTTTCAAGCGTGTCCTAAAGAACCTCACCTAAGTGTCGTGAAAAGAATCCTAAGATATCTTAAGCACACCCCAAGCATTGGTCTTTGGTATCCCAAAGGAGCTAGATTCCAACTAGTTGGCTATTCCGACTCGAATTATGCCGGTTGCAAAATTGATAGAAAAAGCACATCTGGAGGGTGCCATTTGCTTGGGAGGTCACTTGTATCTTGGTCATCTAAAAAGCAAAATAGTGTGGCTTTATCCACCGCCGAGGCGGAATACATTACTGCGGGGGATTGTTGTGCACAAATCTTATATATGAAGCAAACCCTTCTAGACTATGGTGTTGTTCTTGATAAGGTGCCACTTTTATGTGATAATGAAAGTGCCATTAAAATTGCTAATAATCTGGTACAACACTCACGCACCAAGCACATTGATATCCGCCATCACTTTCTAAGAGATCATGTTGCTAAAAATGATATATCACTAGAAGGTGTAAGAAGTGAAAATCAATTAGTAGATATCTTCACTAAACCTTTGGATGAGGCCACCTTTTGTAGGTTGAGAAGTGAGCTAAATGTGCTTGATTCTAGTAACTTTAAAAAATGAGTTTGTGTTGTCCCTTGCATTGCATTGTAATATATGTCATGTTTAAACTTCTGTAATGCATCTAGGACTTGTCTAACACGGTTACGATAACCCTCCTTTGGAGGAGTGAAGAAGCCTAACCATGGATCAAACTTGACAAGCAACCTAGTTTTACCTTCTTGCTTTGCATTGCATATGCATGGTTGTTGCTTTGTCGTTTCTTTTCGATTTTGCTTTGAGCAACCTCTGTGTTCGTCCATGGATAGAGAGAGCATTTGACGCTCCCAAGGGTTTATAAACTCTATTGCATGGCCATACGTTGCTCCTCGGGTGTTTATCGCATATTTTCTTAAAAAAATACTAGCCTAAGGCGAAATATTTTAAAAAAATTTGAAGATTTGAGAGAGGTCACTCATATTAGGTTCCAATTGGTGTTTATTTGGGTCTCTTGGTATTGGAACTTGATTGGGAGAAGTCACGTCGAAGATCGGAAAAGAGAAAAGGTGAAAAACAGCAACCGAACGCTGGACCGGACGCGACGCTGCTCAATCACTGCATCCGGTTCCGGCCATCACCAGCGCGTCCGGTCGCACGAAGGTGGTTCTCGTGGACCTCTGACCGGACGCTGGACCGGACGCGACGCTGCGACCACTGCGTCCGGTCCCGGACTTCATCTGCGCGTCCGGTCGTGCATAATGGGTTCCCGGGTGGACCTCTGACCGGACTCTATCCGCGTCCAGTCACCTCTAATCGGACGCGTCCGGTCACGCCAGGAGCTTACTGGACTCTGATCGGACGCCTCTGTAGCGCGTTCGGTCAGTCGATCAGCACGTCTAGCCACCCCGTGAAAAGCGGATCTGAATCCTTTTCATCGTTCCATTGGCAGTTTTCCTCCTTCTTCCTCATTGCGCGCCGCCGCTCCTTGCTCCTTTGCCCTAGCCCGCGCGCCACCGCCGCTCCACCACCACAGCTGCTACGTCACCGGCCCTCCTCCACCCTAGCAGCTGCTGCGCCGCCGCTTCTCCACGCCAAACCCTAGCAACCGCGCGCCGCCGCCGCTCCTCGTCCAATTGCCAGTGAGCCACCATCCCTCTCCTCTCCGGCCACCCACCGCGAAGGCTCGGCAGCTCACCTCCACGCCGCCCTTCATCTTGGCCGAGAGGGCTCCTCTGCGCTGCCATTGGTCATCAATCTCCGCGTGGCTTCATTCACCGCAAGGTTCCTTCACGTGACCTTGACCTAGATGGTTTGCCGTGACATCTCGTCGTGTTCTGATTCACTTTTTGTTTGTCTCGGTGTTCCAGTGCTCGTTCGACATTCCCATGGAACCCCCGCGCGTCAAGGTTTCTCACCTCTTTCACTAGAGTCTCGCTCGTCTGAGGTAGCATATCGTGCTCTATTCTTTTTTTATCTCTTATGCTTGCTCTCATAAGGACATCGCTCATCTATTAGTTGAAATATATTGCTTAAAAGTAGCTCTATTTATTCCATCTTTGCAGTGAGTCGTGTCAGTGCTTTTGTGTGGCAGTGGGCAGCTTTGTCAGTGGATATTTGAATCCAAGGCCAAGCCTGTGGATATGGATTGAGGCCAAGCCTCACGAGAGTCAGTTCATCATCTTGCAGTCGTGAGTTGATTCAGGAAAATTCTTGTTTGGCAGCTCATCATCTATTCAGTGTCAGTTGTTCTCAGCATGGCCCACTGCAAGAATGTTGGTGGTGCACCGAGTGATGAGGACGGAAGTCCTCCACGTTTGACAGAGGTTTCCCATGGCAAGCGCAAGAAGATCGCCGCCAAGAAGAGAAAGAGGACGCTCACAGAGGCAGAGATAGCACAGGCAGTGGCTGATGCTGCTGATCTAGCAGAAAGAGGAGGCAGAGGCAGTGGTATTCACATTGGCGAGCGTCGCTTTCACCTTGAAGGACGACAGCTCAGTACAGAGGCCACTGAGGAGACAGAGGACCAGCTCGCAGAGCAGATAGAGGAGCAGCCTGTAGAGGAGATAGAGGAGAAACAAAAGCAGATAGTGCAGACTCCACCACGTCGTCGCTCAGGATGCTCGCGTGCTCAGGTGACTCCTAGGCCAGAGGATCAGCGACGTAGAGGTCGTCCACCTCCCAGAGCTCGTGGTCAGCCCCTAGTTGAGCACTTTGACCTGAGAGAGCTATAGCACGATAGGTTCAGGCCCTCCGATTCATCGAGGTTGGTCGGTGGTTCCCACCTCAGCGGGACACCAGAGCTTCAGAGGGTTTCTACACACCTCTGCACAAGGATTTTTATAGAGCCTATGTTGACAGTGGGATTGCCTTCAGACCGCAGAGAGTTTGTCGACTTGAGGCACTAGTTGCAGTTGTTGGTGAGTAGCTCCGTCCCCATATTTCTTTCCTACTGGGATTGTCAGATCTTCTGGATCGGACAGGAGCATACTGTGGTACTTGGGTCAGAGAGTTCTACTCCTCACTTTGGATAGACCCCGCTCACGAGTTCATTCACTTTGCATTCAGAGGTCGTGACCGCAGGCTGTACAGCACCAGGGTACGGGAGATTCTTAGGCTCCCAGCTTCAGAGACGAAGATCCACCAGTTGTGCTTTGGTTAGACTTCACCGCCGAGGCGTCCACACGGAGGCACTGTGCCACCTACAGACTTGATCAGACCATGCTTTCGTGAGCCATTTGGTGAGGGGTCCAAACATACACCAGCTAGCTTGACTCCCATTGCTAGAGTGCTTGATGCTATTGTGAGGAGGACACTACTTCCGAGGTTGGGCTACCGATAGGGTTTGACACGTATGCAACTATGGGTAGTTCATCATCTCATCTCTCAGACTCCGTTTGACATTTGGGATTTGATGCTCTGTGAGATGGAGGATACTTTGGCAGAGGGCTTTAAGGGTCACCGTCAGCTACCCTATGCCTATTGGATTTGCTTTCTTATTCGGTCTGCTTGCGACCTACCTGCTGAGATTAGAGCGGAGATCTCTGACACCATGATAGCTTTCCCTGAGTATGATATATGATAGTTGTGGGCCTCTATCACCCGTGAGCAGGCACCTAGACAGGGACAACGTCAGAGAGTAGAGGTACCTGAGACTACAGCTGAGTAGGACCAGACAGTTGAGGGACTTGTTGAGGCAGAGCTTGCCGACTTAGATGCTCAGCCAGCTGATCTAGACGAGGACGACGCCACTGACAGCACTGATGATGATTATCATCCACTTCCTCGGTACCGCTCTCCTCGCTCTTACGACCATGAGGCCGATGGTTCCGGTTCAGCCTCACGCTCAGACCCAGCCATGGTGGCTATTCTTGAGAGGCTGACCCAGGCTTAGGAGAGGCAGGAGATTCAGCTACAGCGACCGGCTCAGGATAACGCAGCTACATTTGCACAGATTTAGGCTCATCAGGACGAGTTTTAGAGGCAGCAGCTAGAGATTCAGAGGCAGCAGGCAGCTACCCAACAGCAGTACCTCGAGCTATTGAGACACCTTGTTACTGTTGGGGTCCCTCCACCTCCATCAGTCCTTACTCTAGCTTTACAGTCTAGTAGACTTCAGAGTCAGGGATAGCCGAGCTTTCAGTTTATCTCACCTCAGCAGCAGGTGCCTCAGACGTTTCAGTCCCCAGGCTACACTCCTATTCAGACAGGATTTACTCCACCAATTCAGCTCAGGCCCCACCTTCTGACTGGCACTCCTTTCTCTAATGACTTGAGTGTGTCCTACGGCGAGTTGACTGGTCAGCCGACACCCTCTCATACCACAGTTCTGACTTCTTCAGAGTATCAGCTTCAGAGATAGTGGCTCCTCTAGTGACAGGGACCAGGACTACGAAGACAGTTCCTTCGTCAGTTGCCTTGACTGATCCTCCCACGCTTGGTACTCTTCAGGCTCAGGTGATAGAGATTGCGGCTCTCGTTGCTACTACGTCATCAGCTCCTGCTCCTGAGTTACAGACCCAGACTGCTTCACTTCCACGTGTATCTACAGAGGGTCAGCATGATAGCTCAGAGTCAGAGGAGGACACTTCTTAGTTCTTGATCACTCCACGCTCCTCGGCACCCTATTCGACTACTTCCGTTCCTCCTTCGGACCCTTAGCTTTTTGGCTCTTGATGCCAAAGGAGGAGAGAGTAGATTCAGGGGGAGTTTTGAGAGAGGGTTTCGTTTTCTTTGTGTGCTACATTCATGCATCATGTTTATATTCCCGCACTTGCATTATGTGACATGTGTGCTTATGAGATACTTGGGTACTATGTGGATTATCTTGTCTCTATTATATCATGTCACTTGATTGGTTCTAGCTCATAAGGTTTTGCTTCCGTGCCTTACTCCGATTTCATATGAGCTATGTTTTTGTGTACTAACTCTTCATGTTTCATCTTATAAGTACACCCTGTTGGCTTGGAGCACATAAGCAATCCCTAACCCCTTGTTCTTATTGCCTTTTGCTTATATGAACCAAGAATGTTCGAAAACATCAACTCTTAAATCTACTTAATCAAGGTGTTGTCATCAATCACCAAAAAGGGGAAGATTGAAAGCATCTAGGCCCCGAGAGTTGGTTTTGGCAATTGATGACAACGCAACATTACCATGACTAACGTGTGTTTTGTAGAAACTTTGGTAAGTTAGGTCATGGGAATAGTGACTGTTTTGGGCACTATGGTTTTTATGCCCCTTGATGGAAATCATTTCGGTTTTCAAAGGATTAACGTCAAGATTAAGGACGGTTAGTTCCGGACGTCGAGGGTTTGAGTTACGTTCAAAATAGTCGTTAGGATCTTCGCTTTTCTCCTTTGGCTATACTATAAAGGGGGGCATGAGCGAGTAGCTTGACCTAGGTGAGTCTTTTGTTTAGGTGTGGTGCACACTTGTCAAACTTAGCACTAGGTAGCTCAGGTAAAGCCCAAAGTTCAGTTGGAAGAAACTCGGTTCAAGTTGTGTCGCGATTTGAAGTCGTTTGAGCCATTTATCCTTGACCGGACGCAGTTTCTGCCTTGACCGGACGCGTCCGGTCAGTACTGGCAGTCACCGTTGTTTCAATTTGATTGACCGGACGTGGTCCTCCCATGGACCGGACGCGGTGATCGGGTTGACCAGAGTCAGAGAGGGTAAGTCATCTGATCGGACGCAACTGGGAAATCGATCGGATGCGTCTATAGTGCGTCTGGTCCAGTTCTAGAGAGGTACTTCGCTGACCGGACGCGTCCGGTCATCACCGATCGGACTCGACCATGCGTCCGGTCAAAGTACAGTAAGGTTCTTGCACGATCGGACGCGTCCGGTCACTCCTGATTGGACTCGCTGTGCGTCCGGTCACTCAGCGCTGTTGGTTTTAAATTTAACCGTTGTCACCGATCGGACGCGTCCGGTCAGTACGTAAAATGCTGAGTTGGCACATAACGGTTGGAATTGACTGTGGGGAGTATAAATACATCTCTTACACCTCTATTTGAGGTCTCTTGCTCATTTGTTCAGCTGACAAACACCTTTCAATTGCAAGAAAGTGCAAGAGCTCTAGTGAGGGTTGTAATTTGAGAATCCAAGTTTGAGATCCCTCATTAGTGACTAGGGAGTAGCAAGTGTGTATCCACCTTCTCATTGGGCTTGTTGCGGTCAAGTGAGAGTTCTTACTTGTTACTCTTGGTGATCGCCATCACCTAGACGGCTTGGTGGTGATTGGGAGTTTGGTGATCATCCGGCGGAGCTTGTGGATGACCCAACTCATCTTGTGAGCGGTTGTGGGCGATTCACCGTGACGGAGTGTCAAAGAATCAGCCCGTAGAGAGCACTTGATCCTCGCGTGGATCAAGGGAGAGCTACACCCTTGCGCGGGTGCTCCAACGAGGACTAGTGGGGAGTGGCGACTCTCCGATACCTCGGGAAAACATCGCCGTGTTCCTAACCCTTTACTTTCAAGCAATTACTTTCTCATATTACTTTTGTTGCTTGATTTACTTTCCTAGAATTGTCATGTTAGACTAGAATTGGAACTTAGGGTGCAAAACTTTTATCGATAGAATCACAAGGAACACTTGTAGGCACTAGGGATGAATTATGGCTTAGTAGGATTTAATTCTTGCAATAAATTTTAGAAAAGCCCAATTCACCCCCCTCTTGGGCATCTTAATCCTTTTAATTAGCAACTTGGTGTCATTAATTACCAAAACTAAACTTGGGCTTTTATTTTGGCTTTTCTAGTTACATTGCTTTTTGTCATGTATTTGGACATAACATGTATCTAGATGTATAGCCAGCGAAAGGAGTATTAGTTAGGCTATTGTTTGAATCCTCCGGCTAGTAGAGTACCCATTCTAAATTATAAGTCATTTCAAGAATCTTGTAGAGTCAAAGTATCTCAAGGTTGACTAGATTTGCTACCTCCATCCACAAAAGAATGCAATTCTCGCTTTTCGATGAGCCAAAGAGTTTGAACTTTGACTAAATTTATATAAAAAAAGTACAAACATTTATAATACAAAATGAGGATCATTAGATTAGTTATAGAATATATTTTCATAATAAATTTATTTAGAGACTTAAATACTAATACTATTTGCTATAAACTTGGTCAAACTTGAGCTTGTTTGACTGGTACGGCTCCCATAATTACATTCTTTTATAGACGGAGGGAGTATATGATAAGATAATAATATTTATGATGCCAACTAAATATCATTAAATTATTTATCATTATATTTTCATAGTAGTGCCTATTTGATGTCAAAAATCTTTATAATTCTCTCTACAATTTTGGTTAAAATTGAGATGTTTTGACTCTCTAAAATTCTTGAAATGATTTATAATTTAAAATGGAGGAAGTACTAGTTAATAGCATTTAGATAGAGACAGAGAAAGCCAGCTATTTAGACTTTTAGTTGAGATATTTGGATGGAGGCAGCCAAGCAGTCATATTACTCGCTAAAATTAGATTTTTCTTTTTTAGCTTACTTGCTAAAATTGCCTTGTTTAGTTTCTCTCCCTAAAGTTTAGTCCCTATCACATCAGATGTTTAACACATGCATAGAGTATTAAATATAGACTAAAAAATAACTAATTACATAGATTGCGACTAATTTGCGAGATGAATTTTTAAGTCTAATTAGTTCATGATTTGACAATGTGGTGCTATAATAAACATGTGCTAATGATGAATTAATTAGGCTTAATAAATTCGTCTCGCGGATTCGTGAGGACTTCTGTAATTTATTTTATTATTACTGGCCGTTGATTTAAACACCGCTGGCTATTTTTGCTTGCCGAGGAAAAGGAGGCTTTCAGTTTGTTCCAACGATGACGTTGCCGTGAAGTCACATCCTGCAGGCCCCGCTCACCTACCCCGGCATCCCTTTCGCGTTTGTCTTCCTCCTCGCGGCTGGCTTATCGATATCATCGACTGCTTCTTCGTGACACATCACTTTCCTCCCCCACTCAGCGTGCTCCTCCTGCGCAATCTCTACTTGACTACTTCATTTGCTCCCATGCAGGATCTAGTCTAGTAACAAATCAAATACACCGCAGGAAAACATACGACTCTGATTGCCGAAGAAACAGCACCTACTGCTTCTCTCTCCATAGCACGGAATGCATGATGCCAACTCTCTTGTCTATAATACTGGTAGTTAGTGTTATTCTAAACGGTAAAGGGATTAACGTTTAGACACTCTTTGAATGGTCTAAACAATTGTTTTATTTTGTATTAACAAAATATACATATCTATCATGTAAAAAAAAGTTTAATATGCTAACAAAGATATATAAAATTATGTATGTAAAAGTGTATATTCTAAGAAAAATTAGTTGGTTGCCGATATTGTGGATAGGATCCTCCTATTGGTTAAATGATGAATTAAATGTCTATTTAGCATGCTAATCATGCTTATCTCCTATTTGGACGAACTGTTTAACCAGGTTCTAAACGACACGATGATCCCCGGTTTACCATAGAAATAACGCCGCTTACGTAAACAGTGATACTAGTACTGCTTCATGACTGAATCTTGAACAGTTGGTTTGGAGCATCAACAGCTAGCCACTGAGGTGATAAATGTCTTCTCCTACGGTTTTTTTCCTATGAAATTGAAGCTAGAAATGGTCCTGTGGCAATGCGCTTGTCCAATTTGTCAGTACATACGGAGCTGCGGGTGTGTGTTTTCTTCGCTGACCTACATGTGGAGCCACGCCACATCACGCCCACGCGTTTGGTGCCATCGAGGTGCGCACGATTTCCAGCCAGTGGGATCATTTATTAATTTCCTCCTGTGGACTGTGGCGGCCACAGAAGATCCTGCTGGCAGGTGCAGGTACAGGTAGGCTGGAGGACTTGCCGCTGTGCACAGCGCCACCCATCGAGCTCGCTGCCCCTATATAGCGCGCACTCTGCTCACGCATTTTTCCCTACCCTGCTCACCCAAAAAGACAGGCGCACTAGTTGTCGCGCTGCTTGGCTTTCTTTCCAAAGGCCGGCTCGCTCGTCTCCATCGCCTACTCCCTCCGGGCCTCCGCCCCGCTCCGTCAGTCGTCTTCCCCGCGCCGGTCCCAACTCCCAGGAAGAGAATGGGGAGCCTGGCGTCGGAGAGGAAGGTGGTCGGGTGGGCCGCCAGGGACGCCACCGGACACCTCGCCCCCTACACCTACACCCTCAGGTACGCCGCGCCGCCGGCCGGCGCCCGTCTCTAGATCGCTCGTGTTCATCCTCTCCTCTAGTCCTCTTCATGTCTGTCGGACCGGTCCCCGTTCCTTGTGCAAACTCGAAAATGGATCTAGGAGGGACGGTTTGGCTTGTGCGCCGCCTTCAGTAATTCTCCGAGATCGATCAGGAAGAACAGAAAAATCTGAGTGATGATTAAAAAAACTGGATATATATTTTTTCGATCCACTGCAACGATTAGGCCGGAGTACTATGTATGTAAGCGCCGGCATGCAGGTTTTAATTTGGGAATGAAGCATGCTCCATATATAACTGATACGTCATTACGGTTATCATTTACGGAGTATTGATTCTCTTGATTGCTGTAAGCTAGCAATCATGTTCCCTATGTTATGTTACTGTCGTCGTGTTCTTTTGCTCACGCGAGTATACTAGTAGTTCAGGTTAGACCGTCTCCAACATATGCCCTCCTAAACCCAAAATGGATTTTGATGGTACTCTATCTCCAATAGAGAACCTATATGTAAGATCTATTTGTGGTTACAGCAGAGGTACAATCCAAATATAACTATTCTCTCTCCTTCAGACTATTTGTAGTAAGGGTTTTTTTTGGTCCTGTTGTTGAAGAAATAGATATTGAATATTTTACCTGTAACACTATTAAATATGGAATAGGTCTTGTATTTTCGGTGATGCTGTTGAGATAGTCTTAAGTACTCCACGAGAGCATATGAGATTGTGCACATGCATGCCAATTAATTGCCAAGCAGGTTGAGCGACCGTACACCCACGCACGCTTCTCCTCAACTACTGTTGATGACTGTTGAGGATATACTATATTTTGTTTTGAACCATTAATATTTGGACCCTGCACTGCACGTGAGTTTGACGACGTTACGTACAGACTCAGCAGCCAACGTATTGTGGACTTATTATCGTACTAGCAGGTACAATACCAGACCTAATACTGATACGGTGATACTCCTACAGCTACCTACCACCTGGTAGGTGTTGCAACCACCGGTCTGGCACACACCATGCATCCATTTTTATAAGTGATTATAAGTGATATTATTCCGATCTGGCTAGAGGAAATTGAACAGCCAAGGGTTTGTTTACTCATGTAAGTGATATTATTGATTATTCCGATCAGGCTGGAGGATAAATTGAACAGCAATACATGCATAAACCCTTGGCTTTCGGTTTATTAAGTGCTCCACTACTAGTAGTCACTAGATTCTGTGGTGCAATAATTTGAAAGCATCCATCGCCTGCATATACTTTATTATTGCTTCGAGAAGACTCTAGTAGTGCTTTCTCATGTCATCAACTACCAGTACTATGATACTCCTATCTAACTGTGGCGGTTAGTTCTTGCATAACTCTATATGCTGCTGGTCTTCTGCAAGAATAAACTAACACTTCTCTTTTCATATGGGAATATGTTGTGGTGACAACAACAACAGGAGCACAGGCCCTGAAGATGTGGTGGTGAAGGTGCTCTACTGTGGGATCTGCCACACAGACATCCACCAGGCCAAGAACCACCTCGGGGCTTCAAAGTACCCCATGGTCCCTGGGTGAGCACAAACACATCCCCTAGCGATTTTTATTTTTCCAGCAGCTTGGTATCGAGTAATATATACTCCGTACGTATATGGTCCACAATAAACTGAATTTTCCAGTATTCCATTATTCAATTTGTTTGAAAAGTATAAAGGAGTAGGACAGAAATATATATATAGTGGCATGCGGTTTCAGCATTTTCATGAGGAAATTACACATGCAGACAAATTTAGGTATGTCTATCTGATTGACCTGCATAGATTGGTAGATATAGGAGTGCACATTTGGTAATAACCACAAACGTCAGCTTCTCAGTCCAGAGCTTTTCTCAGGTTTACTGGTGGCACATACCAACCGCACTAATACTCTTTGTACGTACTTAGTCGGTTGCCATTTACTGCCATTCATTAGATTACAAAATTATTTGAAGCACAAGAGTTTGTTGTTTAATTTCTACAGGCTCAAATAATCTCGCGGTTCTTTTCTGGATAGCTAAAGATCTGCAGAAATGAGTAGTAAAGCAAACCCCCCCGGCCAGCCTATATATATATATATATATATATATATATATATATATATATATATATATATATATATATATATATATATATATATATATATATATATATATATATATATATATATATATATATATATATATATACTTTTTTCTGACATGTTTGCGAGGGAAAAAAATAAACATAAACTTTTCCAGACAGCACAACGTTGCGAAAAATGCGCACTAGCTATCATGGGTTGGTTTGCTAATGTCGTGTCTGAAACTTTTTGCAGGCACGAGGTGGTCGGTGAGGTGGTGGAGGTCGGGCCCGAGGTGACCAAGTACGGCGTCGGCGACGTGGTAGGCGTCGGGGTGATCGTCGGGTGCTGCCGCGAGTGCAACCCCTGCAAGGCCAACGTTGAGCAGTACTGCAACAAGAAGATCTGGTCCTACAACGATGTCTACACTGACGGCCGGCCCACGCAGGGCGGCTTCGCCTCCACCATGGTCGTCGACCAGAAGTGAGTTCTAGCTTGAAACCGAAAACTAATCATCAGATTCAGCGTTATCTTGCCTGCAGTGTTCTTGAGATAATTTCTTGTTTTTTTTAAAAAAAGAAAGTTGGTCTGAACAAAGCAAGAAATATTTGAGCTTCAGTTTGAACTTTTGTGGAAGTGGATGGTGATATCCAATCCTTCTAGAAAAGGTGGAGGGGAGTATATGGGTATGGGAAAATTCTATCATTGAGAAAGCCCATCATCGTCCAGCTGCAAGTCAGGGTATAGATGCCTTGTGGTGACCAGGCAAGAGTGTGATGTGAAAAGTACGATTTGGTGTGCTTTACTGGCTCATCTTTGTCAAGTTGAACCGTCATCACAGAAGCCGAATCCTCACCTACTTCATGTCCGATACTGGTTGTTCGGAGAAATGGGGATAACTTTCTCTATCGTTTGATCCCAAACTTGCCTGCGACTTTAGTGTACTGTCTTTTTCAGTCAGTGGGCAAATCGCACTACCTAATCCAACAACTCTTTGAGATAGCGATTGCTTGTTTTTTAAAAAATGGGATATATACGTTTGAATTACGGTAGAACAGTAACTCTTCAAGCAATTTCCTTTGGTGCTAGTCAAATCTGCCAAAAAAAATGGCAACCTCGGTAACTCAAATTTAGGTTCCTATTTTATTCTTATTAAAAAAATAACCACCTAGCATAGTTTCTCCTAGGTTGATCTCATTTTTTAAATTTCTTAGTAACGATATTGCATAAAGTTCAGAAATTAAATTTGATAATTAATGCATTTTCTACCAGGTTTGTGATGAAGATCCCGGCGGGTCTGGCGCCGGAGCAAGCGGCGCCGCTGCTGTGCGCGGGCGTGACGGTGTACAGCCCGCTGAAAGCCTTTGGGCTGACGACCCCGGGCCTCCGTGGCGCGATCCTGGGCCTCGGCGGCGTGGGCCACATGGGCGTGAAGGTGGCCAAGGCCATGGGCCACCACGTGACGGTGATCAGCTCGTCGTCCAAGAAGCGCGCGGAGGCGATGGACCACCTGGGCGCGGACGCGTACCTGGTGAGCTCGGACGCGGCGGCCATGGCGGCGGCCGCCGACTCGCTGGACTACATCATCGACACGGTGCCCGTGCACCACCCGCTGGAGCCCTACCTGGCGCTGCTGAAGCTGGACGGCAAGCACGTTCTGCTGGGCGTCATCGGCGAGCCCCTCAGCTTCGTGTCCCCAATGGTGATGCTGGGGCGGAAGGCCATCACGGGGAGCTTCATCGGCAGCATCGACGAGACCGCCGAGGTGCTCCAGTTCTGCGTCGACAAGGGGCTCACCTCCCAGATCGAGGTGGTCAAGATGGGGTACGTGAACGAGGCGCTGGATCGGCTGGAGCGCAACGACGTCCGCTACCGCTTCGTCGTCGACGTCGCCGGCAGCAACGTCGAGGAGGCGGCGGCCGATGCGCCGAGCAACTGACGTTGGCGCTGCGTCGTCGAACCGTGAGGAGAGGTTGTGCCCCGCGTGCAACGTTCGTTCGTGTCGAGGCTGCGTGCGCTTCTGCTTCCTTCAGTAGTTGTGGGCTTGTCGCGTTCTTGCCGTTCTGTTCTGGGCTTTCAGATGAGCTGATGGATGGTCTGTTTAAATGTCATCAGACAACTATAGACAACTATGTGTAGTACTGTAGTACGTTTTATACTCGGAGTACGCCAGGATGTGGTGTGGTGTCACCAGCAATCTGGATTTGCCCAAGTGTGAAGTGTTTCTCTTTTTTCTTCAGTTTGCCCAAGTGTTTCTGGTGCTGTGTGTTTGTGCTAACCTTTTTCAGACGTTGCTACCCAAGCCCACAAGTGTTGCTGCACCTCCTGCACTGGGCTGGACCGCCGCTGGAAGTACACTACACTAGGCCTAGTACTACCACCTTAGTGCACGGTTCGGACACTCCGTACTGGGCCTCGGTTACCGGGCTGTTACAAAAGTTTGGTCCCAGTTTCGAAGCCCAGTGTAATCGAAATCAGGCCCATGTTCCAACTCGGTTCTGCCTCCGGAAGAGAGACAAGACAGGCAACAAGCGCAAAGGCTCATCGGTCATCGGCTCGCCGCCGTGCGCCCGTGCCCCCTGGTTGTGCAGAGCGCTTTGCAGCAGGTCACCCGCCGGCCGCCGCCCGTGGGCATGTACAGTGCACGCGCGGGCCACTACCCATTCTTTGCAAGTCAGGCCGCTGCTCCATCTTTACTGTTCTGCGCAAGGTGCCCAGGACGCCGGCCCAGAACAGCTGGCTGCCACCGCTGGCGTCCGTCCGCGTCCTCTGTCCTTGTTGCCTTTCACATTTGCTGCCGCCGTCTCGTGTTTGTTGGCTGTTGCTAGTAGCAGTGATCGATCGCTCAGTCACTGCCCCCGTCCTGCACTCACTTGATTGTAAGCCAGTTCATAACTCAACTCTGCTGATGACCTCTAGTAGTACACGATGCCACCGCTCACAGCCACACGTTTCGCCAGTTAGAGTAACGCTAATAATATGTCTGGCTGCTGGGTGCAAGGATTCTCACGACCTGGCTCTAAGCTCACCTATATAGTAATTAGCTTTTCAGCATTAATACATAATTCACTCTCTCACGGAGTTTCTGGGTTCTTGTGTTTAAGTCAGCTGTAAGCTTATAACCGTTTCTCTTTTCCCTCCCTGCTTCTCTTCTCCCTCCTCTTTTCACGTCAGCATTCAGTCTACTTACAGCCTGTCATTAGACTTGCACTTAGGAACGCAACGCAATAATTTACTGTTTTTTACGAGTTCAATCATCGCATGATCCAATAGATCAATGAAATGCGCTTTGAGGATTCAGAGCTGCTGATGTGAAGGGACGCGGAGCTGTCGTTCTGTATCCCGGCTCTGATCTGATCCGCCACTTTGTTGGGTTGCGCTCGCGCTCGTGACTCTAGTACAGCAAAGTGGAAACTAGAACAGCGGAAGAGACGTTCCAAATCGGAGCAGATCTGCCACACCCACAACCAAGCGTGGGTTTCGGTTTCGGGCGCATAATGCCATCGGCGGCGGATCAGCGCAATCACATCCCCTTTCTGAGCAAGCCGCGGCAACACATCCGAGTATAGAAATGGCAGGCTCGATGATTATTTGCCAACCTCCGTTTCCGCTTCCGGCTTTCACCGCCGCCGCTCTGTTTCTTTCTGAATTCAGAGCGGCAGCCGCCGATGAATAAACAACGCGAGCTCCTCTCCTAAATACAAGAACGACTAGCAGTAGTCTACGTAGTGCTGCTACACAGGACGGGATGGGATCTCCTTAATTAACACAATGCTTCGCATTGATTCGATCTGATTTGGTTCGGTTTGGGGGTTTTCTTCTACGGTCGTGTGACGACGCCGACGCGCTCCGCGGCGGCGCGCATCACACCCTCCACCAGCTGCGGCATGCACGCGTCGCCGACGGCGCCGGGCCCGCACCCGGCGCGGAGGCCCGCGCCAGACATGTACTTGCGCACCTCGGCGCGGATCATCTCCTGCATCGCGGCCACCAGCTCGCCGCTGAACGGGTACGACGACGACTGAGACGGAGCCGCCGGCGAAGGAAGGGCGGCGGGTGGAGGAGGAGACTGCGGCGACGGGGAGCGCGAGGGGGAGAGCTCCTGGAAGTGGCTCCGCGCGCTGTCGTGGTGGAACCCCGACGACGCCGGCTGCTGGTCCAGCCCCGGCAGCGAGAGGGAGAGCGACGTGAGCGGGTCGTCCTCGTCTGCTGCTGCTGCTGCTGCTGCTGGCGGGGGTGGAGGAGGGCGCACGTCGGCGGCGCAGCTGATGGCGTCGAAGCCGCCGGCGCGCGGGACGGGGCGGAACACCTGCGCCACGGCGCCGCCGCTGCAGCCGTGGCTGAGGTCGCTGCGATCCGACGCCGTCGGGCTCCCCGGGCCAGGGCTCGCGCGCTTGAACGGCCGCTCGGCGTCGCCGCCGCCGACATCGGCCCCGCCGCTGGAGGTGGCGGTGGCGAGCTTCCGCTTGAGCGACGAGTTCCAGTGGTTCTTGACGGCGTTGTCGGTGCGGCCGGGGAGCAGGCGCGCGATGGCGGCCCAGCGGTTGCCGAGGCGCGCGTGCGCGGCCAGGATCGCGGCGTCCTCCTCGGGCGTGAAGGGGCGGCGCTCCACCTGCGGCGACAGCTGGTTGCACCACCGGAGCCGGCACGACTTCCCCGACCGACCCGGGATGCCGCGCCCGATCGCCGTCCAGTTCCGCGCGCCGTGGCGCTCCACCAGACGCCGCAAAGCCTCGTCCTCCTCGGGGCTCCAGGGCCCCTTTATCCTGTCGCACTCCGACGACTCCACTCCCATCGCTGGCTGTGCTGGAAACACACACACGGCACGGATGGAATAGCCTGCTGCTGCCGCTGGCACTGGCAATGGCGGTGTGAGATGAGATGAGATTGGCTCGATTGGGACGTCTCGATCGGTGGCTGGAGGAAGGGGGAAGGCGAGGCGGGGCGTTATATAGCCCGGAGAGACGGGGAGGGGTGACTGGGAGCGGCCGGTGGCTCGTCACCGGGGTACAGCTGGCGAGGTGCCACCTCATGCTCGGGTCGCTCCCGTCGTTTCCGCCCGTCTGGATGGCAGGTGGGGTCGGGAACGTTTGGGCCTCACGTGGCGGTGGGAGGGCGGGGCCGAGGCCGTTTGGCTGTTAATCATGGGTCCCCGGACGGTTTGAATTTTGAATTGTTGTTTTGTTTCCGTGGTTCCGTACCGTCAAACCCAGGAAGGAGAACGTTAAAACTGACCAACGAAAATGGGGCTGAAACAAATACGAATTTCAAAGATCTTGGCCCTGTTCTGCTGGTCATGTTTCGACTTGTTTCAGCTTGTTTTAGCTTATTCTCTCTCACAGAACACTATTGAATCAGCCGAAACCAGCCGGCTTTTCCACTAGCCGAACCAGCCCCTTGTGCAGATCCGGCGTGTACGTAACCGTGCAAACCTATTGGGCTATTGACCACTAGTAGTCGACATGAATGGATACGTATTTAGGGGTTTAACCAAACTAAGATTTTCTCCGCACCCATCATCCTCTGTATCTCATCCTCTAAAAAGAATATTTTATCCTGGTCATCGAGATTTTCTCCTCTATATCAATTTTTCCCGCACCCATCATCCTCTATATCTCATACTCTATACCAACTACCATATATTTTATTCACCCAACTCCAATTGCCATCTCCTCGCTTCTTTTCACCGTTTTCGTACCGTTTGTGGGGCCGGTGTCAGGCATGGCATAGGACTGGGAGCCCGCTATTTCTAGTGGATGGTTTGTGGTGCGCTATTTTACCGGGACCTTTCTCGTACCCCGTTGCAGCATATTTTACGCTAAAAGCGACTGCAGGAGCGGATACAGGCTCCCGCTGCGGACCGTCTAACAAAGGAACGAACAAAGTCCTAGTATTTACATTTCGAACGTGAAACACTCCATGTTGCTAAGCCACTAGAGGTTAAACCCCTAAGGGCATGTTCGGTTAGTGCGGAATGAGGTCGGGAACTATTTTCGTTGATCAATGTTATACAACTTAGACAATTGTTCTGGCTGGAAATCGTTTCAAATGTCCATTCCGTGGTAAACTGAACAGGCATGTAGAACATAATTTTCATCTACAGAACATTCATAGAACCTTTTTTTATATAATATAACTCAGAAGGTTCGTAGAACTACTATTGCTTTTTATATGAGCAAGAAAATGACGCAAAAATGGATCTGAGGCAGAGCGGCAGGGTGTGGCGCCGCCGTGCATATCCGGTGCCCGGGGAAGTTCCCTCCAACGAAACCCCATCAATCAATCCGTCCATCCCCCTTGGAGCTGGAATCAAATCATGCAAGCTCAGCGCAGAGCGGCACGGGGTGTACCCGACCCGCGCGCCCATCCCGCCGAATTGATGAGTCGCCCGTGTCGCGCCCGTCCCCGTCCTCCCTCCCCCTCCCCATCCCCCGAAGCCCCGCCCGCGCGCCCGTACATGTGTACAGGCCGGACAGTACGACCGCTGTGCGTGCGCGACGGTTTGGGCGGGGCTCCCCGCTGCCGCGACCGCGCCGACGAGACCCGCTCCGCCGCTGACATCTGGGGCGACGCGACGCCCGGTCCCGCAGGGCAGCGAGGGAGGCGCGCGGTGGACTGAAAGGCTGAGGAAGGCGACAGGAGATAGGGTAGGGGCAGGGCGCGGCGGTTTGCGGGTGGTGGGGCCCAGGGGCCAGGCTGGAGCGCAATCTCTCGGGAGGTGGGGGTGGGGCGCGCGGGGCAAGAAAAACCGGCGCGATTTCGTGGAGGGAGGGAAGGCATGGCAGTTATGGGCACAGCTCAGCTCAGCTCCCGCGGCCCAGGTGTCTCTCTCCGTGTGTGTGCGCGCGTGTGCGTGTGTGTGATTGCTCTGACGCGCCACGGGTGGGTGAGTCGTAGCCGTACGGTCGGGACGAGCTGGCACTGCCACTGCCACTGCTGGTGAATGAACGAGAATAAAAAAAAACGTGGCCGGTTATTACCGGACGGACCTGACCGGTTGTTGGGTCGATCGCGGTGAGGGAGGCGTGGTTACTGTTACTGTTACTGCGATGTGGCCATGTAAAACCATGTTTACGCATGGCCGCACTGCGCTTCCATGTGCAGGTACTAGTAACTTGGTGGGCGCTAGCTACGACGCGTCATCTGCCAGCTGCTAGTGGTTACTGTAACCGTTTTTGGGTAAAACGGGAGGAGGTAGGCAGCGGAGACCGATAGGTGATGGGGCGGAAAGCACCGTACAGAGCATTGACTCCCCAGTCCCACCCCCATCATCTGTGCAGGAAGCAACCACCTCCACGGGGAGCAGCAGCGCCGCGGCACAGCGGAGCAAAACGGATCGGCCGATGGATCGATCCATCGCGTCCGTGGCCTTGTTTAGATTCCAGAATTCACCTTAAATTCTACTCCCTCCATCCCAAATTATAAGACGTTTGACTTTTTTGATTCCAAGTTTGACCATTCGTCTTATTCAAAAAATTTGTACAAACATAGTCAAATTTAAGTCATTCTTGAGGAACTTTTATTAATATACCAAGCCACGATAAAAGAATTGACATTTTGTACAAATTTTTGAATAAGACGAGTGGTCAAACTTGTTGTCAAAAAAGTCAAACGTCTTATAATTTGGGATGGAGGGAGTATTATAAAAAAGAAGATTCTCCATCACATTAAAATGTCGACACATATATAGAATACGAAATGTAGATGAAATCAAAAACTAATTGTACAGTTTTGTTGTACTTTACGAGACGAACATTTTAAGCCTAATTAATCAAAATTTAGATAATTATTACCATAAAAAACAAAAGTACTACGGTGCTCGGAGGTGGCACTGTGCAAATTCGGCCACCACGAGTTGGGGGATCTTAACAAGGCGCAGATTGGAACCCAACGCACGCCAATGCAATGCAATGAAACCCACACAGCTGTCGTGTCGAGAGGCCCTGGCCGCCCCGGTGGATACGCGAGACGGCTCCACGTATCGTGTCGCGTACAATGAACGGCCGGCCCCAGCGCGTCGCGCAAGACGACGACGGCCCTCGAACGCCTCGATGAAAGCAGGGCGGGAGGGGAAAAAGGGCACCGGAAAGAAGTCAGAGGAGACGGCAGGCCGCATCGGCATCAGTGGGGCAGGGCGGGGGACGTGGTGGTGGTGGATCTGGGGAGGCGCAGGGCCAGCCTGGCTGGCGCGGCTTTAACGGCCTCCCACCGCACCGACACCGGCGGGTACTGTACTGACTGTACCATGCTGCGGAGGATGCGGTGCGGCCGAGAGATCCCGTTGCAAACTTGCAGTGGCATGGCATGGCATGGCAATAGAATAGAGGGGGAGGCAGATCCATCCACCTCTACGGCGACCGGACCAGATCACCAGACCAACCAACCTCCCCACCCGTTTCAGTTACGCGCGCAGCTTCCTTGCAACTTCCTTCCCTCCCTCCCGATCTCTGCCTGGGTGGGGGCCCACCGGCCCAATCGTTGCTGTTTGTTTATCGCCGGGCTGGCAAAAGGGAAGATGATGAGAGGTCCAAGATTCACTCCACGCCTCTGCTGCCGCGCACCGGCGCACGGCGGGGAATCCCTGCCTGCGCACCAAACGGCCGTGCGGCTTTGTTTATGCGCGCGCGGTCCAGACCTGGTCGAGACCGAGACCGGCGGGGCGTGTACGGAGGCGCCCGTACCAGCACCACGTACGTACCCGACGGACGGGCGGCGATCCCCACAGCCCCCAACCGCGACCATCCGTCGTCTGGGATTCGGGATATTTCAGGCCCCGTTTGGTGGTCTGGGACCGTCTCGTGTCGTGTCGTGTCGCGTCCACCAGGGTCAGGCAGGGTAGCTCGCCTCCGCGGCGGTTGGTGATTCTGCCTTCCGCGTGTTGATGGGATCCGCGAGCTGATCCGTGATCACCTGCGCCCCGGTCTGACACTGCGCGAGGCAGTGAAGTGACTACGTACGGCTGTCCGGTGGGTGTGAACGAGGAGACGTGGGTCATCGCACACGCAGGCAGCTCGGCGGTGGACACGCCGCCGGGCCGTCGCAATGTGTTGCGCGTGCGTGGCTGGCTGGTCGCACGCGGCCGCGGATTCCAGCGCCCCGCAAGCGGACAAGCGGGGGTGAACGCGTGGGGGGCCGCTGGCCAGGACGAGACGAGATGGGATGGGATGTGCGTGCATCATGCGCTGGCTGGCAGTAACCGCCTCTCGTCTCGTGCCGGGCTGCCGGCACGGGCAGCGGCAGTGGCACTGGCACGGAGGCTGTAACGAGCGGCGCTCCGTGCGCGCCGGAAGCGACGGGGGCCAGCAGCCACCTGCCGCCCAGTGGAGCTCGTCATCCTCCAGGCCCACCAGAAAAACTGTTCGGCCTCCCAGACGTCGTCGCGCTGTTCTACTGCTGACTCTGCCGAGACCAGAGAGAGTTGAAACCAGCGAAGAAGCGGGTACAATGATTAGGAACCGAGCGAGCCAGTAGTCACTACACTCACTTGTACAGCAACAGCAAACATGCGCCACATACATGAGATTCGCAAGTGCTCATGCAAGAGCTCACACTCGGCGGGGATTACGCCAACATGTTGTTGTTCCCAGCTGAACTGGAAGGCATCGATGTGTACGTAAGCTTGATGCAAGTTGTACTACATACAATCAAGAACAGCAAATGTCTGGTAGAGCCGAAGGGATGAAGGTTCTTTCTTGACCTGCCCATGGGCCATGATGGCTCTCAGGCCCGTGCAGGGGCCGGGGTAGGGGCAGGGGCAGCTTCCGCTGGAGGCAGTGACACCGAGCGCAGCAGCTCCAGGGTGCTCGCCAGCCCAAGGAAATGCGACAGGATGGTGTTCGCTGAAGCCTGCTCACTCAAACGTGAGGATTAACAAAGATTAGCAAGTACTCTTTAATACTAGTAACAGACTACGATGATCAGCACAAAAGAACACAATTTCAACAGCAACTCCGTCCTCTTCAATGTTCTACTACTATGATTAATGATTTTGAGGGAGTGTTTAGTTGGGAGGTGAAAAGTTTTTGGGTGTCACATCAGATGTTTCATGGGATGTCGGAAGAGGTTTTAGATACTTATTAAAAACTAATTACATAACTCGCCTGAAAACGCAAGACGAATTTATTAAGCCTAATTAAGCCATCATTAGCACATGTGTGTTACTGTAGCACTTAAGATTAATCATGACATAATTAGGCTTAAAAGATTCGTCTCGTGGTTTTTCAACCAAACTGTGCAATTAGTTTTTTTTCTATATTTAGTAATTCATGCATGTGTCTAAATATTCGATGTGATGGGTAAAATTTTTTTGGGTGGGAACTAAACACCCTAGAATAGTAGTACCAAAAGTCTGCAGACAGCAGGATTAAGCCCTACAATTATTTGCATTGTCAGGTCGCAGGGCATTGATTTTGTCCTGGTAGATTCTCGTACTTAACAGGCCTTTGTCACTTTCTTGAGATCATTTTTGTCCTGGTAGATTCTTGTAGTAGTAGTAGAACAACTCGACATAGCACTAGGATTGGGAAGGCGCCATCACATCTAGGAATAACATCAAAATCAATGCCCTGTGACCTGACAATGCAAATAATTGTAGGGCTCAATCCTGCTGTCTGCAGACTTTTGCTACTACTCCGGGGGTGTTTAGTTGCACCCAAAAAAAAAATTTCACCTCGTCACATCGAATGTTTAATACATGCATAGAGCATTAAATGTAGACGAAAAGAAAAACTAATTGCACAACTAGGGGGTAAAATCACGAGACGAATCTTTCGAGCCAAAGTAGTCCATGATTGGACACTTTTTGCCAAATAAAGCCGAAACGTGCTACAGTGCATTTTTCACCCTTTTCACCCCATTTCACCCATCTAAACACGGCCAAAATACTTTTTATTAGACATGTGATTTCACTAAGCAAATATTTAGCAAACTCTATAGATGGACCATTTTCAGGTAACAATGAAGTTAAGTGCAATACTCCAAAACCATGGTCAAGGCTGATTAAGGTACTTCATCCAAAAAAGAGCTGATTAAGGTAATGCTGAAAACTAGAGAATGACACTGTTTGACTGGTTACATGTGCAAACTTTGATGAGAGAATGATTCATGCCAAATACTAGTAATAGGAGTAAACAATCGAGTACCTGAACTAGGAAAACATCTAAAGCCAAGACAGGGCTTTGGCCAGGAGCAGCAGCATAATAGGGTACTGCAGAGGTTGTGAGAGCTTTTGCTACCAAAGCACCGACAGTAGCTTGCATGCCGAGAACAGCAGCGCCCATCCCAAGAATATTAAGAACAATGCCATTTTTCAGGCTCTTAACAACATCAGCGCGTGGAGGAGCCTGAAAAGCAATTAATTAATAGTTTCATATGTCTCTTAATGAAATTACGCAAAAAAACAGTTTCATTTCTAACTGAACCAAGCTTGCCAAACAAAGTTAACTATATAATACAATATGTCGAAAAGCAGCTAGACGTTGTCTATGATAATTGATACTCCCTCCGTTTAAAATTATAAGATGTTTTGGCTTTTCTAGATTCATAACTTTTGCTATACACTTAGATATACACTATATCTAGATGCATAGTAAAACCAAAGTATCTAGAAAAGCCAAAACGTCTTATAATTTGGAACGGAGGGAGTAAATATCATGGTCTGAACCAGCTTGGTAGCACAAGGAATGGCAGTAGGCAGGTAAAAAAAGATGAGCCAAAGCCAGTGGGAAAGAGGTACAAAGATTTTTCACTGGAAAGAGGTCTACGAAGACTTTTTGGAAAAACTTCTTTCATGTGAATAGTTCTGTTATTGCGGCTAACAATGTAAAATCAGTGCATAGTTCAGAAAAGGGGTACCTTAGCAGGTTCTTTTGATGTTCTTCTAAGCCTTTCAGAGAGACGGATGTAACCAAATGACCAGAAGACTGAGATAAAAGCAGCAGCAATACCAGCAGCAGTTGCATAGAATGTAAAGGGTGCTGTCACCTTCCCCGTTACAACTGTAGAGAATGCCAAAATTCCAGCAGAAACAATTGTGCACACCAACTGGGACCAGAACCCAAAGGTACCCAAATTCTTGAAATATCTTGCTGTTTTCTCTAGTCTCTTCATAACCTGTCCATTTAGCCAATACAAAATAAATAGAGAAAAAAACGTTATTTCAGAATCACTGTACATGCGTGAGGCCATTTAGAGACGAGCAAGGAACACATAATCGATTTAACAATGACACCATGTGAATAAGAAACATGATTTCAAACAAAAAAGAGTGGAGATTAACCAGCTCATTGTACTAGAACTTCCATAATTTGTATACCTCGATTAAATGGCATATGAGTTAAAACTATTTTTTCATGCCTCTCGTATTAATAAGGGCCTAAGCATGAAAGAAATCCTAATAAGCACATGGAACTAAACTGCAAGCATGCCTTCGTTGATGCTTTTAAAATTGGAAAGCAATAAACGCTTAACGAAAATGTCAGTCATAAATCATGCACACTTTCAAAATCACTGATGAACAAGAGTAATCATGCCTATCAACTATCTGACAACAAGCTGATGCTACAGTGGAGAATCAAGAATGATCAACTACCAACAAAGATCTACCCTTAAATAGCTCCCCACAAATTTGTTTGCGTTCTTTCTCCCTAGGCTGTAACAATTCCTAATAAGCGACATAACACACACCTCACCCAGTGCCGCAAAACCAATCCTGCCCAAGTACATTTCCTCAAACAAGAAACCATCTGCATAGTCCACAGCTAACAACATTTCTTGATGGAAGGAGCCTCAAAAATCTTACCAAGGTTGCCAGAGAGCACCAGAGCACGAAATTCCTCACTCAAACTATCACATAAACCCTACTCCACCCACAGAGCACGGCCAGGGGCTTCGAACCAATAGACCAAAGGAAGAAAAGGAACTAGCAAGGCACCTGCTCGAGCTTGACCCGCTCCACCTCCTGCTCGGTGGGTGGAGGCGTCGGGTAGAGCGGTCCCGACGAGGGCGAGGGCGAGGGCGAGGGCGAGGACGAGGACGGGGCCGCCGCCACCGCCACTGTGAGGTGCCGCCGAGCGCTTCCGTGGGCCCCACAGCTGAGGCAACCGGAGGCACTGAGTAGGGTGCGGCAGACCTGCGACGCACACGCGGACGCGGAAACCGCACGCTGCCGAAGCATCGGCGGCGGCGGCGGCGCGGCCCGCGCGGGGAGTAGGAGCGCCTGCATTTTGCGATGACGATGCTATCCCCTTCTGATGCCGTGTGACACACCCACCCCACCTTTTCAATTTGTGATTTTCACGATGGCCATGGGCTAACGTAACTGGGCCTAATCCAGTCTGACTCAAATTAAGGCCATATCAAAGCCTTGCTAAATAAAGCCCAATTTATGTGATGTTATATTATATATGTTGTAAGGCTTTCAGGTCGATCTACGGTTCCCAACCGGTAAACACAGCCCAATTTATGTGATGTTATATGATGCAAGGCTCGTACAGTATGTAGCATCTACGTGCGTGTGTTTGTAGGAGCGCGTCGTAAGCGTGGTAGTTCTAAAAAAACCATCTGCTATTGCTGCTGCGGTACCCGGCCGCTGTTTAGCTGCAAGGAACGTCCGTCTAATCCCTCTTACATTCATCTCTTACGAAATTGCAAATGAGGCCACGTTTAGTTACCAAAAAATTTTAAGATTCCCCGTCACATCGAATGTTTAGACACATGCATGGAGCATTAAATGTAGGTGAAAAGAAAAACTAATTACACAGTTTGGTAGAAAACCACGAGACGAATCTTTTGAGTCTAATTAGTCCATGATTGACACTAATTGATAAATACAAACGAAAGTGCTACAGTAGTCAAAGCTAAAAAATTTTATGAACTAAACGCACCCTGAGTTGTTACTCACCCCCCTCATGATAAGACAATCCTCGGGATTGCGCACCATGAACATTAGCCCATGCTCAATAGAAGTTTGATAAGGTTTCAAACCGATTGGAACATAAGAACTTCACAATCAATTCAATTTCACAGAAAAAAAATGGGAACATACAAAGAAATCCAGCATTTCAAATCGATTGTGCATGTAGAAAAAGATGGTGGAGCAGCAAGAAAAATACGCAAATGTGTTTCATTTTGCATAAAAATGAGTGTACACTCTCTTTCCAATATATCAACACTGTGCTAGTTTTAATGGGAGTTTTATGTCAATTTCTAAAGCTCCTGTGTTGAAAACATTGTTCTCTCAGTCCCACAATGTCAGTCTCACTTGTAAAGAAGTCAAATATTTTTAATCGTGACCTTATACATACAAGAAAATATTAATATTTCTGGTATATAATTAGTATCATTATATTAACCATTGAATATATTTATTTTAAGATATAAATGTTGCTAACATTTTATACAATCTAGTTGAATTTATGAATGTTTGATCATCGCGAACTCTCTAACTCTCTCAAGTTTTAGACTACCCGCAGTGGGTACTCTAAAACGATACTCTAAAGCTTTAGAGTATGAATATAGAGTAAAAACTGTCGCACTGGGTACTCTAAAACGATACTCTATCCTTTCTCTCACTCTATATTTAGAGTAGTACAGTGCTTACTCTATACTCTATAGTGACGAGCCCCACTAGCTTAACAAAGGAAAAAAATATTATAACTCACAAACCAAAAATCCAAATTAAATTTCGATTGCACCATTAAATTTCGATTGCACCATTAAATTCATCTCAATAAATTCTTCAAAACTAGATCACATAGGGATATATTTAGATAAAGTGACAAGTGGATCCCATAGTGGATAGAGTGGATAGAGGATGATATAGAGGATGGATGGGTGCGAGAGAATTAAGTATAGAGGAGAGAATCTTGCTGACTAGGATGTATAGAGGATGAATATAGAGGTTCATGAGTGCGGGTAGTCTTTGGGCCTTTTTGGGAAGGCTCCGGCCGGCTCCGGCTCCCCTGACACCACCCGTGCGGATCACTGTAAATCACTGTTCACCGGAGCCAGTTTTCTCTCTCCTTATCTTCCTCTCTCACTGACACGCGCGACTGTTCATCGGAGCCGGGGAAGCTCGTTTTTTCTGGCTCCTCCGGCTCCCGTTCTCGCGCTGCTACAGTGCCATGAACAGTATTTTCGCAGGTGAAGCCGGAGCCGGCCGGAGTCCTCCCAAAGAGGCCCTTTGTAGGCGATCCACGCGCCCGTTCATCCTTCCATCTGAGGGCCGCGAATCCGTATCGGAGTGCTCCTTCGCAGCCACAAGCCCACGCCGCCCCCACCTCGGCGGTCGCCACCTCAAGCTCCTGCCGCATCTTCCCGTGCCGCCGCGAGCGCTCCCAACCAGGCAACAACTAGCACTGCCGCAGCACGGGCGCCGCCCGGTCCCGTCCTCCTGGTCCCGGCGCCGCCTCCTGCCTCATCGCGCCCCGCTCCATGGCCGCGAAGTGGGCCCAGAAGACCGTCGTTATCCCCGCACAACGGCGGGGCTGCCACCTCATCACCCCCAAGGTCCCATCCGCTCTCCCTCAAGTCTCACCCGCGCCGCGCCTTCTCGTACTCGCACTTCGTGGCCTTGGTACTGAGATTCCCTTATCTTATGTTCCTCCGGGTGCTGCTGCAGATTCTGAGGGAGATCGAGGGCGACCTGGCCGGGTTCAAGTGCGGTCTGGCGCATTTCTTCCGTATGTTGACACTTATACCTACTTATTAGCATGCGTGTCTAGACATTTCCATGTTGGATCGTTCTTGCTTACATGCCGACATGCCGTAAGTTGCTATTAAGTTGTAGTATTACAGATAGTTTTATGTAAATCTGACAGGGTGGGTGAGGGATAGAAATATAGAATTGATGGAAATTTACTGAACTGAACTGAACTTCACTTGCTGTATCAAAATTTGGCAGCCTCGAGGCATCTTTTAGTAAAAATCACTCGGTTTATTCGGTCAAACCAGCAGAACTTTTTTGAAAGAGTTAAACCAGCAGAACTTAGGGGCCTTAGTGTGGCTTATGAACTGTTGATTATGTTTAAGCCGTGTGTTGATGGCATTTAGCGGATGGAAATTCTGTGTAGTAAGCTGAAACTGTGCCATGGCTTCTTCTTGGTTTTGGAGATCAAGTGCTCTAAGTAAATAGAAATTCTTCTTTTGGCTTCTCTGAACACAAGAAATTTTCTCAGAAGAAAGAACAGGCATCTAGGTGACTACAATTGTGTTCTGTGCAATACCTCCAGTGAAGAAACTCTCTTCCATCTCTCTTTTGAATGCCCTTTTAGCCTTCATTGCTGCAATTTGCTAAACATCCACTGGAATTTGTCCCTCCAGTCACTGGACATGATCATTGACGCCATGGATGCCTTTGGAAGAGAGTTCATTGAATCTGTGGTATGCTAGTACTAGCATGGAAGTTCAATACGTATTGATTCAACATGTTCTGGAAAAGGAATAATCCATTGTAGCCATGCAACTGCGCAAGCAGTTTGCCTAATTCGTAGTAAAGGTCGCGGCCTATATTTTGTTTTTGTCACCATTGAAATGCATGTTCATGAGCTGACAAGCATGTAGATAAGAACTATTCCTTGCATTTTAGTGTTAAATGAATTATTTTCGTTTTGCAGTGCAGCACACAAGCGCATCGCTGACCATCAACGAGAACTATGACTCAGATGTGCAGGCTGACACTGAGACTTTTCTTAACAGAATTGTTCCAGAGGTCAGTGGCCTAAATTTCTCTCCTCTTTTAAATGGTACAATTAAAATGCTGCTTCCTTATGTCATCATTTTCAGGGCCACAATGCTCCTTGGAAACACACTATGGAAGGTTAGTTAAGTCTCAATGGTGTTAATTTTTGCAAAAATTCGCTGAACTTTTGGGTAGTGTATTCATAAACTACTCATATGGGTCATTGGTTATGAAAACTGTACTGCTTTCTTTGTGATAATGCAATGAGAGTTATGTTCTAATTACAGGACCTGATGACATGCCAGCACATATTAAATCTTCTATGTTTGGTTGTGCCCTAACGTACGCGGTTTCTCACTTCCTATTTCCTCCCTCCATTATGTTATTCTTCTACTGTGTAGAAGTTTTTAGTTGTTTGCATCTTGCTCTATGCAGGATTCCTATAACTGATGGACGTCTCAATATGGGCACTTGGCAGGTGAGGGAAACATATATCCCTTCTCACAATTGAATATCTGGTATTCAAGCTTAGTTCATGTATCTCAATTTGCATTGGTAATACCATGATTAGGTACCACCTGGCAAACAGGTGTGAGCTTTAGGAGCCATCTGATAGTATAACAAAATGCATGTATTCAAATTGCCAAATCTTATTTGGGTTCTGTTTCAGGGCATATGGCTGTGCGAACATCGTGACCATGCCAGCCCTCGCAAGATTGTGATTACTCTCAACGGTGTCTAACTTGAAGATCTTAAATGCTGCCAGGAAATAGGGCAAATGCAATTTGGACCTGAGTGTAAAATTAGGACTCTGTTTCAAGTGTATGTTGAGTTGTAATATATGGATGTATGCTATAAATTCCAATAAGTTCACCGTGTTACTATTTCGTGTGTGATTATTGGCTTAGGTGATCAATACTACGCCGTTGAACTTATTTTTTCAATCACTATGCTTTGCAGGATTTTTTAGAAATTTATGAATTGTACAAAAAACTGCAATATGTTTTCTTTCATAAGAGGGTTGAGCTGTGCTGTTCTTAATGCCTGATATGTTCAACAAGCATTTAAGAAGGCTGCTGTTACGAGGACATGAGATCGGTTACAACAATAAAAGCAATGACTAGTTGTGTCTCAAGCGTCAAAAATGCAATCTCATTTTCCCCACTGAAAACAGCTAGATGGATGCAGTACATGATGTATCACGCCTCTCATTTTCCCCTTTGGGTAAAGGAGCATATGTAACAAGTTATTTTTGTGAGTTGGAGCTCTAAACTTAGCCTGCTGAATGGTGGCCATCATTCAGGAGCCATCTAATTTTAGGAGGTTTTTCTTTGTCTGGAAACCTCCTCCTTTGTCTCCTCTCCACAATCTGATATAGAGTGCATGCGGACCTTAGCCTCGGTGGGGCCGGAGAACAGCTTCTTTCAATTTTCTTCTTGGAGTTTCATGTGAGGTATGTTTCTCTCCTGAAATCTTTGTGTTTCAACTTTTGCTTGGATTTGTCTGAAATTTCATGTGTGGTGGAAGGTCACCGCTCCCCTTAACCAATTAATCATGTTCATTGAACGTTAGTAGACTTCTTCTCCGATCTTTTTTTTAATTCTTTTCCACTGCTTACATTTTTTGTTTATGAATGCATGTTCTTTGTTTCCAGTTATTGTCTGGATTCCTGAAGTACCTGATGATTCTCTTTCCTCTCAAAAGAGAAAGTAGCAGAGTACTTGTTACTGCGTTTTTCAGGAGCTCACAGAATTGCTCTGTAATGTAGGGTGCTCCTCCTGACCAAATGGGAGCAAGCTATCCTCACATGTTTTTGATCCTCTTACTGCTTCATGGAGCCAATGCTGCTTTGAAACCTGCAGCAGGACCAAAATGGCTGACTCTGAGCGGTATCATATTTTTTACATTTCTTTTTTTTTTCTTGTTGTTTACTTATCAGGATTCAATCAATCAGCATTTGCCACAGAGATTTGCTGATTTGTCTATTGCAGTGTCTGCTCTGTCACTTAACAAGTTTCAAGTGTTCTGTTTGTACAATTGCAGTACCATGCCGCTTAGCTGCTAATGCTCTTGCTATCATCCTACAGGTCTTCCCCCTCAAGTCATAGCTCGAGGAGGATTCTCTGGCTTGTTTCCTGACTCGAGCCAGTTTGCCTACCAGTTTGCCTTGACTCCCGCCTGCTTGCCTGATGTCGTTGTGTTATGTGATCTACAATTGTCAAGCGACCGCATAGGCTTCTGCAAAACAGGGTTGACCCTTGATAACTCGACGACTGTCTCTGAGATCTTCCCCAAGATGGAAAGGACATACAAGCTGCACGGAGAAGATGTCCATGGCTGGTTCTCTCTAGATTTCACCGCAGACCAGCTGGCGCAGAATATCACATGTAAGCAGAAAAGAACCCTCTGATTACTTCCTAACTGAACATTCAGTGTTCGATTTCTGCTCCATATGGATGACGTTTTGCCCCAGAAAAAGGGGTGTGTGTGTGTGGGGGGGGGGGGGGGATTAAGATGGAATTTACCATTTTGAAGTATTAGTTTCTTCCTGTCAGAATTGTACTGGCTTGACATGCTTTGCTTTGGTAATCCCTCAGTGATCCAGAACATCTTTTCGCGCCCAAGCACATTTGATGGCTCCCAGAGGATGTACACGCTTGATGAAGTTGTTGAACTCCACCCCCCTCAAATATGGCTTAATGTACAGGTAAATGTGATTCCAGTCAATTCACGAGCCTTCCCTCTTCTTATTTTAACATGTTATGCATCTAACTTGTAACGCGACTTGTTCACTTTTGCAGTACAATTCATTCTTTTTGGAGCACAAATTAAGTAGCGAAGATTATATATTAGAACTACCAAAAGATACCCTCTCTTACATCTCCTCGCCGGAGGTTGAATTCTTGAAAAGCTTGGGTGGGAAGCTCAAGAAAGCCAAGACAAAGCTCATCTTCCGATTCCTCAATGAAAACATTGAGGAGCCTTCAACCAAGAAAACATATGGGGAACTTCTGAAAGATCTAAAAGCCATCAAGGAATTCGCAGCTGGGATTCTTGTGCCCAAGACATACATCTGGCCAGTGGAAAAGGATCAGTACTTGGCGCCATCGTCCACCAGTTTGGTCAAAGATGCTCACGCCCTCGGGCTGGAAGTGTATGCGTCCGGATTTGCCAATGATATCGTCTTGAGTTACAACTACAGTTATGATCCCACTGCAGAGTACTTGCAGTTCATGGACAATTCAGACTTCTCTGTCGACGGTGTGCTCACGGACTTCCCAGTCACCGCATCAGGAGCTGTTGGTAAGAACTATTCAATGTTGGAACTGGAAGGAGCTAAAATTGTTGTCTATCATGGATTCACCAAAAAAAAACTGTTGTCTACCATGATGGAAACCTGCACATTATGTGCTACTCCGTAGCAGCTTACCCATCTTTTCCTCCTTTTAAAGTCAAAAACGTTTTTGCTTTTTTCAGCATGCATGGCTCATTCTAAGGGCAAGCCTCTACCACCTCCTGGAAAAAGCAGGCCGCTGATCATCACCCACAACGGCGCGAGCGGCATGTTCGCCGGCAGCACAGATCTTGCCTACCAGGAGGCGATCAAAGATGCCGCTGACATCATCGATTGCACGGTTCAGATGTCAAAAGATGGAACGGCCTTCTGCATGCACTCTGCTGATATCTCCAGCTCCACGACGGCGGCCACCGCTTTTGCGTCCAAAGCCTCCACTGTCCATGAGATCCAGAACAAGTCTGGCATTTTCTCGTTCGATCTGTCATGGAGTGAGATCGCAACCTTGAAGCGTATGTGAAGAACATCTGTTTGCTTGTTCATAGTTTTAATTTTCCCCCTACAATGTCATGTCATATTTTCTCATGCACTGACAACCATTCTCCCCTCTTGATCTGAGCAGCCGCCCTCATCTCTCCGTTTGCTCAGGCAGGCCTGCAAAGAAATCCTCTAGCGAAGAATGCTGGCAAGTTGATGACTTTGCCCCAATTCTTAGACTTGGCCAAGGCCAGCAACATCACCGGTATACTGATCGAAATAGAGGTAAGAAATAAGCATTCAGTTCGTCCTACGTTAGGGTTGTTTCTTTCGGCCTGTCTGTTTCACACACAAAAAATATCAATCAAGCATTCTTGTGGCCGATGCACACATGCAGCATGCTTCATACCTCGCCAAGAGAGGGATCGGCATGGTGGAGGTGGTGTCTAGCGCGCTGACCAAGGCGGGCTACGACAAGGAGACCAAGCAGCAGGTGTTCATCCAGTCCGACGACTCGTCGGTGCTCGAGGCGTTCAAGAAGTTCACGACATTCAGGAGGGTGCTCAACATCGAGGCCAAGATCAGCGGCGCCTCCAAGCCGTCGGTGGAGGACATCAAGAAGTTCGCGGACACGGTGAGGATCCACAGGAACTCGGTGGCGCAGATCACCGGCTACTTCATGACGCACTTCACCGACACGGTCGACAGCCTACAGGCCGCCAACCTCACCGTGTTTGTCGGCGTGCTCAAGAACGAGTTCATGAACCTCGGCTTCGACTTCTTCGCTGACCCCACGATCGAGGTCGCTACCTACGCTTTTTCGGTGGTGGCCGATGGGATCGTCACGGACTACCCTGCCACTGCATCTTCCTACTTCAGTGAGTATCTGATATAGCCTGACAGTCAGCTATGAAACACTGACATTTCTCACGAAAAATCTCAGATGATGCAGCTATACCAAATACGTATGTCCTTTTGTTTTCAGACAAAAAGCTTTGAACCATTACTATGTATGAACTGCAGGGAGTCCATGCAGTGACATGAAGCTGAACCTGAGCTACTCGATCCTGCCTGCACAACCTGGCGCTCTGGTCAACCTGGCAGCCCCCGGGATGTTGGCTCCGGCGGGAGCGCCAGCACCGTTGCTCCAACCCACTGACGTCGTGGACCCGCCGCTGCCTCCAGTTAAAGCTGTGATCGCCGCCGACGCGCCAGCACCAGGGGCGGCTGACAACACCTCCTCGGCGTTCAACTCCAACGCGGGGAACGGCCTCTTGTGGGCTGGCATCGTTGCCCTCTTGTCCCTGACCTTTCTGCACTGATCCTTCCTTGGTGGCTTCCATTGTACTCCCACATGTTTTCCTCCTTGCTCTCTGTGTTACCCTCTTACATCCTCAAATGTGCTGTAACATAATGTTCCTTAAATAGATATCATTAACCTGCACATAAATACAGATCAGAAAAAATTTACCCTGCACGAATTCATGTTTGAATACTACTGACAGTATTTTCTTTTTGGTTGGAACAAATTATTACTAGTTTAGTCTATGTTTAGATAGCCCCAAACTAACATTTGGTTCGGTTTACTTCCTCAAGTATTTCAATCTGCCCAATTTATCTCTTAATAATATTTGTTTTTATGTTTCCCTACGTTTCAGTTGGTTTTTAATTTAAAAATTTAAGAGGTAATAAATAACACTTATGTTAAAAAATACATCATGATTTTTTTGTCAATATTTTGACAGGTTAGGATATATCTAGTAATAAATTAACACTAGAAACACAAAAAAGGATATGAATCCTAATGATGAACAACTTGTAATGTAGTTTTCTAAAATAACTTACGATGTCCGTTAATAGCTCACAAATTTTGAAATTAAAATGTGCTTATACGTGGAAAAAAAATCTTATTAAAACATAAATTCCACCAAATGAAATTAAACCAAATGTTTAGAGAGCTATCCGGAAATAGACAAGCTTTAGAAAAGTAATTTGGAATTTTTTCCTTTTTTAGAAAAAGAAAAATCTTTGGTTCCGTGTGGTTCACGACTTTGACATTTATTACAGCTAAACTAACAAGATGACAGCGTTGGAAGAGAGTAACAGGGCGACAAGTGGCACCACATCAACGCATCACGTCTCAATTTTCTTTTGTTCTTAGCTTGAAAATAAAATTCTCTTGCGTTTTCTGTTTTAGAAGGGTGATGAAATTTCAGAAGATTTTTGAAGTTCCCTATCGAAGTTAGTCTTCACTGAGGCCCCGTTCACTTCCCAAAATATTTCCTCTATCACCCGTCACATTGAATCTTTGGACGCATGCATGGAGCATTAAATATAGGTAAAAAAATAACTAATTGTACAGTTTGTCTGTAAAGTTCGAGATGAATCTTTTAAGCCTAATTAATTCATGGTTGGATAAATTTTGCCAAATAACAACGAAAGTGCTACAGGAATATTTTCCCCAAATATTTCGGAAGTGAACACAGCCTGAATAAAAAAAAATCAAAATTCAGAAGCTTCTGTAACATCAGCATATTCATCCCTCCACCGCCGCAGACTCCTCGCCCCCGGCCCCGCCGCCGTGCCGCCTTCCCCGCCGGAGCAGCACGCGGTCGCATTAGGAGGTTAGGTCATTCTGGAGCCTCTTCCGGTGGAAACGATCTGGGTTGGGGAGCAAAGCAATGGGGTTGTGCAAATTTTCCCCTGGGTGTCTAGATGGCCGAGATTTTCCTTTCCCGTGCTTATTTGGATCACGGGATACTCATTGGACGGTGCTCTTGTCATGATTTTTGTGACTACTACTCACTAACACTAACACCCTCTCGTAATCTCTTCTGAAATTTCCTCTGGATTTCTGAAAACTTCTTGTACAGTTGAGGAATCTAGGCCTCTGTGGCATGCTAATAATAGCATCGGCTACATCTACATTTATATAACTTTATATTCTTGTGAGCAGAAACAGTAGTTTGTGCAACTTGGTGCCCCGGACTGCAAAAGCATCAGTGTCTGGAGCAGGGCCTTCTTCTGATGGCGAAGATCTGAATGAGGTTATTGATACAGTGGAAGTAGAATCTACCACCCCAGGTGCTTCGCTCCTTGCGAAAGTGGCAGTTGCTATCAGTATTGCAGCCACGGCCACTGTGATTTCACTGGTCATGAAAGACCCTTCCTCAGGCCCTTCTTTCAGACTGCCACAGATAGTTGATGCTTCCACGCAGTCTGATGCAGCAGCTGCCACCATCGGATATACGTTTTCTCTATTTGGGAAGAAAGTCATAATTCCAGAATACACACCAGGGTATGTCAATTTGGCTATGTGTATTATCTTTGTGGCTTGTGAGATACAGACTATTTGTTTCTCTGCTGACTGTAATCAGTTACCCTGGTTCATCCGTTAGATTGTGGATTAAACACTAAAATATAGAGCTACATTTGCTTATCCATGCATATCTTCCCCATAGTAATGTCAGGTCAATGCTTTAAACAAACGTCATATTACCCATTTCCCCTCTGACAAGTTTAGGGACCTACGAATTATCTGACTATGGAATGATTTCCACAACGTTTTCTTTGATCCTGTTCTTTAATATTGAGTTTGGTGATTTCCAGCCAATTGCAAATTGGCTAGTTAGTTAAGGCAAACAAGTGTGTTCCTTCTATATTGATGAAATGAGCACCGACTCGTGCCTGTTCGTTCAAGATAAAGGCAAACAAGTGTATCCAACTATCTATGGATTAATAACTTTTTTCATTCCCTTTTCTTGTTGACTAGATTGCTTAGCAAGTTAGCATTTAAGAGGTGTGGTCTGTGGTGTACTCTAGTATATTTTAATTATTATATGTCTCGGCAGAGCTGTTGTTTCCTGTAGAATTTCTAGTACATTTCTCTTTTGCGCCATCAAGTTATATTTGACAAAACTAGGCCAATAGCTTCTACCACCAAATATTAAGGATAGCATTGCTAAATGAATGCAGAACCACTAGGGACAAATTTGTCAAGGAAAAAAAATCTCATGTCTATCTATGGTATTATTCTAACTGAGGATTGCAGAAAATTCATGAACTACACAGGTCAAGTTCTAAAAACAAATAAAAAGTTATGTTTAACTCGGTAGCCATGAATCTAGTCCTATTTCATTTTTGCACCATTTCTCTAATATATCAGATCATGTATAAAAATTTCTTCAGGTGGGTCTACTTTTGGTTGCTCATGGCTGCTGGATTTGGACTGTTTATCAGTGAAGAAGCTTTAAATGTTTGGGTCTGTCCTTTATACCGGTACCTTCAACATGACCATGCTCAACTAAGTTCCTAACTTTATTTTCCACATGCTGTCAGACTTTAAATACAACAACTTTATATATGTGTATTCATCTACCATTTGTTTGTGTTGAGAAGCAAAGTCTTTTTCCCCTCCTGATGTAGGCTGGAGTTTCTTTAGCACGAACACTTTGTTTGGATGGAACTTGGCAATCTCTTGTTACGTCATTCTCGACGAATGCATCTTATATAGTCTCCACAGTGCTATGGATTTACTGGTGTGTGCATCCTCTGTCCTTGGTCCTACACTGGCTTTTGTTAGTGAATACTACTGTGTTCTATTATGTTAACTCACTCATACATGCAGGGGTGTTTGTATTAGTGACATGATCCCATTCTATCTAGGGAAACTCTTCAGGCAAACTAGAGCATCAGAAGACATAAGCAGCAAGGTGTGAAGTAGGGATTTATCTCACTTTATCTTATTTACGGATAAGTTATTTGCCAAGAAAGAAAGAAAATAAAGAAGTGTACATCTTCATATTTGCAAAATTATGACACAGTATTCTTGGCATAATAATGACTCTAATTGCTGCCCCCCTTTTTAGATTGGAATTGGCAAGGAGAAAGCACTTAGCATATCACGAGCAGTTCAGAAGTATGGGAACCTAATTGGCTTTGGTATACATCTGAACTCTCAGTGTTTTTTTTTTCTCAAGCATGTGTATCTCGGAGTGAAAGGAAGTGGAACTCCGTAGAGCTTTGTGTGCAGCTTCGAAGGAAAATTAGATGATTAAGTCTGCTCAGTATTTGCAATAAGAAAAAATTCAGTACTTAAAACTAAAGTTATTAATGTCAATGTTGTTTACTGCAGTTGAACGATTTTCAATTGGTGTTCGGAATCCTACAGCATTTCTTGCTGGAGCATTGGTTAGTCAATTTGCTTGACTCTGTGACTTACCAAATACTTTATTGCTCACAAATCTCTGTCAATGACATGCTTTGGCTGTTATAAACAGGGTATATCAGCAGACTTTTTCTTCGCAGGAGTTTGTTTTGGTTGTCTATTTACTCTCCCTATTCAGGTAAACCGACCTTTGGTTTTTCATTCTTTCTCTGTAACTTCTAAGTCGTGGGTTTAGCTAGTAACATTAGCAAGAACCTGTCAGCTCTCTGTTCTGTGACAAAACAAGTGGTGCTTTGCTGCAGTTAGCAGTTGGGTTTGTCCTCCGAGAGCGGCCTGTCGTTGCCCTCGCCAGTGTCGCAGCAGCTGTGGTACCTCTCAGCGTCTCTCACGCTCCTTCCCAACTCCTTCCTGCTCCGCTTTCTGATCAGATCATGCTTGTTTTTGTTTTGTTCTGCAACCAGGGTATCTGGACCATGTTCCCGTATGCAGCCGCGGCATGCACAGCGTTGTTCTTCTACTTCCGCCGACGCAAATCCAGCAGCTGAACGTGGTGATCCTTTTTCGTGGCGGATAGGCCACTGGTCACGCACGCTGACCAGATCTACCTTTATATAGTTTATTTACAAACAATTTACATAGGCCTGTACATGTATGAATCATTTTTCGATCAATTGCTTTGATCCATGAAAACATTCTTTTCTCCTCTCTTTCGAAGGAGGATCTTTTGGTTTTGCTAGCTCAAGATGCACAAGCATTCCATGCTAGCGAGCAAATGTAAATTTAGAATGTCATAAATATTTACCTCTTAATAAGTTTTTTTTTTTGTTTCCTTATGTTGAAGTTGATTTTAATTTCAAATTTTGTGAGGTGATAGATAACACCATAATTTATGTTAAAAATGCATAAATTATGTTAAAAATACATCAATTTTTTATCAATGTTTTGACAGGTTAGGGTATCTAATAATAAATTAACACTAGAAATCCAAAAAATGAAGCCTAATGATGAAAAATTCATAATGTAGTTTTCTGAAATAACTTAAGATGTCCATTAACACCTCACAAATTTTGAAATTAAAACTTATTAACTTACACATGGAGAAAAAACAAATCTTATTAAGAGGTTTTCTGATAGAAATTACCTTGTTGTGATCCTATAAATCAGTTAAATTAAAATCTTAGATTCATACTAGAGCCAAGATGATTGCGTCTCAAGCCAAACATAAGGCAAAGGTTCTTCGAATAAAAACCGCTTGATGATCATTTATCGAAAAAGAAAAAGTTCAAGGAAAATTTTTCTTTTTCTTTAATTAAGAAGTACTTGATTTTTTTTCTAGAAATGCATAGACCAAACTATGGAAAGTAATCTGGACCATTTTCTTTTTTATGGAAAAAGAAAAAAATCTTTCGTCCGGCGTGGTTCACGACGGTGATATAATCCACTGCTTGTCTAAGAATGTACTGACGTAATTCCTACTATGGCTTCCCGAAGGATCCAGCAGTTAAGGGTGTGTTTAGTTGAGAAAAATTGGGTGAAAAGTTACTGTAGCACTTTTCGTTGTTATTTGGTAAAATTTGTCCAACCATGGATTAATTAGATTCAAAAGATTCGTCTCGAACTTTATAGACAAACTATACAATTAGTTTTTTTTACCTAAATTTAATGCTCCATGCATACGTTCAAAGATTCGATGTGATGGGTGAAAGAGGAAATATTTTGGATTTGCATGGGAAGTAAACAGGGCCTAAGAGGGTCCGAGCCATAACGGATTGATGTGACGTAGTGACGACTGGAATGAGGCAGTTATGGGACTTATCTAACATAAAATATATATGAACATTTGCAGCTAAACTAACAAGGTGAGTGTTGAAAACAAAGTAACAAGGCGAGAAATCAGACGAGGTCATACGCGCACTAGTCGCACCCACTGGCGAAGCCTCTGGGAGGCGAAGCGCCCCTACTCTGAACAGGCTTCTAAGAGCAAGATTAATAGTTGAGATAAGCACTTCGCTGCAAGAGTCTCCATGTCAGTTTAGAGACTAACTCGTACAATGATTTATCTCTTCACATGTTTCAATACATATTATTTTATTATGTTGGACCACCTGTCATTCACCATTTTCCTACAGCCTTTTCCTTCTCTCTCATTTTTCCTTCTCTCTCATTTGGCTGGTCCAGCAAATAAATTTAGAGTTTTTGGAAACCGTGTTCAGCTAGTCGTCAGGTTGATCGCCAAGCTAAGGATTCTCTCACATCCAACTCAGATATAAAGCTGACGTGTCGAGCGATTCGACCCTTATTGTACCTGCTCTAAAGCTAGGCTACAGCTTATTTAGCACCAAGTCTAGCCTAGGCATCAGTTCATCCATTATCCAATCACGTCTCTTCGTGTTTTGCCCCTCCTTTGTTTTAGGTCGCTGGTGGCACCACAGCAACACGAGCCTCGCGTCTCAATTTTCTTTTGTTGGACAACAACACGAACAATAATAATCAGGTGGCACACGAGTACATCAAGGTTCCTCAACCAGCGGTCGACCGGGGGCCGGGCTGGCGGTGTACAGTGCAGGAGAAAGGCTCGTATACTCTTGACGATGACACGTCAGGTGTGCACTGATGATCTAACGTGCTCCGCAAGCTCAAAAGGCCCAAGGCCAACAGACTAGTGTCTCGCTGAAAATATTCTCGCCAAGCTAGCTTAGCTATGGTTGTATTTAGTTTCCCATAGAACGTAAAATGCAAAATACCTACTTTGAAACGATAAAATACAAAATATCAAGATTTTTATAGGTGTGTTTAGTTCCATCCAAAATGTTAAATTTTTCATGGGGTGGGTGAACGCTTTTTAGCTTTTTTTTTTGGCCTCTTAAGGCCAAAATCCAAAATGGAGAATGGATACATTTTTGCCAAAAATTTTACATAATGTTTAGTTCTATTCTGCAAAATGGTGGTACAAAACCAAATAATTTTTTTGAATGAAATGAAGAATTAAACACACCCTATATATATATATATATATATATATATACATACATACAGTATACTCTATAGCTAGCTACAAAATAAGTTATTTTGTAGCCACCTTTATTTACGATAATTTTATATACTAATTTACGACAATGTCAGTATATATTTACGATAGTTGAATTACTATAACATATGAGGATATTTACCATAATATTATAGTAAATCATATAGTAAGGAGTTACTATAATCTCGTAAATTAGTATAGCAATTATCGTAACTCCAAGTGGCTACAGAATAAGTTATTCCGTAGCCAGCTATAGGGTAGTAGTTCTATATATATATATATATATATATACCATTGATGCACATGAACACTAGCTCCTCAAAACATCTCATGCACTAGTCAGGCACTGTGAAGAAAAGTACACGTACATGCCATGCCGTTTGTACACGGAACCAACGGTGTGGTTCGTGCAGTTCAATCGTACCTTCACTCGTGGAGTCCACGGTACAGTAACTGTTAACCAGCCTGTTGCTTGACAAGGCCCTGAAGCCCCCAATTCCCAACCAGTCGAGGCATCCCGAGTTCTGGATATTGTGCTACCGTCTATCTTACTCAAAACAAGGGAATCCGATCCCTAGACTATATTGACTGGGCTCTGCTACAACATATCAATGTTCTAAATTTCTACCACTAAACTACAGTCCTTTCTATCCTTTGGTTGCCATTTCCCCTTGCTGTGATAGAATCCTATCCATGGCCGAGAAATACGGCCATGTCTTCATGCTTTCCGTATCCTTCTTGTTTTCCTGCCAACGTCAGAGAATTACTACTGTCAGAAATTGCAACACAATCTGAAATACATGTCAGCTATCTTGCTTAAGCAAAACAGCCTTCCATACTTGCTTCAGTGATTTTATAGGACTCAGAAGAAACAGAAATTATCCCTAACCTCATATTTCTGAACTAACGATGTCCATAGAGATTTGCACTGTGCCGGTGTACGACTTATTCCTTGGTTCAACATGGTATCAGAAATCTCCTCCCACAGAATCATTCTTCCTTTCACGCTCTGAAATTTCTCATTCATTTCGCCACGCATCTGTATTAAGCTCTTAATTTCCTCAGGTTTCCACTTGTTCTTTTTTGAAGATTTAACTGGAGCAGGAGCTGACTGGATTGGTGAGTCCTTACCCATTATGCCAATCTTGCCCAGATTTTGTTTGTTCCCCCCATTGACAATCCGTGCAATTTTAACAGCTGTAGGGGATTTGAATGACTCCCAAAAGTGCTCCAATGTTTTAGGCTGATGTAAATCTGAAGAGAAGAATGCTTCACCATTGGAGCTAGTGGTTGCATCATCAGGTCTTGTTCTCACGGCCTCAGGAAGGGTTTCTGTGTGACAAAGTAGTGACAGGGTCAACACAGTACCAGACAATGAAAACGCATAGAACAATGCACACAGCCTTATGAATTAATGAAAAAGTAACAAGTCAATACAAAATGAGACACTTGATGTCTAAAGTTTCAAGACATGCTATGCAACACCTTATTCAAAGATACTACAGAATTAGAGTAATTCATAAGACGCAATTTGTTAGGAGTACCTTCAGCATCCACCTCTGGGTTGTCTGGGTGTGTTTTATAACTGCCTTCAAGACTCGTAGCTGGACTCCTGCTCAGATGGCTAGCAGCTGAGGAAGGTCCAAAATTTCCAGATGATTTAGCATCGAGGTGTTCTGGGAAACCTGCCGTGGCGTTCTCCGTAGCAACCGCAATGACGTCAGGCCTCTTCCCACTATACTTCCGTACCATTTTCCTCAAGATTTCAGCTACCATCCTCTCCATGTGACTAAGTGGACAATTCACAGGACAGCTTGACAATGCAGCATGAGCTGCTTTGTAGAGTGCGTCCAACAATCTTCCATTATCAAGCCATAGACATCTTGTAGTAATCTTAAATTTTCCTTTCAAACCTGACTGCGCTAAACCATGTTCCTTCTGAGGTCGGAAGATCTCCATGCTGCAAAGGAATAACATGTAAAATGTTTAGGTGCACCGAACAACACTATATATATATATATATATATATATATATATATATATATATATATATATATATATATATATATATATATATAGTGAGAGAGAGAGGAGAAATGTTTGCTGAAGATAAACGTAGAAATACTCCAAAACTGTACAAGAAACTACCTGACAAAAATAATGCCATCAGATGCAATTCTTAGTCTCTCATCAATGCAGAGATCAGCGGATGTACCAAAAGCCTTATCCCCATCACTATACATGAGCTGTAATATCATATGTCATGTTAGACATCATAGCTGTTAAAGGCAGAAAAAACGATGGTATAAAATAAATGGTTCACCTGAAGATCCTCCTTCCCTAATGAAACAAATCCATTGGACAAAACTCTTCTGTTTCTTAGATGTGACACACCAAGCATCTCTCCATTTTTTATTACCTGCAATTATAGTAGCAATCTAAGAACCCAACCAATGCTAACAAATATGAGCTTTGCTGTATTATGGCAACGCAAATAATACTTGGAATTTGAAAAAAAAAATACAGATCAAACAAGTTTCTTTTGTGAATACTCACTGGCTGCTACTATAGCAGAAAGGCCCTACATTTCTTACTGTTTGTTGAAATTCAATAACCACTGCAGACTAACCATGCACATATTCTCTCCCTTGGCATACAAATCCAGAGTGCCAAGTTACTGAGATTACTTACAGTTGTGTGCCTTATGCCAGTTGATCTTCCAAGTAATTCATGTTCTTTGAGAAATAGGAGTTCTCCATGAACAGGCAAGAAATGCTGTGGTTTAACAATCCGAAGAACTTCCTCCTGCAAATAATAAATCAAAGGCCTGTCATCATCTTAAGGCAACATCACAACACCATAAAACTAGGAGAACGAAAATTTACCAACTCCTCTCGGTAGGCATGCCCAGAGGTATGCAGGCCAGAATCTTTACCCATGATAATTTTTGGGCCAAGATCAGTGAGACGATTCATCATCTTCATTACCCGTGTCTCATTTCCAGGAATAACCTGAAAATAAAAGTATATGCAGGACAATAAATTGCAATGCTAACTTCCAAAAGAAAAAGCAATTTTCTTTTTGCGTAAGGCGGCATTCGCATTCTGGAATGATTATAAAGATTAAGGAAAAAAATACAGAACTATTTCCAGATGTTTTTTTTCACTAGCATCTTCAGTATCATACATAAAGGGTATTTGCAATGTTTTCCACTTCTAGTACATTTGGTGTCAATTTTAGGTATTATCTTGACTAAAAGCAAATAAATAATTTATACAAGCCTTCAAATATGAAAATAATTTTCTTCATAATATAAGTAAGTCCAGTTCAATACAGCTGCCATCATTAAGAGAACCCACTTATGTGAATAGTGAATACATAACCATTAACCAATATAAAACAGGCCTAGATAGCTAACATGTATAACACCTCCCATGTGACTATTCTCAAATATTGTGAAAGCTATCAGGTAAATAAAGTGAAGGATAGATAGGAATACCTTAGCTGAATAAAGAAGGACATCCTCTTTTGATAGTTTAAGAGCGTGACTTCCCCCATAAGATGCAAGATTCAGAGCTGCACGTGGCTCTCCCTGGCAAAGTTGAATACAGAGATGCAAGAGTTTTAAGGTGGCTGATGAGAGCATTTGAAAAATTTAGGCCTATAGCATGTATGTCTTACTTGTGAACCCGTAGTGACAACCAGAAGATCTTTAGGGGCATACGCATCCATGTCCTCTGCCTTGACCTGCAGGATGTTTCAACTATGCAATTAGGAAGACTACATTCTGTAACATCATAATATGTAATATCAAAAGATTGCACCGACAGAGAAATCATGTAGCATATCTATGTGTTGACGTCAATTTAAGGTAAACTATCGTAATATCAAAATAACTCAACCATCAAGTCAGACTATTACTCATAGATTGCAATTGTTTCATTATATGTTTACATTAAATGAACTCAAGTCCTCCCAGCAGGAACCCATAGATGGTGCCTCCTAGTAGCAGGATATTTAAACAAAAAATGCTTGCATACATTTTTGCCAGGACATCGAAGTATCTGCTGGCCATTAACAAAGAAGGAAACACTGAATTGCTGACGAATGTTAAGGCAAATAGAAAGCTATGCACCTTGATAAATACAATCAAGAAGGAAACACTGAATCGCTGACGAATGTTAAGGCACATAGAAGCAATTAGAAGTCAACCGTCTGATATGATTGGCTAAAAGATCTACGGACCCAAATGGAAGCATCAAGTTACTCTACAAGCTGTCAGACTTGATGCAGCTAGCACTCAACTATTTGAATGTGATGGGCTAAAAGATCTGCATACCCAAAGGTAGTAGAACTACTTTTCCACCAGTATTAAATCACCACCTACCCACGTTAAACTGAAGCAACTAGAACTCAAACATCTTCAGTGAACTCCGATGAGTTCTGTATATATTTTCCTTTATAAGGTATATATGATAATGTGTGAGGTAAAGTGGATAGCTGAAGCTAATAAAACTATAGATTATAAAAGGATGCAGAAACAAATTATTCTCACAAAGAATGCCAGCATATGTCAATACTAGCATATCAATTGCATGTATCACAAAAGGGAGAAAAAAATTCCATTAAAAATATTGCATCATTTGTAACATCACAGTAGCAATAAACACAAAAAACATTTAACTAATCTAATAAAGTTGCTGCATACCAAGGTTGATGGATCCAGTGGTGCCTTTCCATCCTTGAAAGCAGCTTCAAGGTATGTCCTGAGTGACATTCCAACAAACACCTGTTCTAGCCCACCGAAACTACAAACTAGTTAAAACATCATCGAAATTGAACATAGTAAAGTAACCCTCTGCCGAATTAAAATTTCAAAAGATTACCATTTTTCGACCAGTTAAATCTGCAGCAGCTTTGATGCTCCCAATTCGATGTATGTTTGAGGCAAATTGTGTCGTAATTACTCTTCCTTTTGCTTCCGAAATATGTCGCAACAATGAACCAGCAACAACAGATTCACTGATTGATCTTCCAGGGGATAGAACATTTGTTGAGTCACTCATCATCTTGTATTGAAGGTAGAAAAAGAGGGAAAAGAAAGAAGCAATGTCAGGAACATATCAACAAAAAGCTGCTCATATTAGTATAGGTCAGACCTAGGTGAACACTTCATTAGTCTATTGATATTGCACAACTATTCCTAATCTTTTAATATGTTCATACTTCATAGCTGCATGAGTGCATCTTTGAAGCCAGACAACATGTGCGCAACCAAAGTCAATGACCTTCATTCTAGAAACAAAAGTAATCCATATACACAAGATATTGGATCGACTTACAAGAGTAACACCTTCTTTGGAGAGCTCCTCCAATGCTTGTCGGTCAAAAATTTTTCCATCCACTGGTGATTCATCAATCTACAAGAGAAAATTATAAAGGTATACAAAACAGTCAAAAGTACATAAAATCTAGTATACACTTATTGCTGATCTCACTTACTTTCCAGTCACCAGTATGGAAAATTATGCCATCACCACAGCGAAGCACTAAGCCACAACAGTCAGGAATTGAATGAGTTACACGGATGGGTTCGACTTCAAAAGGTCCAGCCTGAAATCTCTTTCTAATTCTTAAAACCTTAAGCCTGGATGAGAGGAAGATCCCAAACTCCTTCAAACGCTTCTTTATTAGCTGTCCAATTAACAATAATGCATTTCAAAATTCTGATGATCTAATTTTTTTTTTATGCAGGTCGTTCAACAGTGCAAAATGGCAATGATGTGACTAGCAATCAAAACAATTTTCAGTGTTACCTCCATGGTGAAAGATGATGCAAAAATCGGTGTTGTTGAATCGAGTGCTGGAATGACCTATTAACAGTAAAAATGTTTGAAGGGAAATAAGAGCTTATGGTAATTCCAAACATAGATAGAAATTCAATGCAATAGATTACAAAGATCTGCATAATATCCAGATATCACATTCTCCGCAAAAATAAATATCCAGATACCATGTCAAGTACTTCCATATTGAGATAGGAATTCTAGAAACATCAGCGGACATATGAAGACCTTGTCACACAGGTTAAGAAAACCCCCGAACCCTGCCTCACCCATACAAAGCAGCACCGTAGCACATGTGAGAACGTCCTCAACCCGGGCCGGGCCGTAGACCTGTGCTTTGGTGGGGGACAAACGAGGGGACTTTTTTTAACCTCAGCCTGAAATTCACTCCCACGGGGAGTCGAACCCAGGGCCTAAGGAGTACTACTAGAGCCACATAACCAACCCAGATTTAATAGGACAAGCCCTGACCAAAGTGACCAAAACAACATCGCACTGATGGTGCATTGCATTGATGGTGAATTTTGTTGGATTCAACTGACATTGATCTGATTCTGAGTTTCTTAACCCATGCTATTAGGGGAAAATGTAGTCCGCTGCTGGGAATAATGGATTATTCACTGCCACATCATGCGATATCACAAATGACTCAGCTGGCAACTTTATAATGTTGATTGTTGATGACAAACAAAGGGGAAATCTAAACTACCTAGCATTGTACTACTAAAGCAAGAATTTGGATGTTTCCTACTACCTTTGTTCAAAACTATATTCCATTTAGGATATTAGCACAATATCTAATAATCACATTTGGCCTTTTTTCTACCTGTATATTAGTAGAACTTCTGTAACATATAATATGAGAGCATTTTTATAACAAATATATAGCATTACTAATTTACTACTATGTCTAAACTACAATTTTTTTGGGGACACTGGTCCACATTTTTTTTTTCCGTAGAGACCAATTTAGGAATAAAGAGAGAATTTTACAGTAGTCCATGTTCTAGATTAGTATCAGCATAAAATGATCTGGACCACTACATATCATGAATTATGTACTACAACGTTTCAAACCCAAAAAAAAAAAGAACATCCATCCAATGTTTCTATAAATTACATTAAAATTCAACAAAGGGACAAGCAGGTAACAAATTAACTAGCCTGTACACAAAACATCTAACTTTCAAAAAAGTACAACAAGTTCTCCTTTCTGCTGTTTAGACTGTAGAAGGAGCTGTGACTCAACAAAGGGTTGTTGGTTTGCATGTGATTGAAGTAGTAAAGTGTGTAGCAGATCATAGCCAAGCAAACATGATGAATTGGAATGGTTTACTCAAGAAGCAGGAGAATTATTTACCCAAGGCAACGCACCGATGTGATCTTCATGGCCATGCGTGATGATAACTGCTTCAATTTTGTGGCTCCATTTCTTGATGAACGTGGTGTCTGGGATAATCTTTTGCACACCAAACTCATCATAACTGACACATTTTTAAACAGACTCCAATTCAGTGAAAAACCAGCATTCGTGCTAAGGAAAATTTATACAGAATACATTTATAATGAGTGTGCGCTCGTGTATGTGAGCGTCTGCGTCTGTAACTGGGTCTCGCAAAAAAAATGCTGAGTCCTTAATTCCTTATGTGTACACATGACTTTCTATTATACAGGAACTTTACTTGAGACTAAGCACAGAACTGCAGAAAAATGCTAATTGCTAATTAGGTATCCAGCAGCATGATACAATAGAAATGATTATTTATCGAATTTGTTGACAATTTTTTCACACAAGTGGGCTTCAGGAAGGAAAAAAAAATTAAGCTGTTACACACACATAATTATAAGAAAAGCATTAAAAATAATGGGAGCTGAACTGTAGTGTAAGCAGGAAAAAGATATTGTTTCGATTACGTACTCTGGGAACATAACCCCAGCATCAATCAAGATATATCGGTCATAATTCCCCACAAGCATGCAATTCATGCCGATTTCCCCAAGACCGCCAATAGGGAGCACTCGCAGAGGTGGACCATCGACCCCTTCATAGAACTGCTCCATCTTTCGCTTGACCGAATCTTCCAAGCTCTTGGTGACACCCTCAGTTTTCCTCATCCTTCTTCGAGGTGTTCTAGATTCCTGGGGCCCTGCACACATCAGGGAGAGTTCCCTGGTCCTGTGAATATCTGTGAGCACAATAAATTATGCATTTGCATATTACATAGGCAACGTTTGATTCCCTATATCACATTACAACCAAAATATCCTGTTGAAGAAATGGAAATATCCTGTTGAAGAAATGGAACCGAGATGCTTTGCAAAGTAAAATGGTGACTTTAAAAAGCAGTTACGCGTCGACACAACATTTAACTGAATCCTAATTAGCCTTTTGAAATTGAACAGGGACTGGCAGCGGCCGCGCGGTACCTTTCCCTGAGGAGGACGGGGTCGCGACGGCGCAGCACGAGATGGAAACGGCGGCGGATGAGGAGGGGGAGGCGGAGGCAGCGCGGCGGCGGGCGACGCCGCAGGGGCAGAGAGACGAGAGTGAGGCGAGCGCCACCATGGCGGCGGCGGGACGCTCGAGTCGCTCGCTCGGGCCCGTCCGTCCAACGCCCAGGATAAGGAAGGCGGTGGCACTGGCTGTAATTTTCACCAAAACAAATCGAGGGGTTGGCCGAGCGGAACTGTGCGAGAAGCAAAATGGTTTCTGCTTGATTCCCTTGGCGTTCGAGATTTGGATTGGGCAAGGGCGGCAGCTTGGCCAGGTGGCCCAAAATATCTCTTATCCGCTTTTTTACAAGATTTTTCTTTTCAGCTCTACGCTAATACCGTACTAAGAAAAACTTAAGCCACATATGAATATATTGATTTTTTTCTACATCATTTCTCATATTTCACCTCATTCATTTATAGATGAAAATATATATAGTGTGCTTTCGGTCAAAAGGTTGACAACATTGTATCAATAGTCTTCGTCAACCCTATAAAATGTAGATATTATTATAATGAATTTTGTATTGGAAATACAGAATTTACAAAAACAAATCTCCCAAAATATATAGATTAGGCTCTATTTTTCCTGAAAATATATTAAGCTTTTACTTACTTTGAACTTTTTCATTCTCATGTGTCCTAATCGAGATTGAGTTCATTTGAGAAGAAACATCCTTATATATCTACTATGGAATGCAGTGAAATGTATATTTATTGGCGGGTATTCATAACTAGGAGTACTCCCTAAATCCTTATCCAACATCAAATGGGGTATGGTATGGACAGAAATTGTAGGACATAGATATAGCCACATGTTTCCAATAATGATCATATTGTATTCTAACTCCAAGTATCTCTTTCCTATTACCTTGATCCTTATCCAATACACTCCAATGGATGTATGGATGCCACTAGGGGACGAGGAATAGATAATGATGACCTGAGTCTAAACGTGGACAGTGTCAAAAGCCTTTTGTGTCATTAGTTTAATTGATCTATGTCTCATATCTTTCATTGTGTGTATGTTCATCATGTCCCGATGGTATCAAGTTTGAGGATGATTTTTTTTCTCATGGCTATGAACTATGAACTCTCAAAATACGGTTCCTTTTTTATGACTTCTTGCACTTCTATTCATAGATCATGGAGTGGTTTTCATGGTTGCATCAACCTTTTGTTTTCAATAGTTTCTATGAAGTTATAGTGAGGGTAACATAGACGCTACATATCCTTTAGTAAAGTGTTTGATATTTTTTCATGGGTGGAGTTCAATTGCCCGTTTGTAAAAATTAAGGAGGCAAGCTGGATGGGCACCAATCTTGTGGGCAACCTGGTTGATCGTTTTAAATGGATGCGAATCTAGCAATTGAATTTGAACACATGCCTATATGTCTATGAATCATTTTTTCGACCAATTGTATGATGTAGACATTCTTCTCTCCTCTCTCTCTTTGGGGAGGAGGGTCTTTTGGTTTCTACTAGTTCAAGATGCACAAGCATTCCATGCTAGCGAGCTAATGAAAATTCAGAATGTTGTATATGCACCATCATCAAGTCTTTGTATAATATATATTGGTTCTTGATTGTGATTTTGCCACTTGGGAAAAAACCATAATTTTATATTTACCAACGAAAATATCATTAGTTTTTTTTTTGCGATTTTTCGTTGAAATTCTTGCATTCCAAACAAGGGAAGAATGGAGAGCCAGTGACGCTGACAAAGTATACTTGTATTCCTCCTTTTCAGTAGCGTAAGCCACGTACCAGCACTCCTAACCTAGAGACTTTGATAGTTTCTATGTTCATTAGTTATAGTGTCAACTAAGAAAAATAGTGATGTGGATTGGAATTAAAAAGAGAGGAGAAAATAATTTCTTAGATAATAAATTATGGCTACATGAGAACCGATAGGATATAATAGTTAGATAACAAAGAAAAAACATATAATCGAACATAAATTTATTTTAATAAAAACTCAAAAATATGCATGACGTAAGTAGAAACTAGTACGCGTGGTTTCTTGTATTAAAAAAACTGCCTTAACGCTGTTCTAACCGAACTACGGATTATTACGAAGATCAAATGAAAACGAATCAACGACCGACCCGCCTAATTTCGCAGAAAACCCCTCAAATTGTCCGCTCCCTTCGATCCACCCCCGCCATCACAGGGAGCCTCTACTTCACTCCTGCCCACTTCCGGCGATGGCCGGCCGCCTCCCGGGCGCCGCCGCGTCCTCACCGCTCCCCCGCGCGCTCCTCCTCCTCGCCGCGCTCGCGCTATTCTCCATCTCCTTCCTCTCACTTCGCTCCCTCCGCCCCGCCGCCGACCCCGCGGTCGCGGTCGCCGCCGCCAAGTCCCGTCCCCTCCTCCGGCTCCAGTCCTCCTCGTCGGTGTACCACTCCCCGGAGGCGTTCGCTGCGGGGTACGCGGAGATGGAGCGGAGCTTCAAGGTGTACATCTACCCGGACGGTGACCCCAAGACATTCTATCAGACGCCTCGCAAGCTCACGGGGAAGTACGCCAGCGAGGGCTACTTCTTCCAGAACATCCGAGAGAGCCGCTTCCGCACCGAAGACCCCGACCAGGCGCACCTCTTCTTCGTCCCCATATCGCCACACAAGATGCGCGGCAAGGTGGCTTGCCTATCTCTCTTGGACTCTATCCTTCGTCTCATCTCGCTGTAACCCAGTACTGATGGTATTAGTCATCGGCGTATTGGATTAATGTTGAACTGTCCTTAGCGTGCCCCAAACCACTTTGCTATTGGTCGCCCATGTGAACATTTGCTAATGCCAAATATTGCCTCATAGGAGTTAGGTTATTCTGAATCTTTTGGTTAGCATAATGTGTAGTGTAGTTACAATCATCTTTCTTGATTGGTTGCATCGTGATGCTTCCACTAAGGTTTGGACAAATCATGATTAATGGTTTGACAGTGGGAGTAGAATCTGTGGAATTTTCATTTTAGTTGAGCTTGCACCTGTTATGGGTTATTGTAGTATGTTAATTAATTCGTGCCTATGGCTGCTGATTGATTTGGTAGGTTACAACTTAGATGTAAGATCCTTGGTTTCTTAACTTGTTGTTTCCCTATAATTGCAAGTCATTTGTTTTTCCCTCTGGGATACCTGTTGAGTTTTCATTTTCAGATTGAAGGAACCCTGTATGATTGATATGCTTATTATATTCATCTTTAATTTCTGCTCTTGTTTCCTTGTAACGGTAGTTATGTACGTGTGTTGTTTTGGCATTGCAGGGTACTACATATGAGAATATGACGGCGATAGTTAAGGACTACGTAGAAGGTTTGATAAACAAGTATCCTTACTGGAACCGGACACTAGGAGCAGACCACTTTTTTGTCACCTGCCATGATGTGGGTGTCAGAGCATTTGAAGGACTTCCATTCATGGTGAAAAACTCTATTAGAGTTGTATGTTCACCGAGCTATAATGTTGACTTTATACCGCATAAGGATATTGCCCTTCCTCAAGTGCTACAGCCGTTTGCCTTACCTGAAGGAGGAAATGATATTGAGAACAGGTTAGTGATTGTTGAGTACAAATACTGTGGAGAATTCCTGGTATGTTTATCCTAATGAATTTTCAAGATTCTGTAAGTGTTCTTGGCCCTTCATTTACTCTAGTGCTTAAGGCTATAATGCCACAAAAAAATGGGAAAAAATATTCAAATGTCAAATGAAAACTCTATATGGAACACACTTACTTGCCCAGTTGTCTCCTCATTCATGCCATGAAGTGTACATGGTTTCACACTGCCCATTGCTCCAATCGCTAAGAATCACTTAGGTATAGGAAAATTGGAAGTTGATTGCAGCTGTGGACTTGTTTTTGCCACCTTATTAAAATATAATGCTTGCATGTTGTTTAATGATGGCTCTCTCCTTTTTCTCTCATTAATCTTTATTACTTTCACACATCACATTTATGACAAAGGCCTTGTTTAGTTCGCGAAATTTTTTGGGAAATGGTACTGTGGCACTTGCGTTGTTATTTGGTAATTAGTGTCCAATCATGGTCTAATTAGGCTTAAAAGATTCGTCTCGTGAATTTCGTCTAAACTGTGTAATTAGTTTTATTTTTTTATCTATATTTAATGCTTCATGCATGCGTCCAAAGATTCGATGTGACGGGGAATCTTGAAAAATTTTGGGAACTAAACAGGCCCTAAATATTCATACAACTAATCATTGTTATATTCCCAAGGCAACAATACCCTGGTCGCCATGGTCATTTTCTTCTACCATTCTCTTAGCTTTAAACGTTTCTTGTGTCCCAACCAAAATACATCTCAGAAAAAGAACTGGAGGGACTACATCATAAACTCTTATCTGTTCTTAGCCTATTACAAATTATATTTTATTATTGTTTTGCAATTCAATTAGGACAATTCTTGGCTTTTGGGCTGGCCATCGCAATTCCAAAATAAGAGTTATCCTAGCACGAGTTTGGGAAAATGACACAGAGCTTGCTATCAGCAACAATCGGATCAGTAGAGCTATTGGAGAGCTAGTTTATCAGAAGCAGTTTTACCGTACCAAGTTCTGTATCTGTCCTGGTGGTTCTCAAGTTAACAGTGCCCGTATATCTGACTCAATACACTATGGTTGTGTTCCTGGTTAGTATTTCTACTTATAAACTTTGATGGTACATATCATTGTTCTTTCTATTCCCTTTTTATGGGAATAGAGTATTTTAGTTCCTTCCTGATTACATTGTTCTGATACATATTCTTCTACCCTTTTAGTTATTCTGTCAGACTACTATGACCTGCCTTTCAATGATGCCCTTGACTGGAGAAAGTTTGCGGTTATACTTAGGGAGAGAGATGTATATAAACTGAAGAATATCTTGAAATCTATATCACAGGAGGAGTTTGTTTCATTACATAAATCTCTAGTTCAGGTTTGTTTGTTCTGAACACCTGTACTCTTACTATACTATGTTCTTTGCATTCACTGTTGTACAAAAAAGTAGGGCCAGTTACACTTGGCAGCATTGAAATTTCAAATACTGGATTAGACTAATAGGAAAACGATCTATAATATGACAAAATAACAGTAATATGTCAGTAGCAAATTAGCTACTCTGAAGTTTATTTGTGTAAGAAGTGAATCATTTGCTTTGCCAATTGTTTTTGCTATAGTTCTCTGAAATGTCAGTTTGAGATAACTAGATTCCTAACTAAATTACAGTTTAGTTTCGCACTAACAAGTTACAATACAGGTGCAGAAACACTTCGTGTGGCATTCACCTCCTGTCTCCTACGATGCATTCCACATGGTTATGTATGAACTGTGGCTGCGTCATAATGTGATAAAGTACTGAAGCCTCTCAGCCTCCAAGTTTGATTGCTAACCTAAATTACCGATTCATGATCCATCAGAAAGACACTACCAAGTCTGACAGCCTGCTGCTACTACCTTGAAAATGGGCTTTTGGTTCTTTGCTCTCAGAATCTCCAGCTGGATGGATCATTGAATATAATGTTTGCTATGCATGGTGCAATGGAGAGCATGTCCATGAAAGAGTTGGCCATTGTTCAGCATATATGACAAAACTGTAGTCCTGGTTAATTGATGGATTGGTTGATTCTTTTTAACAATAGTTAGCTTTGATGTATTGCAATCTTTTCCTCTAGATATTTCTTATATTTCGCGGATCAGCTTGGTTGATTGCATGTAGGTTTCTGAGTTTCTCACGCTATTTTTTGTGTTTGTTGGCTTCAGGCATGTAAGTAATGTACAATATTATTGATGAGAAACATAGTTTAATTCCTTCTGACTGAACAGATAGCTGTGAGTTCTGACAAACAAATCATCTGATTTTGTGGCCTTCATGATTTTTCAAGCCCACCCCGACAACCCCCCCCCCCCCTAAAAAAAAAAGGAAAAGAAAAAAAACCTGTTAAGCCAATTTTGACCTTTTGGTGTGTCAGTGTGTGTGTTGGGGGCAGGGGGTTTGTTTACAAACTGGTGCCAAATACAAGCATTTTGATATAGGAGATGAATATAATTGATCCAGGAGGGATGGATTTGGGTTGGGTGAATGTGAATGGTTTGCCCACAAACTTGCAGTACCTGATTTCTTAGGTATGCAACACAGTATCCATGTAAAATTTCAAATCACCAGGCACTCTCGAACACAAAATATTATCTTGTATTTCCTCCGTTCCAAATTATAAGACGTTTTGGCTTTTATATACATAGTATTTGCTGTATACACTATGTCTAGATATGTAGTAAAAATAAGGGCCAATTGCAAGACTGCCCCTATTTTGAGGTCCAATTGTTCGTTTGCCCTCTTTTTTTTAACTTTGCATGTTTGCCCCTGTTTTTTGAATCTGAAGGTTCCAGTTGCCCCTGTTCCATGAGGGAGAGGTAACAATGTTAAGTACAAGCTGAAAAGACAGAAATGCCCTCTCTCACTGTTGAGTGGACCCTACATGTCATCCCTACTCAACTCTCTCCCTCTCTCACTGTCGAGTGGACCCTGCTCGTTAGCTTCTTCCTCTACCTTCTTCCAGTCTGTGCACGGGGAGGCGTCGAGGCCGAGCTCGAGGAGGAAGCCCCCGCATGGAGCCCGCACGGCGGCACTACCAGGGTGCGCTGGCTTGGAGCCCGCGAGGTGACGCTGCTCGCCTGGGAGGAGGAGGGATGGTCGAGGAGAGCCGAGGAGCGGGCCTGGACTGTGGCCATGGAAGGACCTCGCGCCCGCCATGGACCCGCCGGAGCCAATGACGGCGAGCTTGCGCGGTGGCCACGAGACGCAGCACAGGGACGGGATGGCCGCCCGCCTGGCCGCCCGTGGCACTGCTGGAGGCCGCCCGAAGGCGCGCCCGCCCGGTGCGCCCGCCTGCCCGGCCGCCCACCCGACCACCCACGGCGCTGCTGGAGGCCGCCCGACGGCACGCCCGCTCGGCGCGCCTGCCCGCTCGCCCGGCACGTCCGCCCGCTCGGCCGCACGCCGTAACCCTAGTGCCGGAGATGGGGGTGGTCGGTCGCGCGTCGTACCGAGTCGAAGGCAGAGAAAGAACGATGGGAAGAGAGGAGGGGAGATGGATAAAGGGTAGTATAGTCCTTTTTCCTTTTTCCCCCTATTTTTCTTTTTTTTGCCTATTATTTAACCCCAGCTCACGGTTTATGGAAAGAGGGGCAAACGGTGGGTTCGATTTTGAAAAACAGGGGCAAACATGCAAAGTTAAAAAAAGGGGGACAAACGAGCAATTGGACCTCAAAACAGGGGCAGTCTTGCAATTGGCCCTAAAAATAATGTATCTAGAAAGCAGATACATCTGCATCGATAAGCAAAATACTTGTGCTTACTGTGACTATAGATATTGCTACCATACATGCCATGTGTTACTGATTATCATAATGGAATAGCAGTCCAAATCAAGGATACAACCAATTACCAGGTGAATCACTGGAAGACTCGCTTTACCTGTCTTTACCGCAGATATATTTCTTACAACACAGACTTATCCGTAATACCTTTTACATTGTATCAATGAACTATGTTATTCTTGAGCATATCAACATCGCATGCATCATTTTCTTTCATAGAGAGGTGGAAAATACACGAGGACATTAGCCAGCCTTCGGCAGTACCAGCTTTATATAATGTTCAGCAGTACCAGCTAGTGATCACTTGATAAGGATGCACCTAATTGGTGAGCCATCACATCCAATAAGTCTGAGAGGTAAGCAGTGCAACATATATATTCCAGCCTTTACATGGTCTAGTTTCAGACCTTCTATTGGGATTATGTCCTGAGATAACAAAGTAAGCAAATCAACCAATGATTCAAGCTAGTCAATGATACGTGGGGTCTGATGCTACATGTGATTAACACAGGTCGATGATACAGATGAATATATTCCATGATTCAAATGTATAAGATGTCAGATGACATGTCCAATCCATTCTGATTATCACCTACACTACACATGAAGTGGAATGTTCTTTGGAGAAGCAAAAGAAAGCAAGGACAACCCCCACAAGATTAGTTGGCATGGAATTCTAGAGCTAATACTTAGCTAAACTTGTCAACTTGCAAATATAATGCATGCTTTTTTATTACTTCAATTAATAACCTTGACATGTAATTTTTCTGCAGTAGAATAGTGCAATGATGCTACACACAAGGTGGGAAACTGCATTATCTTACTCGTCGATTTAAAAAGACCAAATGGGCTGATATCAAGTGATCAAATGCCGCAACTGATAGATAGTCAATCCCTGCATAGTTTCCATATCAGTAAGTTAAGTACTATATGCATTGATTCACCAAGTAGCAAAAAGTCAAAGAAACAATTATTCACAATTCCAGGTTCCTAGATAGTCAGCAACTCTAAATCGAGATTAAAAAAAAAACATTACCGACAGATGGAAACTAGCACACGAGAGAAACCAAGCTTCATTCAGACAGTACAGTATTATTCATTTGCTGTCAGGGTTATAATTTCTTACCAACTAGCTTGATGTCAGTGTTGTCAACTAACCATTGTGCACCATCCTCTGTGAACCCAACAAAACTTGTGTCAATTTCCTTGGTCCACATTAGCTTCCTGGAAAACATTTGTTTGCATGTTCAGCACTCAGCATTCTACACAATAGTTGTCTAGTGATATTTGAACTTTGCAATATTATATCTATCCTGATGAATAAGAGCCATACCTGTCAGTGTTTAGTGTTCTGAAAAGAACTCGACGAATTCCTTTCGTGATATTTAGGGATTCCATTGCTTGAGCTACATGGAGTAAGTGGGTATTTAAGACACTAGGTACTATTCATGCTACATTTACATCTTAAAAGGAAAATTAACACTTGTGTAACTAATGCTAGTCTATCAGTCTGTTCAGTGGAACCAAACACAGCACAATAGTGCACATGATGATGCATTTGATAGAGAAATTGGTATCTCTGTACAATAATACACGTTTCCAAGGAAGTTTGTATGGATGTTTATTAGAATCATAAATGGCAATCACGTGGTAATTCATCAGATAAGTTGATAGAGGAGCTAGTTCATTGAAAACATTAGTACGCGTGATATACCTGTTATATTTGTGTGCCTCGGAACATCAATGAGTAACGCAGGCCCTGTCCAGAAAGAAGAATCAAACTCTGTCAAATCATACATGAGAACATCAAGGGTTTGAACCCATTTTTACATGCAGAATGTTTAACAGTGAAGTAGAACACAGAAATTTGGAATGGTTTGAATGGGTTAATCCTCATATAGAAGTCCTACAGAATTTATGTAAAATCCCAGCATTCTAAACATGTTGTAAACAGTACTAGTACAATATATTCAGTCAATTTTGCATCCATTCTGAACCTGACAATGTGCCCTGCAGCTGCAAGAAACGCAGCCATCCCAGTCCCAGGTTCAAACTAGTGATGTTTCAGAATCCATCTTGAAACGGAGGAACGCATTCAGCCTACCATTGAGGACGTCGAGGTCGAGCTTGTCGACGCCGAGGCCGGCCTCGAAGTGCTCCTGGACCATGTGGCCCGGCGCGTCGACATGGGTCCCCGAGTGCACCACCATGCGCAGCTCCGACACGTTGTTGACAGACCCGTTGGCCATGGACTCCGTGAGCCGGGTGACCGCGCCGAGCCCGTCCCGCCCGGGGAACGGCAGCTCCGGCCGGTACGCGTGCGTGATGTCCACGATGCGCCCGCCACCGTACTCCTCAAGCCCCGCCTCCACGGCAGAGACCGCGGCGAGACCGTAGGCGGCGGCGTCGAAGGCGGCGTCGGTGTACGCCGGGTGGGCGGCGCTGGTGCCGCTTCCCCGCGCGACAGGAACGCGCGGCGCCAGTGTTGAGGCGAGCAGGAGCATGGCCATCAGAGGAGCAGCAGACATGGCTACGAGCTCGCAGTCCAGACGACCAGAAGGCGACGGCGCGACGCAGTCCAGAAGACCAGAAGACAAGAAGATGATTGCCAACTGAGCAATAATGTTACGGCAACTGAGCTGTTTGGACGCCACGGCTTTTGGGCGGCCTGGGTTTCCTTCAGCATTTACTAATTTGTAAGAGAGAGAAAAAAAACAACAGGAAAGCGATTCTTGATTTCTTTCAGCTTCTGCAGCACAGGTCAGGTAGCTTGACTTCCAGCCTTCCGTTCGTCCTCCTTAGCGAAACGACAGACTACCTGTTTTCGCCATTTCGAAGAGAAAATGGTTGCACACGGCAGATATGATAGCAACTATTATCAACAACCAATTGCCAAAATACTAGGCATGATGCCGATTCAGAAGGCTAATATAATTGGCTTCTGAAGTCTCGTCTCTTCTTTCAAAGCTTGATACTGATTCTGATTTCTGCATTTGTTTACATCCAACTGTAGGTCCCCCCCCCCCCCCCCCCAATTGTCTCGGCAGAAACGTTTCTTTATTTACCATACAAAAATATATCTACATACATGGGCACACAACACTTTTATCAAACCATCAACCAAAGAAATAAAGATAAATACCATCCACACTCGTTCCGGTAACCAAACAAAATATTGGCTCATCCAGTCTATCCAACCAAACACATGTGCTATTCTTTATCCTAAAAAATATGGATCGCCCTATTCCATCCAATTTCACCCTCAAACCGATCACAAATTATGTTGAATTGTTTACATGTGCCTCTGTTTCTATATAGGCCGTGATAAAAAAGAGAGAGAGAGATCACCGCTAACACATTAAAATTATGCCTATGATAACAACATATCAACTGGAAGCATTTATAAAAAGGTTCTTCACAGTTGTGAATCAGATTGATGAGATCATAATCATCAGATTCAATCAATAAACCTTTTAGTACGGCGATAGTTGTGGCGGAATCGCCCAGTTTAGCACGCTTTCAGGACGCTTGCCTTCCACTAGGCACTAAGAACCCTGAAAGTGAGCTAAACCAGATGATTCCGTCGAGCACACCCGACGGGAGAACTCGAACGCTCCACATTTACACCCGGGATCCAATAATGAGTACAAACTTACAATACTTAGTCCATTTCATGCAACATAGAGTCTTGAAATAGTTATTACAATACCAGAGGTTCAACGTGCATTAGATAATAGCGGAAATAAAATAACGTCTAGCGGAAGCGATGAGAATCCGTCTGTGCCCACCAGAAGAATCCTCCACACACGACAAACCTGCTCAAAGTGCACCTGCAACAGGGATAAAAATAAACCCTGAGTACACAATGTACTCGCAAGACTTACCCGACTGGGAATTTCATTTCCCGACTCTCAAGGATCATGATCGGCTTTATGGCTGGTGGGTTTCTTGTATGCGGAAAGCAGCACTAAGTGTTTGTCCTTAATTTCTTAATTATTAAAAGTCGTATTTTATTCATTAACCAATGTTCTATGTAAGCACCTACGCTATAATCAAGCAAGAGTTGAGCAAAACAGAAGCAATTCTCCCTCTTTCCCTTTCCAGTTCTTACTACGATGCCAGAGCGTAGTCAAGCCGTACCGTTACGCAGAAACGGCGATTCGCGAATCAATGTGCCCAGCTGGGTACCCCGAAAAACACACGCCCCGCTTGTACCCCAGGCACAAGCAAGACCAATCCGTTCCCCTCCTGTCACAGGTTTCCAGGTCCCCGTCCAAACTTGGACTCCTAGCTCCCGCATTCGAGGCCCGGCCTCAATACGGTGCTAAGACCTCCACCTATCCCCGCCTCCAATCAGTCGGTCCGGAAAAAGCCGGAGCCCATGACAAGAGAGTAACAAGTCTTTCTAGCCCCCATCCGCTAGTATGTGCTCGGGATAAGGAGATCTGTGACTTGACCAGGATCCATGCAACGAACGGTCCTTAATTGACACGGACAGGGAAAACAGTGCAACCCAATTGCGCCCCGTGGCCGCGGGACACAATTGGTTACACCCACCAATAATCATACCCCATCCCTGCCCGGTCGCCATTTCCTTTCCACCATTTTACCCAATGTAATAATCATTAGAGTAACTCCCTATTGTGAGCAACGACAGGTTACTCACCCTACCGATGATCCTAAGCGAAGCAACTATACGATCCTGTACTAGTAAGACTCATTGGGTATAAATATATATATGCATGTGGGTATCATAGAAATTCCTGTAACTTAAATGCACAACATTTAAATATATATATCAGATTTGTAAAAATAAGGGTTATGCACCGGGGCTTGCCTGGGGCAGGTGCACAGTCAGAGGTGTCAGCAGCGGGCGGCTCCTGGAACTCCTCAGGTACGAAGATCTCCTCCTCGTACTCCTCGATGACCTCCTCGTAGTCCGGCTCCTCCACTGCAACGTACTCGACTCCCTCGTGATCTACATACATGCAATGATAGGACCACATTTAAAAGGTGACGAAGGTAACTCTACTAGCTGAAACGGTAAGCTAACATTCTCGCTACTAACAAGGTTGACCCGATGCAAAACGACTCCAGCAACTAACAGACACACCACTTTCCGATTACCGATTTGCTACAGGCATTACTAGGGAAAATTAGCTACCCTAACAAACAAGCTATTCGATGGCCATAAAATTTACAGCAAGCATCTAACAATATTAAGCATCTACTGTAACAATTTTTAGAGCTAGGGCTATCCTCGATTTACCACGTAAAATTCTACAAAATTGGTTGCATTAATAAACGTTATTTTAAGCAGAGATTTAATCGACCGAGCAACACTATAGAAGTGCACAAAAGGAGTTTACTAACTGATAGGGCATGAATTTAGGAACTCAACAAAAGTGGTTTCACGATTTTTGGACATTTATACAAGTCACTAAAATTTGCCAAAGTTTGCTTCAACAACTAAATTGCAAAGTATTTCTTAAATCGCTAAAACGAGAAGAGCATCCTCCCGGGCGGCCCAACTGCGCGGCCCATCCCACGCAGCGTGCGCACCAGCGCCAGCATCGCCCGGTCCAAAACCCCGAGGCAGCCGACGCAACAGGCCCACACCGCGCGATGCGGCCCGCGACCGAGGAGAGCCCGCGCAGCTGGCACACTTACAACCTAGCCCCCGAACTAACGGTCAATAATACGACCAAGCTTGGCACTATTTCCACACTCTGGGACTTTGCAACAACACCCTCCCCAGAAGTCGTCTTTACAACGGAGCAGTCCACGACGCAGCCCCCCGCACGCCGGTGTGGGGATGGCCGGCACTGGTCGGCTACGCCGGCCAGTGGGAAGTCTCTACCGCGTTCCTAAGGGAGAGACGCTCACCAGGGTGCAGATGCGAGGCGCGGGCAGCGATTCTGAGGCCGGAGGCGAGGTGACGCGGCTTCCTCGAGATGGCGGCTGACCGACGAGGGCGGCGCCGGCGTTCCGGAGGACAGGGGCTCTGCGGGGGCGGTCAAGGAGGAGGGTGAGCTTCAGCAGCTCCCTACGGGCCAAACCAAGCGACAGGGATGCTGGAGGGTACCTGAGCCGAGCCGGCCACGTGCGCCCGGGGGGCTTAGGCGGCGCCCGTGGCGGCGCAGGTGCGTCACCGACGAAACGGGGCGCAACAGCTTCAACAACGGTGAGCACCACGCACCGGGGACCAAGGAGGTTCTAGAATTGCGACCGATTTGCCCGGGACGGTCGGTACCTGGTGGTCCAGGGAGAAAGGGAGGTCCGCCCTGGAAAGGCGCATCCAGACCTACGCTCCAAAAATAGGCGGCCACCGCGGCTTCGATGGCCCAGGCACAAGGTCAGGGAGGTCGACCCGGTCGCAGCGACCCTACTCCCAACGACGAATTTGGCGTGAGGCGGCACGGTCGGGGTGGGGCTCGCAGTCAGTTCCATGGCGGTGGGGGGAAAACAGGTGAGGACGCCAAGGGCGCCTAACCCGGGCAATGGCAGCTGGGCGGAGTAGGTAGAGTAAGGACAGTGAGTTAATCCCACGCGACAACATATGCTCGCTTGCTGCCCGCCTGGCCCGCACGGTGCCGTGCCAACAACGCCGGGGCGGCCACCGACCACGCGACGACGCGACGGTGAGGCGAGGGCGGCACGGTGCGGGACCACCGCAGATAGCGGCGTCAAGGCGAGGGGGGGGGCAACAGTGCAGCGATAGCGGCGGTGCAGGACGGCTCGGGCCCGTCGGCCCGCAACGGCATGGCCAAGCGCGCGGCCGAGCCGGGCAAGGCCACGGCGTGCACCCAAGGACGGTGACCGCGAACGCCACGGGAGCCGCGCGAACAGGTGCCTTGCATGATTTTTAAAGCGCCCCCAACGGCCAAACTAGCTCGAAACCGACTAAACAAACCTTACCACACCAAAGATCAACCTTCAGCCCTCCTACCCGAGCTATAACCCAAACCCACTGCTCTACTAAAACTTTCGGAAAAACACCCGCGAACACGGCCTTGTCACTGCCATAAAGCGACTCGAAACACACTAAGTCCAGGGTTGATCTTCGTCGCGAGTTCGTGTTCGGTTAAAGGAAAACTAGCTAGGGATGGAAATACTCGACAACACTAGATGCACTAACAACTACGCCCTAAGCCCTTCCTATTTCGTTTAGGGTTCACGTAAGTCTTGTAGCAGCTTTGTTAAAAGAAAATTTAGTTCCCCACCTAAGCTGCTAACTCTGGTTGAAATGTCAAAATTCGAATACCCTTTTTATTTATTTTTAACATACCGAAAGGGTCCTACGCACTTCAGCAAAAAACGAAACACCAGAAAAAGATGCGCATGCTCCGCTTAGATGCATTGTGACACGCGGTAACACCGGGGGTGTTACAATAGTGGCTAAACTACATGACGAGCGAGAGGCCTGCCAAACGGAAAAAGTTCTCCCTAAACCCTAAACCAGCTTCGGCTCCTCGTATAGAGCAGCTTCTCTAAAAGAGTTGAAGCAGTTTTGTAAAACGTTTGACAAAAATGACTCTAATGACAGTTTTAGAATAATTTGAGCCAAGAAGCCACATTTCAGCGGTACCAGCTCCTCTATATAGAAACGGCTCTGGCTCCCCTTGCAAGGAGCCATTTTTTAGGTGACCGTTTGGTAAGGCTCTTTGCAAGGAGCCACGAGAAGCCAGAGCCGGAGGCCTGCCAAAAGGGACCCTAGCGTGTGGCATGTTTTTCACCTTCTCATCTTCACAGCAGGTGCACGCAATAGCACCAATTTAAAATTCCTGTCAATTTCTTAAGTGGGATCAAACCTATATTGCAACTAGCATTTATTTTGATCCAAATCCTCAGTTCTTTGATTTAATTAATTATAAATGAGCCAAGCCCAATTCAATCCAACACATGGCAGATGTGAGGCAACAAGCAACAACCAATTGCCAAAATAAAGGCATGATACTAATTTAGAAGCTTAATTGGGCGCTGAAGTCTTGCTTCTTTTCAGAACTTAGGTATGCATTTGTCATTTGTGAAGCACGAGGTCTCAGCCTCTCAGGCCTCTAGTTTACAGATAACTGTAGGTCTGTCTTACATTACCGGCTTACCCAAAAGTATTTTCTTGATGGAAGTATTGCTGCTTCTTTATTGTCCATACAAGCATATCTACATGGGCATACAATTTTTTGTTTCATATAGACAAGACTGTGAACCAATACGTTGGCCACGATGAGCATCAGTTCAGCTGGCATGATACAATGTCACCTCCAGCAAGAGCAGGGAATGATCACTTGATGAGGATGCATCTGGTCGGCGCACCCTCGGCTCCAACCAGTCTGAGAGGTAAACAATGCAGCATGTATATTCCCGCCTCAATGTCGTCTAGTTTCAGGCCTTCAACAGGGATTATATCCTGGTATAATAAAGGGAAAATTAATCAATGGTTTAGATGCTATGCGATAAGCAAACATTTTTTTGAGTTATTTAGTCACTAGTAAGTAATGCTGCTTGACAATTGACATGGGAATCTTCTGCGGTAGATTAAGGGAATAACAGAATGAGATTACAGGTATGCTAAATGCAGGCAAGGTTATCTAGGTGTGCTTGAAATGTCTTGTTCAGCAAACTATATGTATCTTACCGGGGTTTTGAAAAAGACCACATGGGCAGAGATCAAGTAATCAAATGCTGCAACTGATAGACTGTCAATTCCTGCATAATTGACAGTAGCAGTATTTTGTAAGTTTCAACTGACCCACCACGAAATATCTCAGAACAAATTGAAAGTGAGTTTGTCCCCAATTATGGATTCCTGGCAAGTGTGTATCAGGTTCATGAAAACGAAATGTTTATGAATAGATGGCAACCAGTTTGTCCCCAATTATGGATTCCTGGCAAGTGTGTATCAGGTTCATGAAAACGAAATGTTATGAATAGATGGCAACCAAACACGCAAGGGAAAACAAAGCCTTGTCAGGAATTAAAAAAAAGGAAGAAGAAAAACCAGGTTGGCTCAATTTGTATGCAGTCAAGGAAATAATTTTCTTACCAATTAACTTTATGTCAGTGTTGTCAACTAACCACTGTGCGCCCATCCTCTGTAAATCCAACATAGCTCATGTCACCTCCCTTCCTCCACATCAACTTCCTAAAAGACATTTGCTTACATGTTCAATGCAGTCCATAAAATGGTTGTCTAGTGCTATTTGAATGCTGTAAACTCATAAGCCACACCTGTCAGTGTTCAGTGTCCTGAATAGAACTCGGCGAACTCCTCTTGGATATTTAGGAATTTCATCGCTTCAGCTGCATAGAGTTATTGGGGTTTAATATACCTATATACTACTAGTAGTAAATCCTAGGCAGCAAACATAGGTCTATCCTCTGGAGCCACACTAGCACACAAGCCTTGATAGACAAGCTGGCACCATCTGTTTTAGCACCACAGAAGTGAATATATGCTCATCTCAAACCATGTTACATGAATCTTTGCCAGATGATAGTATGTATCAATGTATGAAAAGTGCGTGCACATCAAATGATGGTATGGATCAAAAATCCGCCTAACAGCAACAGTTGGGAACGAGGTGGTTGAACAGATAATTTGGTAAAGTATCTAGTTCACCGAAAGAAAAACGAAAGCGTTCTACCTGTTATGTTCGTGTCCCTCGGAACATCAACTAGCAATGCAGGTCCTGTCCAGAGAAGATGAGTCAATCATGGTCAGTTAAAGCATCTATGACATGAATGAACCATATATAATCAAGTATACTAACATCATCTACAGAAACCAACCCCGGTTAAGTGCTGAAGCCTGAAGACATGGTAACGATCTCGCAGCACTTATCGTTTCATTTCAGACACGGAACGATTTGGCTTTTGTTCATGCCTTAATTATTGGTATAAACTGATAAAGGACGGACACTGACGTCTGACGAGTCTTTGAGTTTAAAAATCATTTTTGCTAGAAATAGCAAAGGGGTGAGGCGTGATAAAAATAAAGAAATTTGATGAGGCCCCATTTGGGCTCCAATTCGAGCAGCATGTTGATGCCGACTGCCGAAGCCATCGTACGCAACGCAACGCAAGGCCTTTTTCACTTGCATCGTTCCAATGAAGACGATCATATATGTGCATGCTAGTGTCGCTTTCGACAAGTTCAGGAAAGTTACCGCTCTACTCTCTGTGGCACCTAGTTCTTGAGCAGACGGCAGATCCTAGAGAAAAGATAAAGATGGCACCCGGGAGTTTCTGTAGACTATACTACATCGTAACCAAAAATTCGTTGGAGCTCTTGAACTGCGAGATGTGCAAGGGTGGCTGCCCGGTGGACCCGGCTTGTCAGCAACAGTGAGGAGGGTTTCAGAATTATCCTGCCAGCGGCTGCCGCGCTAACGGACAAGCAGTGAGTGGTGGCCAAAGAATCGGGGAACCACGAATTCCTCATCTCCTCCTCCTCAGTCGGAGTCCCCTCCCCACCAAGTTCATCTGACTGAACTGACGCCGGCCAAATCGCCCAAAGATCAGGGATTTCTGAGATGATGTCGCGTTCGCGTACCGTTGAGGACGTCGAGGTCGAGCGTGTCGACGTCGAGGCCGGCGGCGAAGTGGGCCTGGTTGATGTGTCCCGGCGCGTCGACGTGGGTGCCCGCGTGGCACTCCATCCGCAGCTCCGACAGGTTGTACTCGGACCCGTCCGCCATGGACTCCTTGAGGCGCACCACGGGCCCCGTGACCGCCCCCGGCGCGAACGCCGGCAGGTCCGGCACGTACGCGTGCGTGATGTCGATGATGCGCCCGGGCCCGCGCTCTTCCAGCCGCCGCAGCTCCGCGCCCACGCCCACGCCCGCGCCGGCGGCGGCGTCAACCGTGCAGGTGCCCTCGTCGGAGTAGCCCGGGTGCGCGTCGCCGCCCGCCGCGGAGAGGGGCACGGCCGCGAGGAGGAGCGCGAGCAGCAGGGCGGCGCCCATGATGGTGTGGGGAGCGGAGCTCTCGGGCTGGACCGAAGGAATCAGGACTGGGGGCGCTAGATAGTAGCTGCTGCTGGCTCGCGCCGGAGAGTGACGGTTGGGAGACTATTCCACCGCGCGCGGGATTTATGGACGCTCGTCCGCCGCCCCGTCGCCGTCGCATTCGCAAAACCGCCAACCGCACGGTAGCGGCCTGCGGGAGATGAGATCCCAACTTGGGGCTGCTGCGGCTACTGAATGCTACCGTGGCGCGACCGCGACCGTGGAGAATCAGACGGCCGATGGTGTAGTGTGATCTAACTTGGTGAACTGCACTGCCCGAGGGATGGGAATTGGTGTGGGACACATTTGGCCGACAGACCAATATAACCAAAAAAAAAAAAAAACGCGCCGTGCACCACGTTGCGGTATAATCCATCCGTCTCAATTTATTTGTCGTTTTTCGTGTCATAAGTTTGACTCGATTTATAAAAAATACGTATAACATTTATATCTCTTAATAAATTTATTAAAAAAACTAGATTCAAAGATCTTTCCAATAATATTAATTATGTATTATAAATATTAATATTTTTAATATATATTTTATTAAAGTTGTTTCTCAAAAAACGAAAATGACAGATATTTTGAGATGGAGAGAACATGTATATGGTTTCGGCTGTTTCTTTCGCTCAGCTTTGGAAGAAACATCGTCGATGGCGAAGGCATGGCATGCTCGATCGAGCACAATCGATCTTGATTGCCAGAAGGGGCGTGCAGTATCCTGAACTCGTACGTACGTGTCTAGCCAAGTGAGGACCTTTGTCTTTTGTGCACGGCTCGTAGTCAGAACTCAGAAGGGGCGTGTACCAGGTGAAACAAAAAGTCAGGCCGTCTCATCCACTGCCCACTGGAGTGGTTGGGTTTCATGTCAGCGTGCGCGCAATCACAGGAGTTTCATTTTCATGATCCCAAATCGAAAGCGACTACGAGGTGCGCACCAGTCCATACTAGTACAGGGCAGTAAACAAACAGTGGGCGAAGAAAGTTTTGAAGCGATCAAACGAGAGTAGTACTTTTCTTTTGGTGGGCTAGTGGCGGACGGCGCAGGGACGGCAGCGCCACGTCGCCACCTCAGATCAACTCCTCGTTGGCCGGCCGGCAGAGAGATCGGGGTACTCTGAGTTGTGACGACTGACAAGATGTGCAGGAACCACGAATGCACGAGAAATGTGTGCCATCGGGACATATAACCGTGCTAACTGCTACTAAGGCCTTCGGCAGGGTATGCTTTCGAGTGATGCTCTAAAAAAAGGAGAGAGAGTGTTCAGGCTTCAGGGCATGTTTAGTTTACAAAATTTTTTAAGATTTCTTGTCATATCGAATCTTTAGATGTATGCATGAAGTATTAAATATAGATAAAAAATAAAATTAATTACACAGTGTAGACGAAATTCACGAGACGAATCTTTTAAGCCTAATTAGACTATGATTGAACATTAATTGTCAAATAACAACGAAAGTGCTACAATATCATTTTCCAAAAAAATTTCGCGAACTAAACGAGGCCTCACTCTACACTGTAAGGACACTTCTAATGCAGAGGCTTTGTTCGCTTGTCTTATAAGTCATACTTTTTCAGTTAATGAACCGTGCTTTTCTTTCACAACAAATTAGCGAACAGTACTTTCAGTCATGACTTTTCAGCCAAACAAACAGGGCAATATGGTAGTTTCTATAGATATTAATTGCACTGCCATATAGACAATTTGCTGATGTGGCAAGTGATTTAATGAGAACAGAGAGGAAAAATCCAAGAAACTAAGTCTAACAAACTGGGTCTTCACAGTTATCGATGGATAAAAAAACTGCTCGTAGCTTATTGAGAGAGCAAATATGGTTTCTATTACTGCTTATGTCCTATGTAGAAAATTTTACAATAAGGCTATCCGCACTCATGGACCTCTATATTCATCCTCTATACGTCCTAGTCAGTAAGATTCTCTCCTCTATACTCAATTCTCCTGCACCCATCCATCTTCTATATCATCCTCTATCCACTCTATTCACTGTAGGACCCACTTGTCACTTTATCTAAATATATCCATGTGTGATCTAGTTTTGAAGGATTTATTGAGACGAATTTAATGGTGCAATCGAAATTTAATTTGGATTTTTGGTTTGTGAGTTATAGCATTTTTTCTTTGTTTAGCTAGTGGGGCCCGCCACTACCCATTATAAAGTAAGCACTGTGCTACTCTAAATATAGAGTGAGAGAAAGGATAGAGTATCGTTTTAGAGTACCCAGTGCAGCAATTTTTACTCTATATTCATACTCTAAAGTTTTAGAGTATCGTTTTAGAGTACCCACTGCGGGTAGTCTAAGAAAGATAGTTTCTTGATACGCTATACTTTGCTATAGAAACTGCTGTTTCTCGTATTGGGAGTGCTCTGACATACTACGCCTGAGCGGCGCATGTTTGGAAATCAATGCCCATTGAGGCCTTGTTTAGATGTCTAAATTCACCCCTAAATTTTACTATACAAAAAGAAGATTCTCCATTACATCAAAATATCGGCATATATATGGAGTACTAAATATAGATGAAATCAAAAACTAATTGCACAGTTTTGTTCTACTTTGCGAGACGAATATTTTAAACCTAATTAATCAATATTTGAACAATTATTACCAAATAAAAACAAAATTGCTACAGTATGACGGGACAATTACTATGCAAAGTTTGGATCCCAAATTTGAGATCTAAACAAGGCCTGAATAGAAAATTATTCTGTTCCTACATGTCGCTGCTTTCATGTCTCTGGTCCCTGCTCACACTAACGCCGGTACTACTTGCTTTCTTTTCTTAGGCCAAGTTTAGATACCAAATTTGCCTCCTAAATTTTATTATGTAAAAAGAAGATTCTTATCATATTAAAATATTGATACATATATGAATACAAAATGTAGATGAAATCAAAAACTAATTATACAATTTTGTTATACTTTGCGAGACGAACGTTTTAAACCTAATTAGTTAATGTTTGAACAATTATTATCAAATAAAAACAAAATGCTACAGTGATGTACAATGCTACACAATAACTCGGCAAACGCCGATTCCGGCGAACTAGCCTTATTTGCATGTTGGGTGTCAGAAGTGATGCTCACCACTGCAGCTCAACGAGAGCAATGCCAAAAATCTATGGTGGGACCTGATTTTATTTTTGGCTTCACCCAACATTGCGGAAGGCCTAACAAACATGTCTGGCCGACGATTCTGAAAGACACAACCCGTCCTAGGAGGCTAGGGACCAGTGTAGTACTCCTGCCATCTTAAAAAAAATCATGGACTAGGTTTTTGTGCAAGTCAAACTATGTAATTTGATTAAACTTATAGAAAATATTAGCAATATTTATATCTTCATTCAGATAACTTTATTGTGCATCCAGCGATTAATCTTACAATACAGAGAAGTCAATGGAGAGTTTATTTGGGGTCGTGACTTGACGCTGCCGTCCCTGCGCTGTAAGCCACTAGCACTCCAAAAGGTACTCTTGTTTGATCGCTTCAAAACTTTCTTTACCCACTGTATGTGTATGTGTTTACCTCTCTGTATAATTCTCGACGTTTTAGTGTTATAGGCAAAAAAGCTAAACCGAGGGGCCTCTCGAGTTAAGCTTAGATTCGAGAGCCACCTAATTTGGCAAAGAAGCACATGTTGAAATAAAAAAAAAAACTTAAATGGACTAATGAGAGGGAATGATGGAAGTAAGAAATGGGCCAGAATTCACAACGGTGACGCTCCGACGATCTTACTACATCAACAACCTTTGTTTGGATTAGGGCTAAGATGTGGGGTTAAGGGTTAGTAAGGGCATATTTGCCCGTAGGGTTGGGTGCCCTGTGGTGGTGGTGCATGGGCGGATGGCGGGTGGTAGTGGACGACGGTTAAGAGAGAACGACAGAAGTAAGAAATTGAGCTAGAAGCCAAAGTGGCGACGCTCCGACAATCTTGCAATATTGGCAACCTCTGGCTCGAATTAGGGCTAAGACGTTGGGGTTAGTTTCAAGGTTAAGGGTTAGGAATATGTGCCTAATGGGTTTAAAGCAGGTGGTCTGTGGTGATGTGCATGGGCGAAATAGCGGACGATGATGTCATCACTACTGTGGTGGTGGTGGTGGGGTGTGTGTGTGGGACGATTGGGGGATTGATTTGGCAGACTTGTTTTTTACAATTTAGTCCTTTTTGTCAAAATTTCACATTTATACCCCTTTTTTTACCGGGGGTAAATGTGAAATTTTGAAAAAAGAAGGCTAAATTGCAAAAAGAAATCGGTTGTTTTGGCAGAGGTGTCGGATTTGTAGCAATTGGGGATGGTGACGGTCGAGGGTGGCTGATCCACTAGCAACGGTGGCACCGAGACGATAGAGGTAGAAACAGGAGAGTGTGGGAAGGGGAGAGAGCTTGGCGTATCCATAATACCAGTTAGCGGAGGCTGTCAGATGGGGTAGGTGGGAGGGGGGCTTGGGCTCCATGTCCTTGTAATGATTTCTTGCGGCGGTGGTCATGGGACGACGACTTGCCATACTGTATTTTGTTCACGACACGTCTTGGTCGGGATAGACTAAACTTTTATGACTAAAGGTACGTAAATTCTCCAAGGAAAGAACAATCCCCCTGTTCGGCTGAGCTTATCAGCACGGTTTATCAGCCGTGGAACAGTGTTTTTCTCTCACAGCAAATCAGCCACAGCCGGCTTATAAGCCAAAAAACAGTCTGCCGAACAGGGCCAATATGTTTACTCAACGATGAAGACCGGGACGCGAGGCACCGCGACAAGCACAAGGTCAGTCTTGAGCCCGTCGTGATCCCGAACGCTTCGGTCATGTCCAGCTCAGCGCCTCAGCCGCCATCCCGCCCGGCAACTCCCAGTCGAAGTGGGAGAGCAGCGCCGCGAGAGCCAGATCGATGTGCGCCAGCCGCCAGCCCAAAGGCCATTCCAGGTGTTTTTTTTCAGATGAGATGCGTAGCTCACCGTTGAGGACGTCTAGGTCGAGCGCGTCGACGTCGATGCCGGCGGTGAAGTGGCCCTGGTTCATGTGTCCCGGCGCGTCGACGTGGGTGCCCGTGTGGCAGTCCATCCGCAGCTCCGAGAGGTTGTACTCGGACCCGTCCGCCATGGACTCCTTGAGGCGCACCACGGGCCCCGTGCCATTTATCGATATAAATATTTATCGATAAGTAAATCTAATATATGTTTCAGGTTGGGCTGTTAATTTCTTTCGCTCAGCTTTGGAAGAAAGAAAGATCGTCGATGGCGAAGGCATGCTCAATCTCGATTGCCAGAAGGGGCGTGCAATATCCTGTACTCGTAGCCAAGTGAGAGGACCTTTGTCTTTTGTGCACGACTCGGTAGTCATAAGACTACCCGCACTCATGGACCTCTATATTCATTCTCTATATATCCTAGTCAGCAAAATTCTCTCCTCTATACTTAATTCTTCCGTACCCATTCATCCTCTATATCATCCTCTATCCACTCTATCCACTGTGAGACCCACTTGTCACTTTGTCTAAATATATCCATGTGTGATCTAGTTTTGAAGGATTTATTGAGAAAAATTTAATGGTGAAATCGAAATTTAATTTGGATTTTTGGTTTGTGAGTTATAGCATTTTTTCTTTGTTTAGCTAGTGGGGTCCACCACTATAGAGTATAGAGTAAGCACAGTACCACTCTAAATATAGAGTGAAAGAAAGGATAGAGTATCATTTTAGAGTACCCAGTGCAACAGTTTTTACTCTATATCCATACTCTAAAGCTTTAGAGTATCGTTTTAGAGTACCCACTGCAGATAGTCTAAGGGCGTAGTTTACAGGACGTGACACAAGTCAAGCCATCTCATCCACTGGAGTAGTTGGGTTTCATGTCAGCATGCGCAATCACGGGAGTATGATGATCCCATCGACAGCGACAAGCTACGAGGTGCGCACCACTGCACAAGGTACGTATACAGCAAACAAACACTTGTTACAGCCATTGCACGGTGTTATTGGTCACGCCTAGCAGATTTTTAGTTATTTATGAAAAAAAATATATATTAGATTTACTTATCGATAAATATTTATATTTACTAAAATATTTATCTGCACTCTATTGGATTTTATCATAAAAATAAGTTTTAAATTATCATAAATTAAACTTTGGTACTAAAATTTTTCATTGGGTCCCATCGGTGAAGCATGTTGGGCCCACTAACTACCAAGGCCATTGACCATAAACTTGCCAACAGCCCACCGTTGGCCATTGTCTTACCAACCGCCGTTGGCGAAAGGGGGAATTCTTGACCAAGACTGGCCGACGGGAACTTGCCAACGGTATACACTCGGCTATTATATTTACTGACGATGAAGGTAATGCCAGGCGGTTTAAAAACAATCAGCCATTCTTACGATTCTAGTAGTGATATGCATTCTTAGATAGAATATCAACATCATAAGCACATACATAAGAATTAGCACTGCAATGAATATAGTTGGGATACCATCGAACACACACATGCCTTCCTAAACATAACAGATCAATGGTTACTTAACTAACAGAACCATGAGAAGTAAGATTGCACGCCGAGCAAATTTGCTAGACCTACAACAAGCAATCATTCACCAATCCTATCAAGTATCAACCTTGCTACCTATTGCCATATTGGCATAAGCTCTTGATTTCAAAGCTACCTGTGCATCCTTTAGAGAGATTGATGTGCTTTGCAGTAAGGCATTGCAATGCCCAACTCCTTGCTTCAACAGCTTCAAGCCTTCCTCAAGTCCTCGGTGCACATCTCTCTAGGAGCACTACCAATCTTTGACCAACATTGTGGAATGTTTCCTTTGGCGACCAAGTTCTTAACATATTTCTCTTCAAACATGTAAAACTTACAGGTCATTGGAGTCTGCAACAATATCACATTCGAACCAAAAACACCAAAGTTCAGATCTAAACGGACCAAGAAATAAAGGAAGAGAAGCAAAGCTCGGATATGATAACTTACATGCTCAAGCAGTCAACACTTTTTGAATCTCTGGCCAAAGCTCTGACTTACTTGGCACACGGTCGAGCAACCAACGTAGTGCCACACTGGCTACACTGGACTAGAGGAAGGTTCCCTTGAGACCTGAATGCCGCTACAGATGGCAGGCCTGAAGCCGATGTGGATTGAGAGCTCGCTGCCATTCTCCCTCTTTGATAGCTAGGGTCTGAATCGGGAACATCGACGATGAGATAGAGAGAACAGAGACAAGGCATGGGGTGTTAGGAGGAAGAAGACAGTGGGAGAGCAACCGACTAGGTACTAAGTATTAACGGTTTGAGCTGGACCATGTTCGTCGAGCCAGGGACAAAATCGTACATTCACACAAGTTCCTCTTTCCCAAAACACTGAAAAAAATTATCTTATTGCTTGTGATGTGTTTCAATTAGCAAAACACACGATGATGATGAACTTAACGAGAGAGAGAGAGAGAGAGCGCGCGTGTGTTGGGGGTGACTTTGACCTTTGATGGCTTGACACGTGCTGTCGCTGTGACGAGGGGTCGATGCCGTGCCGAGACCGGCCTGAGAGGCTGAGACACAGCGTTTCGGACAAACACGACAAAGTGACAAACTCGATCGCTTTGGCCCAATAAGTTCGCGCGAACAGGTGACGGGTCCTCAGGCCCATCCACACATGCAGCTCCAAACATCTTGAGCATCGGTGTGGCAGGCATTAGGCAACGCGCGCCGCGCGAGAGAGTGCCCGAGATGGCCGCCGCGAGGGGTGAGGAGGAGGCCGCGCGGCCGCTGCTGCTGCCGCGGTCGGCGCTGGCGGAGCACCAGAAGTGGTGGAGGCGGTGGGCGCGCGAGGCCGGGTCGGTGGGGTACCTGGCCCTGCCCATGGTGGTTGGGAACCTGTCGCAGAACGCCGTCCAGGTGTCGTCCAACATGATGGTGGGGCACCTCCCCGGCCCCCTTTCCTTTCCCCTGTTTTTCGTTCTCGTCCCCCACATTTTGGGCTCTTTTTTCGCATGCCGTTCTCTGCGTGCTGCTCGCGTCGTGGTCTTCGCACGCTTTCTTGGTTGGAGAAAGCCATCTAGCTCGCTGTGTTGCGTTTGTACACCGACTTCTGATCGGTTCCAGTGGTCGACCTCCATCTGGGCTGGGCGCCATGGATCGTCCTGCCGTTTCCGAGTTCTTGGCAAATCATCAGAGATATTGTTCAGTGCGATCTTGTGATGCTAACAAGCAAAAAAAACATGTGGTTTTGATGGGTTCTTAGTTTGTCGATGTCCTGTCTGTCTCGTTGCAGGTGCATGTGGCCACGTGACTTTGGTTGCTCTTACTCATATGTAAGTGGAAACTGTGATACTGAACAAAAAAAGTGTGCAATCCATCTACTCCCTACCTCAAAAGAACGCTTTGTGTTAAAGGCACCAGCTGTGTGGCTGCAGCTGCAGTGCTCTCTGCAGCTTTAGCACAAGCGAACGAACTTAAGGCTAAGCTGAAAACTTTTCATTGGGTCTCTTAGTTTTTCCGCTGTGACAAAAAGTAGTGATGATTTCGCCTGATAGTATTGATCATCTTCTCCTGCCACTGACTATTATTGTTGGCCTGCTCTGCACTTGCGAAACAGATCGGATTGGCAAGTGCACTGGAGGCGCTATGTGGGCAGGCCTACGGTGCAAAGCAGCACCATAAACTAGGCCTAGACACTTACACAACAGAGCAGTCGTCACCCTCCTGGTGGTCTGCATCCCTCTGTCGCTTCTCTGGGTGTTGATGGACAAGATCCTGGTCCTCATAGGCCAAGACCCTCTCATCTCCCAGGGCGCCGGGAGGTACATGAGCTGGATGATCCCGGGGCTCTTCGCCAACGCGGTGATCCAGCCGCTCACCAAGTTCCTGCAGACGCAGAGCCTGGTGTACCCGCTGCTGGCTGCTGCTGTCGTCCGCGGCGACGGCGGCGATCCACATCCCGCTCTGCAACGTGATGGTGTTCAAGACTGGCCTTGGGTACACAGGCGCTGTGCTGACGACAAGCAGATCGTACTGGCTGAACGTGGCCATGCTTGTTGGGTACGTCGTGTTCTCGAGCTCTTGCAAGGAGACGCGCACACGCCCGACGATCGACATCTTCAGGGGAGTGGACGCGTTCCTGCGCCTAGCCCTGTCTTCTGCACTCATGATGTGGTTGGTAATCAGTCACCACATCATCCTACATTTATGCTTCTCTTCTCACTATGTATATATTCAGTGAATTCCTCTTTGACCTGCGGCTAAAATATTTTGTTTTGGTCCTAGTCTTCAATGGTGGTCATTTGAGCTCCTTACTCTCATGTCAGGGCTTCTACCCAACCCAGAGCTGCAGACCTCAGTGCTTTCGATCTGGTACAGAGTGAATCCATGGTCACAGTATTATATACATATATGCAAACATGATTCTGCGTTGACAACGATGATTACCTATTGTTTCCCAAATCCTTTTGTAACAGTCTCACAATTTTAACGTTGCTCTTCACTATACCTTTTGGGTTTGGAGCTGCTGGAAGGTACGATTCCGGTGGAACTTAGCTTTCATGGAACATGCTTTTACTCTTCTGTCTCTTTGGAATCGAAGCAGTTCATCATCTGATCATTCTTACCAAAAAAAACCAGCACACGAATAGCAAATGAACTGGGTGCTGGGAACCCTGACGGAGCTCGATCCGCAGTCTGCGTGGTGCTGTCCATGGCAGCGATCGACGCGGTTGTCGTGAGCGGAACCCTTCTAGCGGCACGGCGCCTCGTGGGCATCGCGTACAGCAGCGAGGAGGAGGTCATATCTTCGGTCGCCGCCATGGTTCCTCTGGTCTGCATCACTGTCATAACTGACTGTGCACAAGGAATTCTTTCAGTTTTGTTGTTGTATCTAGCATTTCAACAGGCAATTACAACGTAATCGCAGTCCTCTGGTCTGCATCACTGTGATAACGACTGATTGTCTACCACCTCGATCTGTCTCTTGATCAGGCGTCGCCCGCGGGTGCGGGTGGCAGCACCTGAACCTTGGCTCCTTCTACCTGCTGGGGATCCCGATGGCGATCCTCCTCGGCTTTGTGCTGCGCATGGGGTCGAGGGGGCTCTGGATGGGCATCGTCTGCGGCTCCCTGTCGCAGACCACGCTCATGTCCGCCATCACATTCTTCACCGACTGGCCCAAGATGGTACGTACGTTCATTTCTCCGATCGGTCAGCAAGACTGCGCACACAATTTGTTGCATGCAGCTAGCAAAGATGAGCAGATAATCGAGTCATCTTCGAAGGCTTGTGACCTCTCCCTCTCTCTCATGATGTTGTGTTCGCAGGCTGAGAAGGCCAGAGAGAGGGTGTTCAGCGACAAGCCACATGAGCCGGGGCCATGATGTGTACCCGAGTAGCGGCAGCTCTACATTTCCAGGAGAGGGGATCAGGCCATCCCCTGCAAAGTTTCTCACCTCACCAAGGCAAATGGGTTCTTGCTTTGAGATTCACCTTCCTACGAATGATTTTTGTGTCATGTAGGACCTGATTGGTTTGCGCCAAAATTTGCCATGCCAACGATTTTTTTTTCCGAAAGGACGGCAAAAGCTTTGCTGCAGTTTTTATTAGACGATAAGAAGAAAAAACTTTACAAACGAAGACAGGAAGCAAAACAAAAACAAAAACTTTTTTACAACTAGGATTAGTGGAACTAAACTGTCCATACTACTTGACAACCGGAAAAAAAAACTGGATTGTTCGACTGCTAGGCGATGGCCATAAACGAAGCTTGCATCTGCTATGATTTCGTCAGTCCATTGGTTCTTATTGATTTGGCGTCTCCATTGCCATGCGATACAGGGTAATATCATCTTTACACAAGCCCGCAACCTGTCTTGGGTTTAAAGATTTTGTTGAAAAATTCGTCTGTTTCTCTCATTCCAAATGTTCCACCAGAAGTAGACTATTATCCCATCAAACTTTCTTCTCTGATTTTTGTCCACCTTTCTCCTACATTTTTGCCAGAACTGATGGAGCGATCCATTTGTGCTCACAGTGTTCAGAGCCAAAAGTTGAAACCATTGTTTGATGTTCTCCCAAGCCTCTTTTGTGTATGGGCAATCCTTACAAAGATGCGTCGGTGTCTCCTGCTCGATCCCACACAATTTGCAAATTGGATCATTATCCCATCCGCGCTTCATTAGATTGTTTGCCGTTAGGATTTTCTTATGCAATAAGGTCCAGGCGAAGAACCTACATTTCGGCTCTGTATTTGCCTTCCAGATTGGCGCTATCCTTATTTTACTGAATGTACCCTCGAATTGTATAAGGTAGGCACTTCTTGCAGTGTATTCCCCATTCTCTGTCCATCGCCATTTTATCTCATCCTCTACCTCCGGATTTAACTGGATATCCTTGATTGCTTCCCAGAGATGCACAAAATCATTTATTTCTGCTTGTGTGGTGGGAGGGTATATGTGGTCGATCCATTTGTTGTTTGCCAAAGCCTTTTGAACTGTGATTTTTTTTGCAGCATGTTTTTTGATACAAGTGTGGTGCCAAGTTTTTTTTGCTGTGTCACCGTTTATCCAAGGAGAGGTCCAGAAAGCTGTTGTTCGTCCATCTCCAATGTTGACAACCGTTGATGCATTGAAAAGGTCATGATCATATTTGTCGCAAAGAATTTCTAGTCCGTTCCATGCCCTTTGTTTTTGTTTCCATCTAAACCACAACCATCTTAGTCTTAAAGCTCTGGTGAACCTCTCAAGATCTAAAATACCCAGCCCTCCCTTCTCCTTTGGTCTGCATGTGGTAGGCCAATTGATCAAAGAATGCCCTCCACTGACTTTGTCTGGTGTTTCTCCTCTCCAGAGGAAACTGCGTCGCAATCGATCTATGCTTTTGATTAGCCACTTCTGTGCGTGGAACACTGTGAAGAGATAGATCGGTAGTGCCGATAGGACAGTTTTCACTAAGGTCTCTCTACCTGATGTCGACAAAAATTTTCCTTTCCATCCCGGAATTCTTGCCCCTATCTTATCCACTAGAGGTTGTACTTCAACTTTCCTTAGTTTTCTGGTATGTAAAGGTAGTCCCAAATACTTCCCTGGAAACGGTTGATCTTCCCTGGGAAGCATTGGATGAGAGTAGGTACCACTTCTGATTGTAGTCTGATTGGAAATATTTCTGTCTTTGCCATGTTGATACTGAGCCCTGATCATGTACCAAAAAACTGCAGAATTTTTTGTAAGCTCATTAGTTCCCCAGCTGACGGGTTTGCGAACAGTGCTGCATCATCGGCATACAGAGAGCATCACAGCCTCGCTGCTCTGGGGAGGACTGGCTGAAGGATACCTTGCTCTGCCGCTTTTTCAATAATTCGCTGTAGTGGGTCGATGGCGAGGATGAAAAGCATTGCAGATAACGGACCGCCTTGTCTAAGGCCTCTTGCGTGTTTAATGTTTTGGCTCGGGCGTCCATTAATGAGAATTTTGGAGGACGATATTCCCAAGATTGTAGAGATCCAGTCTCTCCATTTGGTGCTGAACCCAAGTGCTCTCAATACCTCCAGCAGGAATGACCATTCTATTGAGTCAAAAGCTTTAGAAATGTCTAGCTTTATGAATAGTGCTGGCTTCTTATTCCTATGCAGCAATTGGATTACTCTCTGCGCATAAAGAAAATTGTCGTGTATACACCTCTTCTTGATGAAAGCATTCTGCGCGTACGAAACTAAATTGTTCATGAACAGATTTTGGCTATTGTTTGATTTGCTACCAAAACTTGTCAACCTCTCACATTTGGCTTGCCAAATCCATGGCAAATTTTTTACTTAACTTTAGCTTGCCAAATCCATGGTAAACCAATCAGGGCTGTAGAGTGGAGAGAATCATGCAACGAACCGATTGGATCTTACATTACATATGACTAACAAGGCGAAAATCATCTCACCAAACTCTATGTGCCATGTATCGCGATCTAGGATTTCGTTTGTTTTTCTTTGTCGTTGATGTACATCGTGGCTCCATCTGGGTCGGGCCTCTCCCAAAGGAGGCCTTCTTCGTCTTCCACCTAAGCTGCGTAGGACAAGTCTACGGCAAGAAATTTCGCTACCTTTGTACCGTTATAGCTACAGGTCATCGTTCACAGCTTTCTTCTATCAGTTCACCAACTTCCTTGAAAAAATTTTGTAGTGTGATTTCTTGATATCCCTAATGAATTTAATCAAAACTGACTGAAAAAATTGCTCAAATTTGCATATTTAAAAGTCCACTTTCTATTAAATATATGTACTAGCCATTAGCCCGTGCTCAACGGTCTAGAATCTTACATTACATAAGACATTAAAGTTTCACTAGGACTAGAGGCGCGCTCCGCTGCTCCTGCCCCCAGTCCAAGCCGAAACTAAACACCATAGGATTTAGTAGTAGATTAACATATAAGAGTAAATATGAGGTTGGATCCAATGAAAAGCAAACACTTTCTTTGAAAATTGTTTAGAAAACGGTAGTTAAGTCATGCATGTTTGACCAAAAAGCATAAACATTTTTTTTAGCTAACTACTGATTAGTGTTCAAAATTGTTTCATGTGCAGTGGACCAAAAAAAGTGGAAACCCATGGCGTGGCCAGCCATACATGCCAAAGAAATGCAAAAAATGCAAATAGAATAAAAAAAAGCATGTATTCGTATGTAAACAATACATGTCCTATTGTGACATGTAAACATGTTAAATCTGTTCATGAAAATAATAACTACAAAGCTAAGGATCATTTTGAAAAAAGCATAGGACGTCCTTAGTAGTATATTCTCTTTTTATATATCCATGTCCATTAGTAGTAATCTCCTCACTATGTCCATTGTCCAGCCTATGAGGCTGTAAGTAGGCACCGCTTCCTAGCTGACTTGCTGGAAATAATAGGCATATGGTGAACATAATACAGGTAAATAATAGGCATATGGTTACTGAATTAGACATGTTGTTGATGTTACACGCTGCAAAAGCAATAAAATCATATTTGATCATATAACCTGAGGGGGGAATTATACAAGAGCAATGGCAAGCAAAATAAGGACAATAGTACCAACGAAACATGAATGCCTTCACTTAAATTCTTATGATATAGTCTCGGACCAATGACCAAAGAGAAAATTCTCTATTTGACACTAGAAAAAACTTTTGCTTTTCTATTTGACACCGAAACTTGAAATCTTTCGTATTTATCGTCCCTTTTTTTTTCTTTCTCATCCGACACTTCCGTCACTTTAGAGCTCTAATGGTATCAAGTTCCAGACAAGAAGACCATTTTGCCCCAATGTTTATTTCTAGTCACGATGTTCTCTTTTGCTGGCTATTGCTTTTTTTTTTGTTTTGTACCTTTATATTCCTATAATGAAAAAACTCAAAGCTAAAAAGTTATAGATCTCATTGGGAGATCTAACTTTCAAATAATAAGTATGTTTATCCGATACCACACAAGAAAAATATATTTTTTTCTAATAAGACAAGTCCAGGTACCCGATTAATATGCTGCTAAAAATTTACATTATTTTTTGAGCATCTTAATGGCCTCAAATGAAAAGTAAAAAACTTTGTAGATCTCATCGAGAGCTATAACTTTCACATGAGAAGTATCTTTACATGACACCATACAAGAATGGTACTTGTACTTCCTATAGGGCTAAGATGTTGGGGTTAGGGAGGGCATATGTGCCTATCTGGTTTAAAGCAGGTGCCCCGTGGTGGTGGTGCTTGGGCCATATGGCAGACCGGGGTAGCACCATTCTCCATGGGAGGAATACCCCCTAATATAGAAGGCACTCTTCTCAGTTGCTGCAATCCATAGAATTTTGTGGCTATCCGGTAGAGAGACATTCAATTGTATGATTAATGAGATAATATAGAGACATTTTATTGTTTCAGATATCAATGATGTTAGGGCCCCACCCCCAAGGTACCATTGAACCTAAATCCCGGATTTTTATATCGGGTATGAACTATGAAGGGCTTCGCGTCCTCTGCTTCACCTCCCGGACAGCAGGTAGCGTTTACTACTTCTGTGGCAAGAGGTACGCAAATTCTCCGAGGAAAGAACAAACTATATGTCTCTTTACTCAACAATGGAGACCGGGACGCGAGGCACCGCGACAAGCACAAGGTCATTCTTGAGCCGAGTCGTGATCCCGAAGGCTTCGGTCATGTCCAGCCGATCAGCCGCCATCCCGCCCGGCAACTCCCAGTCGAAGTGGAAGAGCAGCGCCGCGAGAGCCAGCTCGATGTGCGCCAGCCCAAACGCCATTCCGGGGCACATCCGCCTCCCGCCGCCGAACGGTATGAACTCGAAGTCCGTCCCTCTGAAATCTCTCTCGCCGCGGTCGAACCTCTCGGGCACGAACTCGTCGGGCTCGTCCCAGTGCGCCGGGTCCCTGCCGATCGCCCACCCGTTCACGATCACCATGGTCCCTTCGGGTATGTCGAACCCGAGCACCTGGCATGCGCTCCCGCACTCGCGCGGCAGCAGCAGCGGCGCCGCCGGGTGGAGACGGAGCGTCTCCTTGATGACGAGCGGGAGGTAGCGTAGGCTCGTCAGCTTGTCCTCTGTCACCTTGCCGTGGTCACCGACTGCTTGCCGGACCTCGTCTTGGGCCTTGCGCATCACTCTTGGGTTCCTCATGAGCTCTGCCATCGCCCACTGCAGCGTCGTCGCCGACGTCTCGCTGCCCGCGCCAAACATGTCCTGCATGCGAATGAAATCGAGAAACATGATACTGGAATTGGTTAGAAAATTTTGCAGGAACAAGATATGGTTACAAATTCATCGGGATTAAGGAGAAGGAGCTTACAAGCATGACGGTCTTGATGTTCTCCGTCGTCAGTGGGTCACGGGAGTCAACTTCCTTTTGCAGTCTCAGTAGCACATCGAGCAAGTCTTCGTCGTCGTCGTCGTCCTCCTCCTTGGCGGATGCTCTGTTCTCCCGGTGCTCCGCGATGATGGTGTCGATGAACCGCTGCATGCCCCGGCGATGCCGCTCGATCCGGCCTGGCACGCGGCTGACGAGCAGCGCGAGGCGCGAGGACGGGAAGAGGTCCGGCAGGGTCATCCCGGGCACGATCTTGAGCCCCTCCTGCAGCATCCGGAGGTACGCGTCTCGGTGCTTGAACCGGCTGCCGATGATGGCGCGCACCGTGGAGTCCGCGACGTACGCCGCGATCCCCTGGCTCAGGTTCACCGGCGACGAAGACGACGCCGCGACGGAGCGCAGGAGGCGGCCGACCTCGCCCTCGCGGACGGGGCGGAAGGACTGGACGCGGCGGGCGCTGAGGAGCTCCAGCGCGCAGATCTTGCGGAGCTGGCGCCACCCTTCGCCGTAGGGCGCGAAGACGACGCCCCTGGCGCCCCGGTACGCCAGCTCCAGCATGGGGCCCGTCGGCCGCGACGCGAACGTGGCGTCGTGGGTCCTCATGACCTCGCGGGCGGCGTCCGGGGACGACGCGACCACGACGGAGAGCTCCCCGAGCCGGAGCATCATGAGTGGGCCGTGGCGACGCGCGAGGTCCCGCAGCGCGCGGTGCGGGAGCGCGCCCGCGAGGTGGTGCAGGTGGCCGATGACCGGCAGCGCCCACGGGCCCGGCGGGAGCCGCAAGCCCCCGGCGCGGGGGCGGCTGGCGGTGGCGAAGAGGATGAGCGGGATGCCCAGGAGGATCGCCAGCAGCAGGTAGAGCGGCAGGTCGGCGGCCATGGCGGGCTTCCACACTGCTCCGCTGCTGCCTGCTAGGGGAGGCTGGAATTGGTATTGGAATTGGAACGGCGTTTGTGGTCGTGGTTGCCTGACTTTGAAGCGATCCTCACTTCCTCGTCAGTGGTCACACTGTGTGACCTCGCGACTTCGAGGTTCGAGGACACTTGGGAAATTTTCCTTGTTTCAGATTTTTTTTCCCCATGCACATTATAAACAGAATCGTTTATACAGACACGTTTCAGAAACGAGTTCATGGAACAATTCCAGTTAGAATGGTTCGCTAATTTGTATAATGTTGATAAGGTGGAATAGTTTCTAGCTCCAATCCTGATTAACCGAAGGGCCCTAAATAAGTTGCACCATAAAAAAAACCTAACTAGCTGGCTTAGTTCCCATATAGTTTCAAATTTCAATGATCAAGATCAGCAAGAGTTTGGTAATTCATGGAAATACCATTATGTCAAATGGTCAAAGGTCAACAAGATTGCACAACGTCGCACCACCGGGCAACTTGCTAGGACATCGTTCTCTTTATGGAACAATTTTTTTTCTACAGCTAGGGGAAAAAAGGAAAACAGAAAATTTGTTCCAACAGAGAGTGGTAAATGGAAAATTTTCCTATGAGCCGGACATTGCACCACGATTTTGTTATGATTATGATGCTACCTAGTAAAATGTCATTCCAAGAGGTCACCCATGCTCGTTTCCATTTCGAATACCATGTCAGGTTTCGGAAATTTCAGCTATAACTAAGAGATTCGATTCTCGGCAATGACTGTATATATCGATAATTTTGTTTTTTTCCTGATGGCATTGTTTATTTTTCAAATTCTAATCAAAATTTCACAAAGTTTCAATTTTGGCCGAAATTTCAATGATTTTTTGTTCCTACCAATCCTCCTATATTTTGTGTCACGGCCAGTAGGCTGAACCTGTGCTATATCAAATTTCCATAAAACAAGGGTGGTGAAATACTTCATAAAACCACATAGTATTTTAGATGTGCTGCCACCTGAGTTTTTCACCCTTTAATCGTCTTCTATACCTCCTACGAGCTCTAGGAAGCACTTTTAGGGTAAAAGCCTTGCGACTTACAATTTACATCCGTGGGGTAGAAGTCTAGGCAACAAGTGGATTAGTGGTGCAGAAGAATGCATTGAGGAGATGGTCATTGGAGTAGAAAATCAGATGTGTATAGTGAGGTGACATCAACCATCCTGGAGAGGCGGCGTGCCGTAAGCCAACTGTCTTCGTTAAATACTACTCCTTGGTTCCATTTTATCTGGCGCAAGCTAGAATGATATGGTCTTCTAGATTTCACTTTGACCATTAGTTTGCTTTATATTATATTATTATGCTTATAAACTTATAATTATTGGGTTGGATAGTATAATTCTTTACAAATTTAATCATATAAAGTTTGTATTATAATAGTTAAAAATTATTAGCCTAATTATTGGTCAAAGTTTTTAAAGTTTGAGTCTCGATATGCGTGTGCGCTAGATAAAATGGAACGGAGGTAGTATGTTATTAGTTTCTAGAAAAAAACAAAAATAAGTGTTTGTTAGGATTCAAACCTATAATCTTCAACTCACACAACATCTTTTTATCACTATCCTTATATAAGATGCTATCATTTTGTATTAATATTTTGTAATCTTGTATCAAATATTTTGGCCATAAAATGGTCTAACATGAAAAAGATTTCAACTACATTGTTATAAAGATTGTCAAGCACTATATCCTTTCTACATTTTCATATATATTACATAGAAAATAGAAAAAAGGAAAGAGAGAGATAATGTCTAATAATTAACAGACGATCATGTGGCATGAGAAAAATCTTTTAGACCCATTTGGATCCTTAGAATTAAAATCCAATCTAATAATTATAATTTAGGCATATATCAATTAAGCTAATATGGTTGTATGTAGAATATATTTGTATACTACTGTTTGTTATATAAGGGACATACCTATTTGCTGCATTTTCCCTGTAGAGGAGCGAGCCGAAGAGCGCGCTATAAGTTATTAGAGTAGAAACATAGCATGATGATTGATAGAATCAATTTTCATCTCCCACCCGATGAATTTAAGATAGGCTTACCTCAGAACTTCATAAAGTCATGGATGTCAAGCCAAATAACCTAGTCCATTAAATAGATTTTAGTTGCTCCAAAATAAAAGCGATAATAGGATGAGGACGCCTGGATGGACGAACGGACCCTGACCCGCCCCATGCCTGTACCTCGACCCTAACTCACCTGCCCGTATGTGTGCTTTATCAGCCACCGCTCCTTTCTCTCTTGCCTCCAACGCTTCTCTCTCTCCGGTGTGGGTGAGCGTCCTGGCACGGTGGTGCGCGGCGGCCTCGGCGTGAGTAGGCCACGACGAGGAGGCCCGAGTGGCCCTCGACACGGCGGCGCAATAGCGCTGATGGCCCCGGCCGGTCATGGGCGGACCAGTGCGGCAATGCCAGCACGAGTGGCTCCCCAACGGATATGTCTCCCTCTCTCAGTTGTGCGGGCGCTGCCTCCGTGTCGCGTCGCATAGGCGCCGCGGCCAACCCGCTGCCTCCGGTGAATTTCATACGCCAACGAGCCTCCATTCTCCCAAGCAACAAGCAGATGTTGCGCTGCGTTGAAAGCGCATGTTGCAAGCGTATGTTTCAAGTGTTTTAGATATTCAGAGATATGTTGCAAGTGCTTCATATGAATGTTTATAAAAGTAGATTGGGATATTGCACATGTTGCATATGTTGCAAGTGTTTCAAGCGTTTGTTCAAAATGTTTCATCTGTTTCAGACGTATGTTTGCAAGCGTTTTGATCGGGATGTTGCATATGTTTCACATATATGTTGCAAGAGTATGTTTCATATGTTTCCATCTTATGTTGCAGCAAGTGTTTTCATGTTGCAAGTTATGTTTTATCTGGAAGTTGCATATGTTGCAGTAGTTATACACGAATACGGGGGCGTGTAGCAGGAGCATGCGGGGCAGACAGGGCAGCATGCGTTGGCGCACAGGAGCAGTAGATGCATGCGGGCGCTTGCAGCAAGCGGGGCAGGCGGCAGCAGCATGTGCATCAGGCAGGACAGGCATGGGTCATGAGTGTTCGGACGGGGGCTAGAGTCCACGCTGAAATAAAAGTAACCAAACAACCCCTTATTGATGTCAAAATTCATAGAGTGACTCATCTATTTTACCTTTTTTAGTTGAGATGACACTGAAGTAGTGGGTTCATGCTGGTCGGAGTGGCTCGCTGGTGGTTGACATGCTTATCGGAATGGCTCGCTGGTAATTGATACTGTTACTAGCGAACTGTGTACTATGGCATTGTGGCAATGTGGCTTGATTGGGACTGAATGCCCTGCTGCCCCTGCACTACACGGAAGAAAGTTGTCTGAAAATGGCTGTCATCGATTCATCAATGCTCCAAAAGTAGTCGTTAATGTAACAATGTTCATCTTTTCTCTCCCTCAAAAACGAGTTATCCATGCTCACCCCACCATAGAGTCAACAACGTCTTCTACTTTCTTTGTTCCAAAACGATAATCATATTTTGTATAGAGAAGAATCAAACTTTACAAATTTTGATCAATAACTATTTAAATTATATACTCTAAGTAAAAGAACAAGATTGTCCTCAACTTCACTTATGGCTATGGCTAGAAGTTTTGTGTAATTCTTTTGATTTTTTTTTGGTTTCGTGACTTTGTACTTGGGATTTTTCGTTTGGTTCGAATAAATCTCATAGAGGACAACCCCTCTTGTTTTCTAAACAAAATTTATTTAAGTCATTTTCGAGAACGAAATTTATTTAAGTCATGAATTCATCACTGCCTCCATATAGGTTTCCAGTGATTTGGTGGTACCTATATATGGTTATGTTTTCCCATCTCAAGAAGAAACAATAATGCCTATATATGGTTACTTCATGGGCAGTGGGACACGAGGGATTGCCACAACCAAAAGGTCGGAACGCCGTGGCGTAGCAATCCCAAATGCCTCGGTCATGTCCAGCTCCTCGGCCGCTAGCCCACCCGGCAAGCTCCAGTCGAAGTGGAACAGCAACGCCGCGAGCGCGAGCTCGATATGAGCCAGCCCGAACGCCATGCCGGGGCAGATCCGCCGACCGGCACCGAACGGTATGAACTCGAAGTCCGCGCCCCTGAAGTCCCTGGTGCTCTGCTCGAACCTTTCCGGCAAGAACTCGTCGGGTTCGTCCCAGTGCGCCGGGTCCCTGCCGATCGCCCACGCGTTCACGATCACCGTGATGCCCGCCGGCACGTCGAACCCGAGCACCTGGCACGCGCTCTGGCACTGGCGCGGAACCAGCATCGTCGCCGGCGGGTGCAGCCGCAGCGACTCCTTGATGACGAACCGCAGGTAGCGCAGGCCGCCTAGGCTCTCCTCGGTCACCGTGTCGTGGCCGGCGAACGCTTGCCGGACCTCGTGCTGCGCCTTCTCCATGGCCCTCGGGTTCCGCAGGAGCTCGGCCATCGCCCAGTCCAGCGTCGTCGTCGACGTCTCCGTGCTCGCGCCAAATATGTCCTGTGCGTGCAAGCAGCGGAATTTGAGGTCTCAAATGGCATCATAATTCATGGTGGGAGTGTTTGAACTTTGAAGTGGCATGTTCTGTGACCAGCATGACGGTTTTGATGTTCTCGGTTGTCAGCGGGAACTGGGAGTCGACTTCCTTCTGAAGCCTCAGGAGCACGTCGACGAAGTCCTCCTCGTCGTCGCCGTCGGCAGCGGCTGCCCTGTCCCGGTGCTCCTGGATGATGCCGTCCATGATCCGCCGCATGCTGCAGCGGTAGGCCTGGATCCGGGCAGGAGCGCGGCTGAGGAGCATGGCGAGGCGCGAGGACGGGAAGAGGTCCGGCAGGCTCATCCCGGGCATGATGCCGAAGAGGCCCTTGAGCATCCGCAGGTACGCGTCGCGGTCCTTGAGCCGGCGGCTGCCGATGATGGCGCGCACCGTGGAGTCGGCGATGTAGGTCGATATCTTCTCGGTCAGGTTGACGACGGTCCCCGAGGCGTCGTCGGCGGCGACGGAGGCGAGCAGGCGGCGGAGCTCGTCCTCGCGCACGGGGCGGAAGTAGTGGACGCGGCGGGCGGTGAGGAGCTCCTGGGTGCACACCCTGCGGAGGTGGCGCCAGTCGTCGCCGTAGGGCGCGAAGAGGATGCCCTCGGCGCCCTGGAACCAGAGCCGCGACATGGGGCCAATGGGCCGCGACGCGAACGCCGAATCGTGGGTCCGCATCACCTCCCGCGCCGCGGCGGCGGAGGACGCCACCACGACCGGGACCTCGCCGAACCGGAGCAGCATGAGCGGGCCGTGGCGACGCGCCAGGTCGCGCATGACGCGGTGCGGGAGGCGGCCGCCCCCCGGCCGGGCCAGGTGGTGCAGGTGCCCGATCACCGGCAGCGCCCACGGCCCCGGCGGGAGCCGCGGCTTGCTCCCGCGCGGCGGCGTCCTGCGTCTGGTGGTGGCGGCCAAGAGGAGGAAGTAGAGGGGGATGGCGAGGAGAGACGCGAGAAGCAGCAGCGTGAGGTCGGCGGCCATGGTGGCTTTGGGAGATTGATGCTGCTCCTGCTGGTGGTCGGAGCGCGAACGGATCATATTCTTGAACCACGCCGTGTGCTTCCGTGTGATGTTCGGATCACACCATTCCTGTGCATTCATGGCACCTTGAATCTCGCCTCAGAGTACCACTGCACTGATGCATTACGCTGCCAAACTTTGGAAACTCTCGACTCTGTTTTGTGCAGCAGTTTTCGCGTGCTCAAACTCTAAACCTGACCGTGGAATTGGCAAGGTGATTGATGGAATCACCGAGGGCTGAGGCACACATGGAGCATCAGCACGACATGGCGCTCCTTGGAGACGTAAACCTCAGTGCCGCGTAGTCGGCTCAGTTGCAGTTTCAGAATCGTTTGTTAGCACGGTTATGCCTAGATGACACACATTTCTCGTGCATTCGTGGTCCGTCCATCTCTCGTCAGTCGTGAGAGCACCAGTTACATCGGGGCGGGGGTTGTAAAACTTTGGTACTCCATGATCCGACATAAAACGAGGAAAATCTTCCCTTTTTTTTCCCACTCTTCCTGCAGCTCAACTGTTGGAAGAGGCCGGTGTCGGTCGGAGTCGGAGCAGCACGGGCGCAAGGCAGCGTCGGCTGATGCTGTCAACATTATTTTTTTTGATTGATTGATTGATTGACAATGTCAACACATCATCTGCTTCTTCCGGTACTGATGTTTGCTTATCAGTTATCACCCTGAGACAACGACGCGGGCCAAGAGAGCTTCCAAGCCCACCATGCGCTACGAAGGAGAAGAATGGGCAAGTGATTTCGGCCCAAGTCGGCCTGTAATAGGTGACCAGTAGAAGCTGTTAAAGCCAAGCCTTGTTCGTTTTGCTTTGGAAAAAATTTCTCTGTCATTGGCTAAAACTTGCATCACTAATTTACTACCTAAAAAACTCAAATTATGTAAAATACCACTATCATAAATTTCGACATCTTTCACGTCATTATATATTGATCATATCCAAATAGTCTTGGCTTAACAGACGTAAAAAAGATCAATTTGACTTGTTACCACTGCCCCACGAGCGTGAATCGTTATGATCTGGGCATCGCCTTCTCCGCTATGCATAAAGCATTTCATTCCCACACAGCCCACGCGCCCACAAAGATGGCAAGGCGGTGAGGCTCTACCACTCCCCTAACCCCAAGGCTAGATCTGTAGGCGGCGGCGCGGGCACGGATTGCATCTCGAGTTCTTGATTCCAGAAAAGCGCACAAGGGACTCCAGGGCTCCAGGGAAGGCGCACAATTGGTGGTGTGGTTGCAAGAATAGACGCCTTCCTAGACAACGGCAATCTTGTTGTGGACAAATAGTAGCTGCCTCCTCCAGCGGCGCGCGGCTTGCCTTGACGCCGCTGTCGACCAAGGTGCCATCGACCGCCACCGGGCTCCGTGTTACAGCTTGCTGCAGAGCCTGTGCTTTGTTGCTGAGTGACTAAACTTCTGACTGGATAGCTTGGCAGCTTCAAGTTTTCCATTTATGTTACGAAATGAAACCAAACAAAAGCCAGTGTACTTTGTTACGACTACCAAGGTTTTCTTATTACATTGGCGTTTGTGTTACTGTTTCTGATGCAAACAAGACCTAGGTACCTGTGAGGAGTGTCCGGCGGGCTTATCCTCCTGTTGACAGCAAAAAGAGATAAGAGAGTTCAAATCCAAATTGGGGGATCAAATATAGTTGAAAAGAATCGCATTTAGGCAAAATTGGGGTTTTCATGGAAAACCGGCTCAGGCCAGTTTGTGCATTGCTCACGGGCTGACACAACCAACTATGATGGAATTTGAGGGTGTCCTCTGTCCTAAAAAAACTTAGATTTTAGGATTTTTAGAACAGGTACATGTTTTTTCTACGCCCAGTTACAGACGTAGACGCTCACATACACGAGCGCACACTCACACCTATGAACGCACGCACGTACGCACACCTTACCCTATGAGCACCTTCGAAGAACTAAGTTGGACCAGCAAATCTCGAGATTGATAAAGTCACCATAGGAACCTCGCTGTCGACGGGCATGTCGCCTACCATTGAAAGAATAACACCGTTAAATCATAAAATAAATCTAACAAAATGCGAGCACCCGTATCAAGTCGGGGCCTTGAACCTGAGTGGGCAGGTTACACCACAAGAAAAGATACATGTTTAATTGAAATTACCCATATACTTCTATATCTCCTATAATTTTGGGCCTTACTAGCGGCCTGATGGACGTCTGCGTCTGGACGCACAGTGCTTGCTGCTCCATTCACGTGCGTTCACGCGCACGTAAGAGCCTGCGCCCCCTTCGCGCCTCTCCGTCTGGACACCCGAGCCCCATCCCACTTCTCGCCAGCACCTCTGAAAGCCCAAGTTTGGTTTTGGTAATTAATGACACCAAGTTGCTAATGCTATTGTATCAAGTGTGATTAAGCTAGGCATAAGCAACATGTGATGGAGGTGGAAATGGCATGGAGAGATGGCCACAAGACCACATGAGTTGGTGCATGAAATGATGATCAAGATCATGATGGAGACGCACATAATATGATGGACATGATGATCAAGTGGAAGAGAAGGATCTAAGAGCGCAAGGCAAAGGTATAACCATAGGGTTTTCCTTTTGCCGGTCTAAGATGAGTAGAGAAGTGATTGACCGGGTTTAGGATACATAGCCGACTATCAAGAGGGGCAATCATGGTTAGCTCGGGAATCAAGTGCCACTAGATCAATGTCTTGAGCATATGCATTAGGATCTAGTTGAGAGCTAACATAACGCCTTGAAAAATGTTTGTGAAATGCTAACACACATGCACATTGATGGTGTACACTTGGTGGTGTTAGCACATTTGCGGAGGCGGTGGTGTTTGAGCGGTAGAGAGGGGTTTGGGTTCCTCTCTCCCTCCCGCCGAGCTTGCGAGGCGGGATTCGGCGCTTTTTGGGGAAGTGAAATGCCTATTTTCTATTGCGCCGAAAGTCGGAAAAGAAACGGAGGCGAACGGAGGTCACTGCGTTGACCGGACGCTGCACCGGACGCGGTCTCGGTTTGACCGGACGCGTCCGGTCAGTTCAACGCGGCTCGGTGCTTCTAGGGTTTGTGACCGGACGCGGGTCTGGCCTGACCAGCGCGTCCGGTCAGTTCAACTGGGCGTAAAAGTTAAGCGCGCGACCGGCGCGTCCGGTGCCTCACGGGACCGGAGCGTCCGGTCAGGCGTCCAGAGAGGCCGAGCGCAGCGAAGCGCGATCAGACGCGGCTGGCGCGTCCGGTCACGTACGACCGGACGCGTCCGGTCGCGTCGGGTGCTTACTGGAACGCGACCGGACGCTGGCACTGTCGCGTCCGGTCAATCGAAGGAGCGCGTCCGGTCAGGGCAACGGCTAGTTCTGACGCGCACTGTTTCCGTTTGTCGCGTAGTGACCGGACGCGTCCGGTCACCCTGACCGGAGCGTCCGGTCAGCGCGATTTTCGCTGCGTCGTTTGTAACGGCTAGCTGCGTACCCCTTCGTTATAAATAGAGGATGTCCGGGGTTTGAGGGTATCTCTTGCACATTTTGAGACCTAGAAACATCCTTTGAGCTAGAGAACAACCCCTCCACTTATCTCTTTGATTGATTGCACATCTTGAGTGAGATTGAGTGAGATTCAAGTGCATTGCTTGAGAGTTGCATTCTAGAGGCACTTGATCTTCGAGTTGCTGCGGATTTCTTGTTACTCTTCCGTGTTTCCCGACACGGTAGACGGCTTGGAGCAGCGGAGGTGATTGAGCTCGCAATTGAAGATTGTTGGAGCCTTCACCAAGTGTTGTAAGGGGTTCTTGATCCTTCCCCGCGGGAGTTCGCGAATTGGATACTCTTAGTGGAGCTCGTGGCTTGGAGGATCCTCATCTTGTGTGCGGTTGTGCGGTGCTCGCCGAGGGCTCGACTCTTGATAGTCGATTAGCTCGCGAACCGACAAGTGGGTGTATCGCCACAACGAGGAGTAGCTTGCCGGGAAGCAAGTGAACCTCGGGATAAATTCTTGTGTCATTCTCTTCCCGAGGATTTCTCTTGTGTGATTGTTTGATTGGTACTTCTCATCTCTACACGGCGGTATAATCTCTCGAAGCTCTTCTCTCGTATTACATCTTGTTTCTAGCTTGTTGTTGTTGTGTTTAGTGGATAGCCTTGTTCTAGACTTGTGTAGGTGGCTTGCTTAATTAGTTAGAGCTAGTGCATTTTGCTCCGCCACCTTTTGTACTAACTTGTGGTTAAGTAAATGTTGTAGAAGTTTTAATTAGGCTATTCACCCCCCTCTAGCCTATTTGGACCTTTCAAGTGGTATCGGAGCCGAGGCACCGTCTATTTGAGGCTTAACAACCTACGGTGAAAAAGAAATGGCTCAATTAAGCTTGCACATCAACAACACCAAGAAGGCACCTCACTTTGATGGCACAAATTATGCATATTGGAAGGTTAAGATGACCACACACCTCAAGTCAATCAATAGAGAAGTATGGAAGGTCACCGAAACAAAATTTGAGGTTGCTAATCCGGAAGCACCTACACCGGTGGAAGAGAAGAAGCTCCAATGCAATGACATTGCAATTAGTGCTCTTCATAAGGCATTAGATGATAAGACATTTGAGCAAGTGAAGAACATAGAAGTTGCACATGATGCTTGGGCCAAGCTTGAAGAAACATTTGAGGGCACCGAAGGCACAAAGACCGCTAAAGCATATATCTTGCAAGAAAAATTTTCAAGCTTCAAGATGCAAGATGATGAAAGTGTACCGGAAATGTTTCATCGATTGCAAGTCATTGTCAATGAGCTCAAGGCACTTGGTGAGGAGGTCAAGGACAACCAATTCTCTATGAAGTTCTTAAGAAGCTTGCCCAAGAGGTTTGATACATTGATCACCGTGCTAGTGAGGACTACATTGAAGGATTCAACTCCTCAACAAATATTTCAAGAAGTAATGACCGATGATTCATATAGAGAAGATGATGAGAAGGATGAGTTGGTCAAGAAGAAGAAGAAGGAAAATGAGAAGAAGGATGATGAGAAGAAGAGGAGTGTGGCATTCAAAGCCACCACATCCAAGGGCAAATCCAAGATTGAATCATCAAGTGATGAAGACTCAAGCTCTTGTGATAGTAATGACATTGATGAGAAGATGGCTCTCTTTGTCAAGCAATTTAGCAAGTTCATGAAGAAGAAAGGCTTTCGTGCAAGAAGAAGAAAGAACTCATCCAAGAAGAATGAGCATACCATGAGATGCTTTAGATGCCATAGCAAAGACCATCTCATTGCAAAGTGTCCTTATGATAGTGATGATAAAGATGCTATCAAGAAGGAAAGGAAGAAGCAAAAGAAGAAGCAAGAAAAGAAGGAGAGATCTCATAAGAAGAAGAATGATTCTCATGTTGCTACATGGGATAGTGATGATTCCTCAAGTGATGATGAGGATGACAACAAGAGCAAGAAGAAAGGACATGCTAGCATTGCTATTCAAGAGAAGGTCTCCCTCTTCGACACTCCATCGTGCTTCATGGCTAAGGCCGCTAAGGTATCATCCGATGATGAGAGTGATCATGATAATGCTAGTGATAGTGATAGTGATGAAGAAGAATTCACTAAAGATGAACTAATCACTATGCTAGAAGATTGCACTCAACATTTTAAAGAATCTAGAAAGGAGTGCAAGAGCTTGCTTAAGGAAAAGAAAAACCTTATGCAAGAACTTGATGAGCTTAGGGCATCTTATGAGAGTCTAAAGGTAGACCATAAGAAGCTTCAAAAGTCTCACACTAAGCTTGAAGAAGCTCATTCCTCTCTAGTTGAAAAATGTGAAAACATGCCAACTAATGTTGAAAAAGCTAAAACTTGCAACATAGGCATATCTTGTGATATAATTGATGAATCTTGTCATAAGCCTATTGTTGTTGCTCCCACTAACCCTTCATGTAGCTCATCTACATCATCCTCATCTAATAGTGATGGTCTCACTTGTGACTCCACACTAATAGTTGAGAATGAAAATCTCAAGAAGGAGGTTAAAGAGCTCAATCACACCTTAGCTAAGGCTTATGGTGGTGAGGACCGCTTGCTTATGTGCTTGGGTAGCCAAAGAGCTTCTCTCTACAAAGAGGGATTGGGCTATAACCCCAAGAAAGGCAAGGCCGCTTTTGCTCCTCACAAGACTCATTTTGTGAAGAACAATGGTAGCTATTGCAAAAGTTGCAAGCAAGTTGGTCACATAGAGCAACAATGCATGAACAAGAAATCCAATGCTAATGTATCCTCAATTAAGTTTGATTCTTTCTATATACTCACCAAGGGTACAAATGGTGTTCATGCTAAGTTCATTGGTACACCATGGATGGGCTCAAAGAAGAAAGCCATTTGGGTACCAAAGAGCTTGGTAACTAACCTTGGAGGACCCAAACAAGTTTGGGTACCTAAAAAGAATTGATCTTATCTTGTAGGTCAATTACAAAGCCGGAGGAAGGCATTGGGTGCTTGATAGTGGGTGCACTCAACATATGACCGGGGATTCTTGTATGTTCAAATCAATTGATACAAGTCAAAATGATGGTTTTGATGCTATCACTTTCGGCAACAATAAGAAAGGCAAGGTCAAGGGGCTTGGTAAAATTGCTATCTCAAATGACATGAGCATATCTAATGTGTTGCTAGTTGAGAGCTTGGATTTCAATCTTTTATCGGTGGCACAACTTTGTGATCTTGGTTTGAAGTGCATATTTGGTAGTGATGATATTGAAGTCATAAGTGTTGATGGATCAAATTTGATATTCAAAGGATTTAGACATGGTAGCTTATACTTAGTTGACTTCAATGATAGTGAGACACAATTGACATCATGCTTGCTTAGCAAATCTAGTATGGGTTGGTTATGGCATAGAAGGCTTGGTCATGTTGGAATGAAATAATTGAACAAACTTTTGAGGCATGACTTAGAGGCTTGAAAGATGTGACTTTTGAAAAAGATAAACCATGTAGTGCTTGTCAAGCCGGCAAACAAGTTGGAAATACACATCCTAGTAAGAGTGAAATGAGCACATCAAAGGCATTTGAGCTATTGCACATGGACTTGTTTGGGCCAACAACATACACTAGCATTGGTGGCAACAAGTATGGTTTTGTGATTGTTTATGACTACACTAGATACACTTGGGTGTTCTTTCTCTATGACAAGAGTGATGTTTATGATCTATTCAAGTCTTTTGTCAAGAGAGTGCAAAATGAGTTTGAGACTACCATCAAGAAGATTAGAAGTGACAATGGTAGTGAGTTCAAGAACATAAGAATTGAAGATTTATGTGATGATCTTGGTATTGGACATCAATTCTCACCAACATACACTCCTCAATCAAATGGTGTAGTTGAAAGAAAGAATAGAACTTTGATTGACATGGCTAGATCAATGCTTAGTGAATACAATGTGAGTCATTCATTTTGGAGTGAAGCTATCAACACGGCTTGCTATTGTAGCAACCGTCTCTATTGCCATGGGAAGCTTGGGAAGACACCATATGAGCTATTGAATGGAAGGAAGCCCAACATTGCATACTTTAGAGTGTTTGGTTGCAAATGCTATATTCTCAAGAAAGGCACTAGATTGAGCAAGTTTAAAAAGAAATGTGATGAAGGGTTCTTACTTGGTTATTCTACCACAAGCAAAGCATATAGAGTTTGGAATCTCACAAATGGCACCTTGGAAGAAGTTCATGATGTTGAGTTTGATGAAACCCAAGGATCTCAAAATGAAGCTCAAAACCTTAATGATGTAAGAGGAGATCAATTGTCAAATGCAATGAAGAACATGGACATTGGTGATGTTAGGCCAAGGCAAGTTGATGATGATGATACTCATGTGATCAACCAAAATGTGCAAATTGATACAAATCAAGCAAGCTCTAGTGGTACTCATGATGAAGCGCAAGTTCAAAGTCAAACAAGTGGAAGCAATCAACTCCCAATACTCCAACCTACCAACATTGCAAGAGATCATCCATTGGATCAAATCATTGGTGGAATTCAAAGTGGTGTTCAAACTAGATCAAGATTAGCATCCTTTTGTGAGCACTACTCATTTGTGTCACTTGAAGAACCTAAGAAAATAGAAGATGCATTGAAGGATTCCGATTGGGTAAATGCCATGCATGAAGAGTTAAACAACTTCACTAGAAATCAAGTTTGGGAACTTGTTGAGAGGCCAAAGAACTACAATGTGATTGGTACTAAGTGGGTCTTTAGAAATAAGCAAGATCAAGATGGCATGGTTGTGAGGAACAAAGCAAGATTAGTAGCACAAGGATACACTCAAGTTGAGGGTCTTGACTTTGGAGAAACATATGCACCGGTTGCAAGATTGGAGGCAATTAGAATCTTATTAGCATATGCTTGTGCACACAACATCAAGCTCTATCAAATGGATGTCAAGAGTGCATTTCTCAATGGTTACATCAATGAAGAAGTTTATGTTGAACAACCTCCCGGTTTTGAAGATGACAATAAGCCCAACCATGTTTATAAGCTCAAGAAGGCATTGTATGGTTTGAAGCAAGCACCTAGAGCATGGTATGAGAGATTGAGGGACTTTCTTCTCTCTAAAGGGTTCAAGATGGGAAAGGTTGACACCACTCTCTTCACCAAGAAGCTTGGAAATGACTTGTTTGTGTTGCAAATTTATGTGGATGACATTATATTTGGATCAACTAACCAAGACTTTTGTGAAGAGTTTGGAAATATGATGGCAAAAGAGTTTGAGATGTCTATGATTGGAGAGCTGAGTTACTTCCTTGGACTTCAAATCAAGCAAATGAAGAATGGAACTTTTGTAAGTCAAGGCAAGTACATCAAGGACATGATCAAGAAGTTTGGAGTGCAAGATGCTAAGCCAATGAGTACACCAATGGGCACAAATGATCAATTGGGTGTTGATGCTAGTGGTAACATGGTAGATCAAAAGCAATATCGGTCTATGATTGGAAGTTTGCTCTATGTCACCGCTTCTAGGCCGGATGTGATGTTTAGTGTGTGCAAGTGTGCAAGATATCAAGCTTCACCTAGAGAAAGTCACTTGAAAGCAACCAAGAGGATATTGAGATATCTTAAGGGCACTCATGATGTTGGATTATGGTTTCCAAAGGAGTCTAATTTTGAGTTGATTGGATATTCGGACTCCGACTATGGTGGATGCAAGATTGATAGAATGAGCACAAGTGGAACTTGTCAATTGCTTGGAAGGTCTCTTGTTTCATGGTCATCAAAGAAACAAAATAGTGTTGCACTATCTACCGCCGAGGCCGAATACATTAGTGCCGGTAGTTGTTGTGCACAATTGCTTTGGATGAAGGCCACTTTGAATGACTTTGGAATAAAATTCAAGAATGTTCCGTTGTTTTGTGACAATGAAAGTGCAATCAAGATGACATAAAATCCGGTTCAACATTCAACATTGACATAAGGCATCACTTCATAAGAGACCATCAACAAAAGGGTGATATTAGCATTGAGAGCATTGGCACCGAAGATCAACTAGCCGACATATTCACAAAGCCACTTGATGAGAAGAGATTTTACAAGTTGAAGAATGAATTGAACATACTTGACTTCTCCAACTTGAAATGAGTACACCCCCACATTCTTATATGACATGCCTCTCCTCTGACATAGCAAGGTAAAGTTGTTTGGCATATCATCCATACTTTGCTAAGGACATGTTTAGACCATATAGACATATTTGCATGACAAATAGGCTCATTCATGAAAATCAAATGAGTTTAATGTATATATGGTACCACTATTGCTTCTATGTTTTGATTGATCTAGTGGTAGCATATGACATGTTTGTGGGCTTGCAAACCTAGTGTTGAATCTAGAAAATGAGCTCATGATGTGTAATTCAACATGGTCAAGATAACCCTTATACTTTATGAGGTGTGAAGAAGCTTGTCCTTGGATCAAACCGAATTACATATTCTAGGCAAGTGATCTAGATTGAACCATAATTTGGACTTCCTCATATTGATTGACTTATCTCTCACTAAAATTGGCACCTTTTTGGTGATTGTTGACAAAGAGGGAGAGAAAAGTCACAAAGATAGAAAAGTCACAAAGATAAAAAAAATTAAGTTACTAAGGGGGAGAGAAAGTTACTAAGGGGGAGAGAAAGCTAAGAGAATGACTTTGAAAAGGGATCAATTAAAATTGAGCACACAAGTAGGGGGAGCAAGCTCATGAATGTTTTGTTGCATTTGTATGTGCATTAACATGATGAATTGTTGCATTGCAAAGCTTAAATTCATATTCTTGTTTGTATGGTGATTGCTAGAAATAGAACTTGAATGATGATTTGTTGTGAGTAGCTTTACAAGTGGTATCTAGACACCTTTGCTTATAATATTGATCTCACAGGGTACTTTAGTGTTTGTGATCTTTACAAGTGATGAATTACAAGTGGTGTCTAGCTACATCGATGCTAAGGATGGTAGATAAAGGCGACTCCGATTGGTATCACGCTTCAAAGGTCCATTCTATATACCTTAGCATCAATTTGATAGTAGTAACTCTCCCAAAATTCGAATCTATATATATGTGCAAAATTGAACCAAACTCATGGAAGCACATATGTAGGGGGAGCTAATACTATCGAAATTGAAAATTGAGTTCATTTCATATCTTTGTGATGGTTGTCATCAATTACCAAAAAGGGGGAGATTGAAAGCCCAAGTTTGATTTTGGTAATTAATGACACCAAGTTGCTAATGCTATTGTATCAAGTGTGATTAAGCTAGGCATAAGCAACATGTGATGGAGGTGGAAATGGAATGGAGAGATGGCCACAAGACCACATGAGTCGGTGCATGAAATGATGATCAAGATCATGATGGAGACGCACATAATATGATGGACATGATGATCAAGTGGAAGAGAAGGATCTAAGAGCGCAAGGCAAAGGTATAACCATAGGGTTTTCCTTTTGCCGGTCTAAGATGAGTAGAGAAGTGATTGACCGGGTTTAGGATACATAGCCGACTATCAAGAGGGGCAATCATGGTTAGCTCGGGAATCAAGTGCCACTAGATCAATGTCTTGAGCATATGCATTAGGATCTAGTTGAGAGCTAACATAACGCCTTGAAAAATGTTTGTGAAATGCTAACACACATGCACATTGATGGTGTACACTTGGTGGTGTTAGCACATTTGCGGAGGCGGTGGTGTTTGAGCGGTAGAGAGGGGTTTGGGTTCCTCTCTCCCTCCCGCCGAGCTTGCGAGGCGGGATTCGGCGCTTTTTGGGGAAGTGAAATGCCTATTTTCTATTGCGCCGAAAGTCGGAAAAGAAACGGAGGCGAACGGAGGTCACTGCGTTGACCGGACGCTGCACCGGACGCGGTCTCGGTTTGACCGGACGCGTCTGGTCAGTTCAACGCGGCTCGGTGCTGCTAGGGTTTGTGACCGGACGCGGGTCTGGCCTGACCAGCGCGTCCGGTCAGTTCAACTGGGCGTAAAAGTTAAGCGCACGACCGGCGCGTCCGGTGCCTCACGGGACCGGAGCGTCCGGTCAGGCGTCCAGAGAGGCCGAGCGCAGCGAAGCGCGATCAGACGCGGCTGGCGCGTCCGGTCACGTACGACCGGACGCGTCCGGTCGCGTCGGGTGCTTACTGGAACGCGACCGGACGCTGGCACTGTCACGTCCGGTCAATCGAAGGAGCGCGTCCGGTCAGGGCAACGGCTAGTTCTGACGCGCACTGTTTCCGTTTGTCGCGTAGTGACCGGACGCGTCCGGTCACCCTGACCGGAGCGTCCGGTCAGCGCGATTTTCGCTGCGTCGTTTGTAACGGCTAGCTGCGTACCCCTTCGTTATAAATAGAGGATGTCCGGGGTTTGAGGGTATCTCTTGCACATTTTGAGACCTAGAAACATCCTTTGAGCTAGAGAACAACCCCTCCACTCATCTCTTTGATTGATTGCACATCTTGAGTGAGATTGAGTGAGATTCAAGTGCATTGCTTGAGAGTTGCATTCTAGAGGCACTTGATCTTCGAGTTGCTGCGGATTTCTTGTTACTCTTCCGTGTTTCCCGACACGGTAGACGGCTTGGAGCAGCGGAGGTGATTGAGCTCGCAATTGAAGATTGTTGGAGCCTTCACCAAGTGTTGTAAGGGGTTCTTGATCCTTCCCCGTGGGAGTTCACGAATTGGATACTCTAGTGGAGCTCGTGGCTTGGAGGATCCCCATCTTGTGTGCGGTTGTGCGGTGCTCGCCGAGGGCTCGACTCTTGATAGTCGATTAGCTCGCGAACCGACAAGTGGGTGTATCGCCACAACGAGGAGTAGCTTGCCGGGAAGCAAGTGAACCTCGGGATAAATTCTTGTGTCATTCTCTTCCCGAGGATTTCTCTTGTGTGATTGTTTGATTGGTACTTCTCATCTCTACACGGCGGTATAATCTCTCGAAGCTCTTCTCTCGTATTACATCTTGTTTCTAGCTTGTTGTTGTTGTGTTTAGTGGATAGCCTTGTTCTAGACTTGTGTAGGTGGCTTGCTTAATTAGTTAGAGCTAGTGCATTTTGCTCCGCCACCTTTTGTACTAACTTGTGGTTAAGTAAATGTTGTAGAAGTTTTAATTAGGCTATTCACCCCCCCTCTAGCCTATTTGGACCTTTCAACCTCCTCCACTTTTGGCATGCGCATGCCGTGCGGGGACCGCCTGCGCCCTCGCCATTCGCATCCGGTGTATGTTTCCCGCGCCGCCTCGAACATCACTAGCATTAGGAAGAGGAGTAGGGGGCGGCGGATGTCCAGTCAGCGTCCGGAGGAGGAGAAGACATTGAGGCGTGGTAGCAGAAAAACGATGAGGGAGATGCAATGCCTGATTTACTTTTGACACGTCGAAATGCAATACTTGTAATATACGTCTGAAGGCAGATGAAACACTTGAAACATGCTTCTGAAATACTTGTAAAAAAACACCTGAAAACACTTAAAAAACTATTGCAAGACATACGCAATACCCCGATAAAACACTAGCAACATATGTGTGAAACTTATGCAACACCCAGATAAAACACAATTGCAACATACATCCAAAAGCACAAATGAAATATTGGAAACAAACTTTTGCAACATATGTGTACAACCATTGCAATATATACAACATCTCGATCGACTTTTGCAACATCCGCATGAAACAATTGCAACATATCTATGAAACAACTAAAACACATGAAACATGTGCTTGCAACATGCGTTTTCAGCACATCGTAACATCTTTTTGCTGTTTGGGAGAATGGAGGCTCGTTGGCATGTGGAGTTCGCTGGAGACAGTGGTCCGGCGACGCTTGTAGGCGGCAGGCTGGCGGTAGTGTCCACGCGAGGCGGCAGGGAGGCAGGTGGCAACCGCGGCTCAGAGACGGCCCGACATGTGCCTAGCAGGCAGGGTCAACAGCCCAGTGGCCGAGAGCCGCGCCCGGCAGGCAGGGCTGGCAGCCGAGCGCCGTGGCTCGGAGGTGGCCACGCATTGCGCCTTGCAGGCAGGGCCGGCAGTTCAGTGGCCGAGCATTGCTTCTCGGAGGCGGTAGGCGAGCGGATAGGAGCGACGAGCGTGTTTTTTATTAGATAGAAATAGATGAGGAGATTTGAGGGGGTTATTGGGCCGGTCCACTGTGCATCTGAAAGATACGTTCGGACGGGCGGGGACGGACGGACGTCCTGACCCAGCATTACCGTATAATTTTCTAGCCGAGCACATGTTGATGTTGGTGGATTAGTAGCACAAAACCGAAGTAAAAAGTATCCTAGCTTTAACACTGAAAGATTTATGCAACTGATAGTTATTAGTACAGGGTCTAAGCCAGTAGTTACACGGTTATACCACAAAAAGAAAAACGACAACGATCACCCTGAAAACAACACAACCATCACCAACACATCGTGAATTGAAGGAAGTACGAACATATGAATCCTTGATTAGTCTATCGATACCGATAGCCTAGTAACAGCATGGTTCCGCTAGGCGGCGACTAGGCGTGACTAGGCGCTCGGCGAGGGGGTTCCGCCTCGCCTATGGGGGTAGGCGGACCCCTAGGCAGGCTGAGGTCGCCGGCGAGGGAGGACCAGGCGGCGGCTGTGGTAGAGGAGGCGGAGAAGCAGGGACGGGGGCGGCGGAGGGCATGAGCGGCGCGCTCCGCCTGGAGGCTCCTCCCCGCCGGTCGCACTGCTCCCCGCCTGGAAGCTCCTCCCCGCCGGCCGCCGGTCTCGTCTTCCCGTCAGCGCACCCCTCCCCCAGGCGCATCCCTCCGTGACGGTCTCCTCCCGTCCTCCGGTCATCCCTAAGCGGCAGCAGCAGCACCAAGGTCAGTCGCCTCCACTGCTCTGCTTCTCTCTCCTGCTCGCTGCTCCCCTCCCCTGCTCCTATCCTCGGTACTTCTGCTCGCTGCTCCCCTCCCCTGCTCAACGCCTAGAAAAACGCCTAGGACCGCCTAGGCGCGACTAGGCGCTAGTCGGAGGGTCACCGCCTAGAATCCGCCCGGCGCCTAGCTGAACCTTGAGTAACAGGGAGCAACACTAAATCAGATCGCGGGGGTGCCGCGATGGGCTGATGGTGACCGCCTCGGCCATGTCCATCTCCTCGGCGACCATCCCTTCCAGTAGCTTCCAATCGAAGTGAAACAGCAACGCCGCGAGCGCGAGCTCAATATGCGCCAGCCCGAACGCCATGCCGGGGCATATCCTCCTCCCCGCACCGAACGGGATGAACTCGAAATCCATGCCCTTGAAGTCTCGTCCACTCTCCTCCAACCTTTCCGGCACGAAATCCTCCGGCGCGTCCGTGCTGGATCCCTGCCTATCTTTCCGGCAAAGAAAGGTTCGCCACTAGTCACGCTGAAAACTGGGCTGGGACACCGAGATGAACTAGTGGAAAGGCTGATGTCATTTATGTAAGTTTAGATAGACTCCAAGTTTGATTTTTGTCTCCACCCCCTTGCCCCTTTGATGCAGCTGTACCACATAAGGTGCGTTTAGTGGTAGGGCATTAAAATTTATATCTCCTATAAAGATAAATCTCACTAGCCCTCCTTGAGCCACATCATCATCCATTTCTCCTGCTCCCGCATGTAATTAAGTGTCCACTCACAAATGGTTTCAGTAGTGGATGCAGTTACCTACATATGACCATGCACGCATATTGCTAGCGTTATTCTCTCACGTGACTTCTTCTCTTCCTCTTCGAAAACTGACTACTAATAATTAAGCTATATATAGATGACTCGATACACTACAGTGAGACCATATTTATATTCCTCTTTCGTACCCGCGGCAACGCACGGGAAATACTCCTAGTTCTCTTTATGTTATGGGCATGGGAATTTAAGTGGAACGGGCAAGGGAATTTTCTTTGACAAAAAAAAAACTACCTACCCATAACTCACTTGGGTTTTGAGACTTTCTTCTGTAAGACGATTTGTTGCAACCCCCAACTCTAATTTGTTTTCTTTAAAAAAACAACTTACCTATTTTTGCCAATCTAAAGTTGTCGATATAGTATATATTAAAGTGATATACTCTGCAAGTATAATCTCGATACCTTTTGGAGTCTCCACTAAAAAAAATTATCGACGAAAGCGTAATCATGAGCACCGATTTTCACTTTCGATATACAATTGGCTTCTAATGGTTATATATTTGCAAAAGCATGCATAAACAATAAAGCACGTATGGTTTTTGCAACAAAATTGGCTGGGAGTGGGGCTTGGCAACAAAACGTCTCATGGGATATCAAAAGTTGGTTTTTAACAATTTCGCCTATTTTCGTTAGTAGAAGATGTGTATCCATCATTGATAATGACTTAAGTTATAACTGCCAAGCTCGAATTGTACCCGTAGCTCAGTAAGATGGTTCCTAAGAGAATGATATAACAGGAGTTGATTCGTAGTCCCAATGAGCTCAGTAAGATGGTTCCTAAGAGAATGATATAATAGGAGTTGATTCTTAGTCCCAATGACTTGTCTGGAATTAATATGGAGAGTTCACTAGGGGAGTAAAATTTTGTTGTTTTTAGATGTTTCATAGATTTTGGTCTTTAATCCATTTGCTTTGGGTTGTTTTTAGATGTCAATATAGCTCAGCTGATGCACATGTGCCCGCCGTCCGTACGCTGAGAGCGTCTCCGGTCCGGTGGCTAAAGCGCCGCCTTGCGTTTCGGACGCCCCCTCCTCCATGGCGCGCGTGTTTGGATCGCCGTGCGGATCGTCGGCGCCGCCTTTGCGGCAGCGGCAGAGGCAGTTGCAGAGCAGGCACGACGCCGCCGGCAGCAGGACCGCCGCGACGACCACCAGCGTGATGCTCTCGTCGTTGCACATGCCGAGTATCTCCATCTCCCCCCTTGCCCGCTTGTCAGCTGCCGATCGAGGACGCGCCGCTGTTGCGACGACGACAAGACGTGGCAAGAAGAGTGTTCGTTACTGATCTTTCACGAAGGATTATTATGCACCCAACAGAGCCGGTAAAACATTTCCGGATGAACGGTTATAGCAAAAGTATACAATAAGTCAATACGACAACCCTCTGATAGTCTGATACAAGAAGTGTTACATGGCTATCAAAATTTGGAAATCTTTCAGAATTTTCTTTAGAAATGTGCAGCACAAATCCGTAAAAATAGATAACTAAAACCTCACATGTGTGCTAATCATCACATTTCCGGATATACTGCATCACATATCACATGCCAGATTGATTCCATTCAGACACATCGGCCCTAAGTCTCTTGACCATATATCTGCTGTTGAGATGTCTAAACACAGATTCAGAAAATGTGCTATCCTACCACGCGCTTAACCTAAAAAAGAAGACGTGCTATCACCATGCTGAAACAAATGCACCCAACAGAGCACCGGTAAACATTTCCAGAGGAACGGTATAATAGCAAAAGTATACAATAAGTCAATACGGACAACCACTGATAGTCTGATACAAGAAGTGTTACATTGGTATCAAAATTTGGAAATCTTTCGGAATTTTCTTTAGAAATTTGCAGCACAAATCCATAAAAACAGACAACTAAGACTCACATGTGTGCTAATCATCACATTTCCACACCAAAGGATATACTGCATCGGTCCAAAGTCTCTTGACCATATCTTCTGTTGAGATAATGGTCTAAACACAGATTCAGAAAAATGTGCTACTCTACCACACCCTTAACTTAGAAAATTGCCTTTTGAAGACAGGAGACGCAAAGCCTTACTGGCATTCTTCAAAACTGCATTTGATCTTGGAACCCGATTTTTCCTTTGCTCCAAGAAATCAAGGGCATTCTTCACGTGTTGCGTTGACCGGACATCTTTCAACAGAATAGTTTCAGGCCTGATAAACACAACGACCACTGGCATAAGTATCATTTCAGAAACTTTATATTTGATGACAGGAGCATTAAACATACCCATCAGTTTTCATTCTCTTCTTCCTTTTCTGAACCTTCTGCTTTACATTTTCTTCCTCAGAATCTGATGCGAAAGTTTGCCTGAGAGTGCGAGATGAAGACAAAGTAACCAATCAAGTCGAAGTCAAAAACAAAGAATTTAATAAAAATTGATTGAGCAAGAGAAGTGCACATACTTCTCACGAGCTGCTAGAATTTCAATTACACTAGTGGGGAGCATTCCAGGCATTGTATTTGTCTCATTCTCCTCACTTTGTTTGGTATCTTCATCTTCTACTTCCTTGGGCGCCTTCTTATCTGGTTTAGAGGATTTTCTTCGTTGAGCCCAACGTTTCCTCCGCTCCTTTCCTTCTCGTGTTACTCTGCAAGGACACATCCCACATGCCCATATGACATTATTATCTCCACTTTACAAAAATCAGATAATAAAAAAGTTATAGCACCCTGCAGACATCAAGAAAATAAGATTCAGATAGGTAATTCATATGAGTTACACAAAAAGGTTACCCACAAATCTATAACAGTTATACCATTGGATTAGATGGCTACAGAACACACCATGAGTTATACACAAAACTATATAAACATCTAAAACAAAGAAACTCTAAATGTTAAAAGCTCTACATTTAGGCATAAACATTACTAACAAATATATACAAGGAGGTACTTTTTCCTGATTATTGAGCATCTCAACTTCATTTGGTTACCGTCCAAAACAAAATTTGTAATGGCACTTGCATCTACTGAAACCAAGCGAACCACTAAGGAGTCTAGCATAGTCCATGAAGACAAGCAGAACTAGTCTCCATAGCAAGCATCAAGTGGCAACTACTCGCTTACAATCTACAGAAACAAGAACAGAGATCAAAGTAGCACATTGGGCTGCAGAAGGTCCATCCAGTCATCAGCTGTAAAGTAAGCATAAGAAACACACCTGATGGCACTGTCCTTCTCAACTTTACTGATCTCTTCGTGCTTCTCAACACCCTAAAAGACAATAACAAGGCACAGCACTCAGTATTTTCTACATATATCAACATGGAGCTTGAAGCGTGAAGAAGAAACAGGATGACCAGCAAGCAGCAAGGATAAGGAGCTAACAACCCTAATCCAACAAAAAAAAAGTTCTCGGCCAACCAAATCGACGGCACAGAGCTGTACAATCCTCTTACGGGACTACCTGCGCGTCTACTCATCGTGTGCTTGAGCGGAATACACAAGCAATTCGTACGTAGTCGTAATATACTCTCGCGTAGGGTCGAGTCCTCGAGGGGGGAGGACTAGACGTACCTGGACGGCGGTGAGCTCCTCGGGGGCGCCGTCGGAGTCGCTTCCGCTGTCCATTTGAGCCGGCTCCTGTCCGTTTCCCCTCTTTTCTTTCACCGGATGAGAGCGCCGGGAGCTTCCGCTGGCGGTACCCGTCGCCGCCGCCGCTGCCGCCGGGAGGGTTTCAAGCGTTTGGCACACACAGTGGAAGAGAGGAGACCGAAGCCTTAGTTGGGTATATGTGCTGGGCCTGGGCTTTGCTAATCTTGTCGGCCCTGAGCACATGCAGATTTGGGCCTGTTGGGCCTATTCTAGATGCGGCTCGACTGAAAGCCACGTTCGGCCTTTGACATGACACACAGTGGAAGAGAGGAGACCGAAGTCCAGCTCTCCATCCGCCGGACACCGGTAAACCCTCACGCCGGCACGCCGCCGCCGGAGCGCCATGATCCACCTTCGGAAGCGCATCATCTCCCTCCTCCCCCGGACACTGTCTGATGAATTTTCTCAGGGCAAAGGGGCTGTTCAATGACAAGCCTACCTTCTTTTCTGTTGCCTCTATAAGTGATGATATATTTCGACAAAGATACGTGCATCCTTACGAGGAGAGCTTTCCAGGGCTTGCTGCTGCTTTTGCTTCGAGCCGTGCTGGAGAAGACCAATGGGAACAGCTATATAAGATGACAGGCGAAAATAGAGAGAGCTGACACTTGTTCTGGGAAGTACTATTAGGAACCTGTTGCAAGCTTTGTTTTTCATCCCCATGGTCAGTCGTATTGAAATCTAATGTTCTAGCATTTTGCTATTGGTAACTGGCTTAAGTGTTATTAAATGTTCAATTAGTGGTGTATTTCTTTCACTAGGTTCTATCTTCCTGCCTCCCTTCTGAGAAAGAACTTTTCATGTGATGGCATCCTTACAAGTTTATTTATTAACTTGCAAGGACTGCCTCAAGTCTGAGCCCAACTTCTTTAGTGGACAATTGGGAGACTTGAGTGATCCTGAAAATGGAATTTTAGTCCTGCTAATCACAATGGTACTTGACTGGGCTACGCTTCTTTTGTTGACATCGTATTCGGATGAATTTGGTTGCCTCCAAAATGGAATTACAAAGTTGTCCATAGCTTCTCGCCCAGACAGGAGCCATCAGACCCTTAACAAGCTGTCCACACAGCCTCAAGAGTTTCAAGCTTCAATTGAAATAGACAGGACATATATTTTGAGAGAGGCGCAGCCCAGATCTTTCTATCTGCATGTGTTCTGTTCTGTGGGCCATAGGGCTTAGAAGAGCCGCTGCAGATACTGTTCAGGGTTCACCCATATCCATAAGACGCAGTTGTGTGCCCATAAGTGACCTAGGTATTAGGTTTGATCATTTGAAAGTTTTTTTTCTCTTTTATCTTTTAGATATGGTCTTTTAAGAGTATATTAATCTCAATTCATTAGTTCCATAGGGGTCAAGTAATCCCTTGTATATAAAAAGATAGAATCTATCAACAAAGACACTAGCAAGAGCTCCAATGGTTCTTTTAATCCCTCCAGTAATCCTCGACACATAACAGTATGCATTTTAATGTTATGCTTAACTTGATCTATTTAACACTTTAGTCCCCCTCCCCAGCAGATACACACATTCAAGCTTGGATGCTGTATATAGTGTGAGATTATGTAAATAAATTTTGTTACTGATTGTATTGTTTGAAATTACTCCTGCATGAATGTCTTTTCACTAAATCTGTTGCATTATGATGTGGTGTCCCCTCTTTTTCTTGAGGGAGGGAGGGAGGGCTGCAACCACCAGATTGTAGTTATTCGGTCATAATTGACAACATTAGGAAAGTTTACCCTCCAAAAGATGTAAATGCTGAGAAATTTACTGTCAAAGGCTTCTCACTTTCTATCCATCAAGGGCAATGTTTTGGACATCAATTTCAGAGGTTCATGTAGGAATTTATTTAAAACCCATGATTTTGCACTCTTTTTTTTTTGCATAGGATTATTTTTAGCTTTTGTTCATGTGCAAATAGGATTGATTTTTTATTGCCACTTTACATTACCAAATTTTCTTAACCTGACATCTTACTGGATTTACTAAACCTACATCTGGTATGGCTTATATGGATAGAATGGACATACAAACGGACATGAGCGAGATTTAGACAAGAAAAGGTGTTTGTCTAAAATTTGAATAATTGCAGCTCTTCACACACTATTCTCCTCACTTTGTTCAAAATGAGAGAAAATCCCTTACAAGATTTGGAACTATATTCTTCTCTTACGATCTAATTTGGAATGTTTTTTTTACTTGTGATCACTACTACTTTTTATATTCTCCATGCAGCTTACTGTGGGAAACACTAAATGGGTGAGAGCATTTGATGTTCTATGGAAGACTAGAGAGATTGAACGGTGCAGAATTAGCTAGGTACTCCATGGATACAGGGTCCTCTGCTATTTTATTTTCACACTGTTTTCATGAGTCTGATATGCTTCCATTTCCTCTGCTAAATAATTGTCCTGGCGTAGCAACTAGCAAGTAGTAAAAGGCTCAACCGCTCAAAGCTTTCTATTTCTTTTTTCCAGGCTGCAGAACATTCTCTAAAAGTATTGCACATATTCGAGGGGTGGTGTGGTGTTGCTGACACTCGCGTTTCACGATACAGCGGTGGCATGAAAGACGCCTCAGCATTGTCATATCTCTATGATCATATTCATGACCCTAAGGTTAACTTGTTTTGTGTAGTTGCTCATGACCCACGAAATAGACAGTATTCCTTTTTTTTTTGAAATAGGTATTTGCCATTTTTTTGGGATTACACAGATTATAAAGAATATATTATTTAGAGCATTTTGTAGGTGGTGGTTCACTTGGACGAACCAAGTCCAGGATTAGATCCAGCATCAAGAAGCAGCTGCATGCCTGCATCATACCAAGTTACGGCTTTCCTTCCTTTCCTCTTTTCCCTTTTCTTTGTCCACGTCTTCGTAAATCAGCAAGCAAACCCCTTGTGTTATTATCAGTCATCAAACTCGGTGACGTACTAATGGAAAACCACCCAACAATAGATGCAAGGTCATACAAATACGCACACGGTGAGGTTCACGGGATGAATAGAACTTCAATCAACAAACAAGGCGTCTGTCTAACGACAAAATTCAACATGTCACCATCGGTCCAACATCAGCTGTCATGTTCTGTCCTGCTATGTGCGTAATCTGCGATGTCATGAGCATTAGAACAGGTCGACGCAGCCGGAGCTTCAGGCGGCGAAACTGACGGAACCCCCGCTCAATTGCTCCATTTTTATTTTCCTTTTTTTTTTTGCAAGCAAGCACCAGAATAATACAAATCGACACCTGGGCCCGTGATGGGGAGCGTCGAGCGTGCAAAGCATTTCTTGATCGCTTTGCGATAGTATCTGTGTCTGTAGCGCGCGCCCAACTAATAAATGGGGCCGACAAGAGTTCTTTGTACTATTGTTAATTATTGCTGATAGTGATGCCGAAGGCTGGATTTAGTGTGGGACACTTGCTTCTTTTTTTGCTTTGCGTGGCAAAGGAAGCAAAGGCGATATTAAATCACTAATTACCTATGTTAGGCTTTGTTTGCTCAGCACGCTATCATGAGTTAAAAAATGTAGATGTAATAATGTGTAGACCGACACAAGGTAAATTGTATTATCATTCAAGAATGAATATTGTAAGAATTTAGTTTTTTTTTTCTGTGAGACCTAGTACAAACGCAGACATTCATATACACAAACGCATAATCACTCCTATGAATGCACGCACGCACATCTTACCTTTATGAGAACTTTTGAAAGAACTTACTTAGACCAGCAAAACGCGAGGTTGACGAAGTCACCACAGACGCCTCACTGTCTAGCGTCGTTAAATCCACATAAAGAAAAAGTCTAATGCATACTCATCTCAAATTTAGTCTGTGTCTAGATAGCCCCATAAATTGACATTTAGTTCAATTTACTTCTGCTAACGATACCAGCCAGCCTAAGTTTTGTCTTCTTTATTTTTCCACATACAAGTTAAAACTCAACTTGCACATATAGAGAAATAAAAGAAATAGTTTTTAAGGGGTAAATTAGACCAACTAAAATACCTAAGTTAGTAAATCAAATTAGTATTATATGGGGTTATCTAGAAGTAGGACAAGCTTAGGGAGTAATTCGAACATTTTTCCTTTACATGACTACACAACTACATCGAGAAGAAGACCAAAACACAAACCATGAACAAGCTACGTGAGAAAGCCACTCGGAAAAATTCCGACGAGGTGGCTCGTTGAGACGGTCAAGAACAGCAATCTGTTCACCAATCCATCGACATCGAGAACTCACATGGATTTTGTTACATACGATCAGTATAATACTACTGTACACCCCATGACAATTTGTACTTATCTCAGCCAAGGTACCGTTTAGTTGCCAAGAATTTTGCCAAAATTTTCAGATTCCCCGTCACATCGAATCTTTAAACGCATACATGAAGCATTAAATATAGATAAAAAATAAAACTAATTACACAGTTTAGACGAAATGGACGAGACAAATCTTTTAAGCCTAATTAGACCATGATTGGACAATATTTGCCAAATAACAACGAAACTGCTACAGTAGCATTTTGTCAAAAATTTTGCCAACTAAACAGCCCCAAGTCTTCCCCGGGGATCATTTTCTTTTGGTCAAACGTAGCCATCAGCTACGCCCCGCGCCAAGTCGCCAACAGCCCATCCCCTCAAAAAAAAAAAAAAGTCGTCAACAGCCCAACAGCAGCCAGCATTCTAAACACGCCCCGCGGGGCCCGCACGTCAGTGGCCGCCTCGACCGCGACCCGTCACCCGCCGCGTGACGTTACCCCGCCGGTTCAGAACCGACCGTTACCGTGGCCGGTTCAAAACCAGCCAACCGCGCGGCGCCACGTGGACGGCGGCTCGGGAGACCGCGGGTGAGCGGACCGCGCGCCCCGGCCCCGGCTACCTGTGCCTGGCCTGGCTTTGCGTACGCTAGTGGGGAAGTGGTGGTGCGCTCAGCCAGTCAGCCGACAGACAATCACACAGCGAGCCCCCCTCTCCCTCCGGCTCTCCCTCCCCTCCTCCGGTCCTCCCCGTTGCTGTCCGTCCCGCCGGCGTCGAGGCTCGAGAGAAGGCGGCGGCGGGTGAGCGAGAACGCCTGGCCGCGGGGTGTGTCCGGTGAGCTAGCTTGGGACGCGCCGGCTCGTGCTGACCTGGAAGCTCTGGAGGCGCTGAAAGCGGCTGGCGGGCGGGCGATGGGGTGGGCTTCCTGCTGCTGGTCGGACGGGTGAGTGGTTGCCGGGTAGCCGTGCCCGCCGATTTTTTTTTTTCAATTGAGGTCTCGGTGCGGGTTTGGGGCTATGAGTTTGGGTTGTGCTCGGTTTGGGGGAGAACCGGAGAAGGGGATGGTCAAATGGTAGCAGCCTTTTTTTTTTCTTCCTCCTTATTTGGTTTGTGTGTCACTTGGTAGACTGGGGTTTTGGGGGAACTGATTTTGTGCTTCACCTGTGTTAAATTTCAACACACAGAAAAATTGATCTATTTGGGTGGTGTCTCCGGTGGCAATTGATTTGGTTAACGAGAAAGGATCAGAGATGTGAGATAATCGTGTGAGCTTGATGTATATTTCTGTGGGTTGGTTAGTACAGTACTTCGTTGAATGATAAATACAATGAGTAATCACGTCCTGTTTGGATCGAATGGAAGGACAAAGATTGAATATCTGAACTTCTGCATCGTTTCAAATTTCACTGTTTGTCTGTGTTTCACTGCAAATATTAGTGTTGAATTGCGGGCAGATCAGGTTGAAGAGGACATAAAGTTAACTTTAAGTAGTTTGTTCAGAATGTGCTGCAATTTGGGGAGGAGTTGGGTGAAGTGATTACCTTTGGGGGCTCCATTAGTACCTTTCTTTTTCGTACCATGCATTCTTCTAGTAACTGCTGCCCGTCACTTGATTGAACCATTGTTGGTTTGTTTTGTTCTTAGGGCTGAACCTGGTAGGAGGAAGAAGAAGAAGGACACGACGTGGCGGATCTTCTCACTGAAGGAGCTTCAGTCAGCAACGAACAATTTCAATTATGATAACAAGCTCGGCGAGGGTGGATTTGGAAGTGTCTATTGGGGCCAGCTCTGGGATGGATCACAGGTGCAGTCTTTCTCTTGAACAACCAAAAGAATCTTTGTGTTCTACTGTGTCACTGTGTGCACCACTTTTTTTTTGCTGTAGTGTTAGCTTCTGGTGACTGTTTTTTTTTTTGAACTAAAGTAATTGGCATTTTTTGTACATTTGGTAAGAACAGGACAACCATCAACAAACCTCCTGATGTTGATGATTGTATCTTAACTGATTCACTCTCATCTTGGAGTGCTATTTATAGTTCTAGCAGTATTTGAAATCTACAATGGTAGTTTTCAGAGCTGTCCTTTGAATATTCTTTTGAAGATGATGTCATGGCCATCCAGATTATACCTTAGCTTGAGGCCATGTCAAACACAAACTTTTCGGTCTCATTAGAGCACTGTTAGTCTGTTACTACTACGAACACATGATCATATAACTAGAGAGGCAAATTTTTAGGTGTGAACACAGTTGAGAGGGGAAAAGGCAAGTTAAGGATCAGCCAATCACAGAGTCCTGGCAAATTGGACCACTTCAGATGATTGTTTTTAATCTATAGTAAACTTATGCTTGTATAAGTTTGCATTGTTCATGCTATACCTATATATATTGTGGCTAGATAAGAAGTAGGGTTCTTGACACTTGGGCATGCTATGTTGCAACAATCTGCCTTTTTTTTTTGTAAGCAACAATCTGTCTATTTGAATTTTTGTTGCAATTATTTGGTAGTCTAGATCTAAACAATCACCCTAGATTGAAGTTTCTTGAATTCTGCTGTATTTCATAAATTGTTTACAATATTTAATTGGTGTATCATAAGGTTAATATTTTTCTTTTCTGTAGGATTTTGAGCTACGTGCTCCTTGTGGGCTCATTGATATGCTTTTGCTGCACACTTTTGAGTTATTGTTTCAATACCAGTTTCTTAAGGGACCCATATGTTTTATTTACTCTTTACTCCATGAATGGGATTTCATATCCTCTGGAACTTACAGCTTCACTATTTAATGACACAAACAGATTGCTGTGAAGAGGCTCAAGAGTTGGAGCAACAAAGCTGAAACAGAATTTGCTGTCGAAGTGGAGATTTTAGCACGAGTGAGGCACAAGAGCCTTTTAAGCTTACGCGGTTATTGTGCTGAAGGACAGGAACGCTTGATAGTCTATGATTATATGCCAAATCTGAGCATACACTCTCAACTTCATGGACAGCACGCAGCAGAGTGCAATCTTAGTTGGGAGAGAAGAATGAAGATCGCCGTCGACTCTGCAGAAGGAATAGCGTAAGCCACACAACATCATTGTTCATGTTTATCCTCACAACATCAACCAAACTTCAGCAATCTTATTATTTAAAATTCTTTCATCTTGTAGTTATCTGCATCACTATGCGACACCGCATATCATTCATAGAGACGTCAAGGCGAGCAATGTTCTCCTAGATTCGAATTTCCATGCTCGGGTTGCTGACTTTGGGTTTGCCAAGCTAATTCCAGATGGTGCAACGCATGTCACCACAAAGGTGAAAGGCACACTCGGTTATCTCGCACCAGAGTATGCAATGCTTGGGAAGGCCTCTGAAAGCTGCGATGTCTTCAGTTTTGGAATTATGCTCCTAGAGCTTGCCAGCGGGAAGAAGCCAGTTGAGAAGCTTAACCCCACCACGAAGAAAACCATAACTGAGTGGGCTCTTCCTCTAGCTCGTGACAAAAAGTTCAAGGAAATTGCTGATCCAAAGCTCAAGGATAGCTTCATCGAGGATGAGCTGAAGCGAATGGTGCTTGTTGGGCTCGCCTGTTCTCAGGACAAGCCAGAGCAGAGACCTATAATGTCTGAAGTCGTTGAGCTGCTCAAAGGAGAATCTACTGAGAAGCTTTCCAACCTGGAGAATGATGATCTGTTCAAGCCTGATAGCTCATTCCAGAGCTCATCTGGACCTGATAGCTCAGATTGCGTCACCGAGGAGAGGAGTTCCAAAGCTGATGCGATAGAGGAGGCAGTTGATTCAAGTGAGACAGTTCCCTCAGCAAGGTAGTGTGATGCACTGTATTGTCAATAGGTGCCCTGAGCTCCCTGCCTGGGAGAAATGTGTTTATCAGTGTATTTTTGTGGTTATTCCTTGCTATTAGCAAGTTAATTTGGGAGCTTCCTTGCCCAATTCTCCTATGTGCTGTCATCTCTTCGTGTTGGCATGGTTCTCTTGGCTTGTAAAATTCTGTAAATCTGGGCCTGATTCCATCTGTAGCAAGCTGTTCACTGCATTGCTGTGAGCATTTAGCTACTTATGTCCATTAATGATTTGTGTGCTATTTTTTGGGGTTTTCATCATGTACAATTATCACTACTTTCACATGAATTTTATTGTTAAATGCTTCTTTCGCAACTGTCGTCACAAAAAAAATGCAATATTGATTTCTTCAGGCACGAGCACTGCAATGAAGTTTGGAAACAACAGTCCCCACCCAGGGCTAGTAGCCGGCTCCTGCTGAAATGACCACCCGTCAATCATGCTAGTCCACCCACCTTTCCCTTTCCAAGGATCAGAAGCTGGAAGAAAGCATGCTAGGTCTTGTTTAGATCCCAAATTCCACCCTAAATTCTACTATGCAAAAAGAAGATTCCCCATCACATCAAAATGTCGGCACATATATGGAGTACTAAATGTAGATGAAATCAAAAACTAATTACACAGTTTTGTTGTACTTTGCGAGACGAATATTTTAAACCTAATTAATCAATATTTGAACAATTATTACCAAATAAAAACAAAATTGCTACAGTGTGATAGAACATTCACTATGCAAAGTTTGGATCCCAAATTTGGGATCTAAACAGGGCCCTAGTGCTCAAGCCTCAAGGAACACCTGACATGATCATATGAGGAAGTCTTCCGGCACAGTTACTATGCGAACACAACTAACTAAAATGCTAGTCATCTCCGGTGTGGTAAATACAAACCACAACAGTTGTGCGCTCATCCCTTATCTCCCAGTGTCCATTTTGCTTCAAGATTCGTGCGTCAGTGCTTTTTTGGTAAAAAAAAATCCATGCGTCAGTGCCTTTTTTGGATGGTGTGTAAGAGTGGTTGGCTCGCACGAATCTCGGAGCAAACTGAGCCGTAGGATAAGTGGTGGATGCACACCTGGTTGTGGAAGTTGCAAGTTGATCTCCGGTGTGAGAAAACAGCAACAAGACAAAGAAACAGTTCAAATGTAGTAAACAAAAGCAGCATAAATTAGCACATTCACCTAGCATCCATATAGCAGTGGTAATTAAGTTACTACAATAGCAGTTGAGATATCTCTAATTTAGTAATTTAGACATATATTTGTAAGAAACTGCAGAGCAGTGGGACATTAACATGTAGTGTCTAATTTAATTGTTTATTTACTGTGTCTCGGTTCTAAACTCAAAGGAACAGAAAGGGATCATTGCAATTAAAATCAAACACTAATCTGAGATTCCAAACGCTGCCTCCTCCCTCATCAAGCCGGGAAAACTTTTAACCCACTTTCTTGCTTCCGCTTGCCCATCTTGCATTGTCCAACGCCATCATCTTCGGGGCCAGCTCTTCTGGTTTATAGGGTTTTCGAAATTCCAGCACGATATTCATCTTCTCCAATACCTGAGCGTTTTCGGCAATAAACATAAGGAAAGCAAACTCACTTTCATCCCCATGGAAGTCATGAAACGCCAGCGTCTTGAGACGTATGTACGTACGTACGTACGTACGTATGTATGTGTACGTGCGTGCATGCGTGCGTACGTATGCATGCATGCATGCATGCATGCATGTATGTAATGTATGCATGCATGCATGCTATGGTGTATGTATGTATGTATGCATGCATGTAACAATAATGGTGATATTGTGGGGGATGATAAAATAACTGAGCATGCAACACAATATTATAAAAACCTGTTTGGATCTACCAGCAAACCCAAGGTCCTCATGGACCCTAATTGTTGGGCACCTACTGAGAAGATCACTGAAACTGAAAATGAGTTGATTGAACCTTTTACTGTGGAGGACATTAAAGAAGCCATATTATCTATGGAGAAAAGCACCCCCCCTGGCCCTGATCATATGCCCTATTGAATTTTATCAACACTGTTGGGGTTTCATTAGAGATGACATACATTCAATGTTCATGGAGTATTGGACATTGGTAGAATAAACTACGGGGTAATTACCCAACTTCCTGAAATCAAGAATGCGAACAAAATCCAACGATACAGACCTATATGTCTGCTCAATGTCATTTACAAAATCTTCACCAAAACCCTTATGCTTAGGTTGGAGAAAGTCATGAACAAACTTATCGATAAATGACAAACGGGGTTTATCGAAGAAAGAAACATTATGGATGGAGTGGTGGTCCTCCATGAAATCCTACATGATACAAAAAACAGAAAAAGAGAGGGTCCTATGCTTAAATTGGATTTCGAAAAAGCATATGATAAAATTAACTGGGACTTCCTTCTTTGTTGTCTGAGGCAAAGGGGTTTTCACAATCATTGGTGTGACTGGAATGCAACGGTCATGACCTAGATATACTTATGGCTCACACTTTACTACTGGGAAAGGGGTGAGACAAGGAGACCGTCTTCACCCTTTTTGTTCAATACTGCGGTGGATACCCTTGCAAAAATGATCATGCACGGGAAAACAAGCTTTTGACAGGCCTAGTGCCAGGATATGTGAATAATGGTGTTGTAATTCTGCAATACACCGACGACACAATTTTGTGCATGCAAGATAGCAAAGAACAAGCAACTAATCTCAAGTTCCTGTTGTATCTGTATGAATCCATGTCTGGTCTTAAAATTAATTTTTCTAAAAGTGAAGCAATAATGATTAGCCAAGATGCTAATAAATCTATGGAATACGTAGACACTTTTAGCTGCACCGATTGGAAAATGGTCTATAAGATACCTTGGGGTCCCTGTGTCTAGGCTTCACATAGCTAATTGGCTCCCTCTTGATGAGAAAATGTTAAAAAGACTGGATGGGTGACAAGGTAGTTCACTGTCCATTGGTGGGAGAACATCTCTTTTGGATTCTAACTTAAGTAACATGCTCACCTTATGATATGTCTATGTACCTCCTACCCCTAACGACTATTGACAAGTTGGACAAAACCAGGAAAAAGTTCTTTTGGCAAGGTGATGGGATGAGAAGGAAATACCACTTAGTAAAGTGGGAGATCATAACTAAGCCCAAAGATAAAGGGGATTTAGGGATAAAAGACTCAAGGAAAATGAACATTAGTCTTCTTTGCATATGCTGGTGGAAACTTGAAAATGAAGATGGTTTATGGCAGGAGATTGCAAGGAAGAAATACTTGAAACGTAAATGTTTACAACAAGTTGCTTACAAGGCTAATAATTCCCCTATGTGGAATGATATGATCGAAGTCAAACATATTTACTTGATGGGAAGGTCTATGAAGGTGGGAAATGATCATATGATTGATTTCTGGCGAGATATTTTGTGTGCAAATGTCTCACTGAAAGACAAGTTTGCTGGTCTATATGATATCTGTACTACACAAAATTGCCCAGTGAATGAACTTTGCTGTAAAAACTGGTGGTTGGATTTTCAAAGGTTTTCAAAGGTGGTTAGATGAAGGCCTGCAGGACCAGCTTAGACGCCTACGTGATATTATCTTCAGATACAAAGTGAATGAAGCAAAAGATGTAGCAAGTTGGGACTGGGAGAAAACTGGGAATTTTAGTGTCAAATCTATGTCCAAGAACTTATGTTGCAATAGTTATGGTCCAAACAATAAATAAATCTGGAAGGCCAAGTTGCCTCTAAAAATAAAAATCTTCATACGGCTGCCTTTACAAAACACAATTCTAACAAAGGATAACCTCATAAAACGAAAATGGAAAGGTGATGATTCTGGTGCCTTTTGTACTGAGAAAGAATCTGTTCTGTGTTGTGCATCTTTTCCTTGAGTGCCTTGTTACCAAATATGTGTGGAGTACACCAGCCTTTATTTTTGGGATATCTGTCAGACCTTCCTCTTTCAGCCAATTTGGAGGTGGGTGAATGGATCCTCTCACAAGGGAAACAGGTTCACATGGTTGGTTTGGCTGCAGTTCGCTAGGCCATTTGGAGGACAAGAAACTATATTTGCTTTGAGAGGAAAAGGGTTAAAGTGCCTACTGAGATTATCTGTTTGATTTGTTCTATGCTGATATATTGGGCAGGGCTTCAGAAGCAAGAGATCGTGACTCGGATGGAACATGGGGCGGCAGCTCTGAAGTCAGTGGCTTTACACTTTCAGCAACAAGTCCAGCAGGAGGGAGATGAACCGCACTCGATCATCAAGATTGGAATGATTTAGTAGTTTGCTGGAAAGGAATACACTGCTCGCCTGCGTGCCGTAGCAGCCCTCTCTGGCTTGTAATAGCTAATAAATCGAACTGGGTTTACTCGTAGCTTCTGTTGTGTGTGTCTGGACCTTGGTTTTCTTTCTAGGGTGGTGTAGACGCCGGCGGTTTTGGTTGGTCCACTGGCTGAGCCCTTTGTGCTGGGTCTGGAGGGCAATGTGAGGTTTTTGGGTCTTAAACTTGTCAGACGTCATAAAACTCTGTAATTCCGTTACTATCCACAATGAAATTCGGTTCGTCCGTGTTGGGAAAAAGAAAAAAAATGCAACAATAACGTAGTGCTACAAAGTGGAGAATGAATAAGTGATAACGATGAAAATGCCAAATGAAAAAGGGGTCAAGTACTCAAGTTTACCTGGATACAAAGAGTGTCAACGTTGGGAAAGCACTTGAGGAAGCTTGGCAGCATCTTTATTTCATTGTGGACACCAAAATGCAGATGGAGCGCCAACATCTCCATGCTTGGAATTGGAACTGTGGTTTCCGGCTTTGTTCCCGCCTGCAGTGAACAAAACAACAGATGCACACCATCATGTTAGGCACCGATCAGTAGATATTGTATGTCAACTGTTGGCAGAAAGAAAGAAGTGAAATTAGGACCTTGATGACAGTGTTGCCAATCTCCAGCACGTGTACACCAGGCTCCAAATAACCCAAAATGCTCAGCTGCGGCGCGTGGCCAATCTTCACTCTGTAACGCTGGCTAGGGCACCTCCAGATGAAGCAGCGCTCAAGGGATTGGCAATCCACTATCGCCACTTCGTCGACAAGGACTAAACAGAACTGTGAGCAGCGTAAGCTATGGCTGGTAAGACGGGCGCGCAACTTTTCCACGCTTCAAACAATGGTGAGGACCTCAAGCACGGGGAATGAGATCCTCTGCAATTGGCCAGCCTGTCTCTGCAGTCGTTTGAAATCTGCCCGCTCATTTGTATCTTACGGTGACCAGAGCATATGCGCTGCCCCCTCAGCTCGCTGGGCTTTGGCCCAACATCAGCATGGCCTTTCACGTATAATAGAGCAGCATTCGCTCAAAACAAAATAATGTGACTGATATGTGTTGGCTCAAAAACATATAATAGAGCAGCACCATCTAAAAAAACGGATAATGGACAAGAATAAGAAAATTTATAATAGACAAGAATAAAAAAAATTATAAAGTGACTGATATGTTTTGAGAACACAATCATAAACTCATAAACTTCGGCTGCCACAGAGAGAACGGATGCGCTAGATCCGGTGTTGCATCTGACGATGACGAGAGCAGCGCAGCGCTCTGGTGAGGTGCCCGGACGGAGGAGCCACGCGACATGGGGAATGAGAAACGACGGTGGAGACGGAAGTTGGAGCCGCAATGGAAAAGATGAGCGAAACTGAATCTGTCACTTAATAGGAATGGTAAGTTGTCTCAATGTCAAAACCTTGTAACTTTGAGCAGCTTTGGGCCTAATTCCTGCATCATCAGCCGTCTCAATTTTAAGGCCTTGTAACTCTAAAATTGTTCTTTGGGACACCATCAAGTGTGAGGTTTGTGGCAGACGAAGGATGTGATTGTGTTCAAAAACATATCAGTCACTTTATAATTTTTCTTGTTCTTGTCCATTATAATTTCACTTATTCTTGTCCATTATAATTTCTCTTATTTTTGTCCATTATATGTTTTTTAAAGTTGCTACTCTATTATACGTTTTTGTTTTGATGAGGGAATGCTGCCCTATTATACGTGAAAAGTCATGTTGATGTTGGGCCGAAGCCCAGCGAGCTGAGGGGAGCAGCTGGTCACCGTTAGATACAAATGAGCGGTCAGATTTCCAGCGACTGCAGACACAAGTTTTTTTTGAACGTCTCTCATCTAAGTACAGCTGTTCCAAGCACGGGGCTAGCGGCGAGCAGGAAGTCGAGGTCGCAGTCCTCCAGCGCGATGGCACCGAGGACTAGCTCCTGAAGCCTGGGGAAGGAAGCACCGCGCGGGAGGGTGGCGGTGTCGACGAACCTCCAAGCGCCGAGGTACAGGCGGCAGACGGAGGCGCAGCTGAAGAGCGCGGCAGGGAGGCGCAGGCCTGCGTAGGGCGAGGGGCGGTTAACGAAGGCGAGCTCCTCGACGCCCTTGGTGGCAAGGAACTGGAACCAGCGAGCGAGCACGACGCGGTCCGCATCGACGGCTTTGATGAACTGGCAGGAGAGGCTGACGAAGGGGAACGGCCCGGGGTGCGAGCGGAGACGGCACGGCGCGCGTGACGGCGCCGGGTCGCCGGGGCCGGCCCTCCGCGCCCCCGTGGGGGAGGAAGTGGGTGTTGGCGAGGACGAGCGGCGCCGAGAGCCAGAGTCCGCGCTAGCGCGTGGAGAGCACGGCGGCGCGGGCCCCGTCCTTGGCGAGGAGGCGGACGAGGATGCGGCGGAGGAGGTCGTCGGGGAGGCCGCTGGTGCGATCGATTCCTCCGTCTTCCTCGGCGGCGGCAGCGCAGGAGAGAATGGGGGCGGCGGAGACCGGCGGTTTAGGGAGGTAGGCGTAGATGAACCCGAGCACGGTGTTCTGGTAGAGGGACAGCGTGCCCGGATCCAGCCCGTGCCGCATCGCCGCCGGCGTTCTGTCGTCCGTGCTGATAGCGATGCCCGGCGGGGATATTTAACTATTTGCCATCCTTACATAAAGCATTTCTTCAAAAGCCATTCTTATTTTGGCCATTACACATTTACCATTTTTATAAGCGGTCGTTTACATATTTGCCACTTTTGCAGACATGGCACACCAACTCCTCACGCCACGCTAGATTAGGCACGCGAAAAGACAATATTGCCCCTGCCTTCCTCAACTGACCAGTTGCTAGCCCACTCTTCTGCCACTGACGTGTGGGGCCCACATGTCAGGGTCATCTCCTACCTCCCCCATCTTCTTCCTCACGGCCTCCGTCGACGAAACATGGTTCGGCCTTCCGAGCGTTGGCGCCCAGCGCTCCTCTCCCGCGTGCGGCCCAAAGCGCAGCTACTGTGCGGTAGGTGCCCTCTTATTTTGTCGACGGAGGCAGTGAGGAGGAAGATGGTGGGAGGTAGGGGATGACCCTGACGTGTGGGCCCCACACGTCAGTGGCAGAAGAGTGGGCTGACAACTGCTCACTTGAGGAAGGCAGGGGCAACATTGTCTTTTCGCGTGCCTAATCTAGCGTGGCGTGAGGAGTTAGCGTGCCAAATCAGCAAAAGTGGCAAATGTGTAAACGATCGTTCGTAAAAGTAGCAAATGTGTAATTGCTAAAATAAGAATAGCTTTTGAAGAGGTGCCTTCCGTAAGGATGGCAAATACTTAAATATCCCTGATTAGGCGCACAGCCGCACGGACCAGGGTTCGGCGGCCGCTGCCCGCTTCCGCACTGCTCTGCCGAGGAGGATGTGATGGGCTAATGGCCCGATCCATTCATTGGCTGGGCTGGAGCTGAACAACAAGCAGGCTGGACCCGAAGCCCAAAAGTCCTTCCAGATGATTTCCTGCCGTGAAACTGGAAAGCCCATCCATATCGAGAGATCTCCTAGTCTGCAGTTCTACATGCTACCCGTCCACATTCAATTATTTTGCTGCGTGAAATGTTATGATATTCGTTGATTCCAGGCAGTTTGCTCCTCCTTGGATTCCTTGGAATGCGCCTTGGAATATGAAGGTATAGAAGTACTATGTGACTAGGATTAGCAGTAGCACGACGCATCATGTTCTAAAGTTGTTGGGGACCCTTGTGTCTTTTGAAATGTTTATTGGACATAAATAAAAGATCGTTTTGAAAAATAGAAGGCCTTGTGAGAAGTCAAACTCGCCAAAAGTTGTGCAGCGAAGTTTGACAAACAACCCAATAATACCTGCTGCTAAAATTATGTTTGAATACTTAGTTTGTATCTGATTCTGATGTTTCTCAGCTCACTTGATAGGAAATAATAGTAGAGGCTTTCATTTTATTTGAGTGATAGTAAACATTTGATGAATGACCATTGTGTTCTTATTCCTTTTTTTATGAAGGTAAACCTAGTGTTTATATAGAAAATATAACAGTAATCATAGAGTTTAAACGCAGACCACACACGCTTGCTGGGTTGCCAGCTTACAAGGTCCAGTTCAAAAAACTTGTTTTGTTGTCTATGTACTTGACATCTCCCTCCCTCAATAGAATATGCCATTTTTGCAAGAAGAACATCATTGTGGAAAACCCTCATTGGAAGACCCTAGAAAAGCCTTTTCAATCCCCCCTTTTTTTGGCATTCCAAATGCTCCACATTATAATCAAGAACATGAAGACCTTAATTTATATGGTAGTTTCTACAATGTAAAGGTATCCGGAAGTCAAAAACCTCTTGTATAATTTGTCCACAACCCTAATGCTTCCTGAAAGCAAGTCCAAATTATTTTAGCCAAGATGTGATCGGTGGTTTCATTTACCTCACAAAGACAACAATTTTTGCTTCCTTTCCATTTTTCTATTTTTCGAATTCACCCTAGCTTGTAACCTATCTTGTATTGCTAGCCACATAAAAACTCATTTTCATAGGCATTCTATTTTTCCAAAACTTTGACATGTCCTTCTATTGACCAAGCCCCTGAAAGGCCAAGAACTCTGCCTTGTCTTTTTTATGGTCACTAGTATATTTGCATGTGCTAACGCTCTGGGTCATATTAAATCCAATGTTAATTCTATCAAATTTGAAGTACTTGTAGCGATCCATGTTCAAAAAGCATAGATATACTTTTGTCACAAAAGTTAGAATTCAATCTCGTTTCATAAAAATTCATATAAAATGACAAAAATCACTGAGTTTATTATTCTCATATTTTTTAGAGGGAATCTTAACTATTGAAACAAAAGACATCTATGTGATATGTATGCATCTCATATTTGGGCAATTGAAATACATTTTTTATTGAGTTGTCATGGTTTGCGGTACATATTTCCTCCCCTACTCGTTTGTAGAGAAGACATTGTCCATGTACATTGCAAATAAGATTGCAAAAGATCGATGTGTATGTACAACAACCCAAGTGCCGACAACAACAATTTTAACCATGACACCGGACTACATGTATATAAAAAGTTCAGCTGGTACACCCTTTATTCATCCTTAAACAAAGAATCTAGATGTTGCCTCTTAGTCTCAGGTGTAAAACCAATGAACTAGACATGATCTCATAATGCCAACTACAGATCAGAGTATAGCTATGATCATCATCATATTCTGGCCCACGTTTCCAAGAAGTCGCTCCATTGTAGCATGGACATTTCTAGTGGTAGCGGGCAAGGCTCGGATGTTCTCTTATGTGTCAAAGAAACCCATTTCTTGGAGCTTCGCTAATTGTGTTGCATACAGTTCTTCTGGCAGCACTGCAAATTTTGACATTACTTTGTTGATGAGAAGACTTCAAAAAATCATCCAGAGAAAAGCTTCAAGAGATCATACTTAGCGACTTTTCAGTTGTGTTCGAATTTAAACCAAGACCCCTTGACATTGAGACCACCAATTTAATTAGTGGATGATCAGTTGGTCACTCAAAACCTTGCCTATATTTTCAGCTTCGTTATTATAGTCCATGAAGAACAAAAAAAACTTTCTTCATTGATTTTAATATCATCATCTGATAGGCTTGTTTTTCATCTTTAGTTGACGGACCAGGGTCCTAGGGGTTCACTGCAGGGACGGTACCCGGATGGGCCCTGGGCTGGATTACGATATGTTGAAGACGCGAGACAAGGTGGTGTAGGCTTCAAGATATTACCAGATCAACCTAGTTAGCTTAAAAGGAAAGCTAGATTCTATAATAGGATTAGGACTCTCCAATTGTAACCGGCTAGGACTAGTTTCGTGCCCTGTCCTCTCTCCCTATATAAAGAGAGGCACTGATGAGGACATCGTCAAGATGGAGTCGAGGACGACTCCAATTCAAGAAGGGGAGGATGATGAGGACATCGTCACGCTGGACACACCGACGCTATGGTCTTCTCCAAGTTGTAATTCGTCTCCAACTCAGCTGCCACGTCACCCTCGGATTCAGCAGACACGTCGTCACTGTTTCGGTCATAACTCTCTTATACGACATCGAAACAGGGCGTTCTTGGATACGTTGGAAAGGGGGCGACGACGCTGTCGTTTTGGATCTGGTCCCAGCTCCAGAAGGTCTATGGATCATTCTGTGTGACCACAGCAAGGTGTTGCGTCACCTATTTGGGCCAACTTGGTCATGTATCGTGTCGAGCCTTAAGCCTAAGTTGTGGGCGCCCAACCCCTGGCCGTCCTCAACCCTAGGTCGAGTCTTAGACTATAAACACAGCCGCCGCCACTGCTAGACAATTGGGGTTTTGTTTAGAGTTTAGTTTTCCATCGAGAAACTGAATCGTTCATTGTAACTGTGGGGACAAATCCTTTTACAGTGATCCAGGGCCCCTGTTCTTGTTCTCCTCCACTGTGTCGATTAGTCCTTTGGAACTGAGTTCTTGAACCCTCTATTGATATTCGCATCATTCATATTTGCAATTTCAGATTACGTGTTTTACCTTCTTGCTTGTGTTCTTCGATCCGCTTGCAGGAAAAGCCTTCTTGGCGAGGTCAATCAAGTTGTGCTTGGTTGATAACCAACGGAGAAGTGGTGTAACAGTTGCAGGGTTCGAATCGTGTCTGATTTGAAGCCGGATCGCCAACATCGAGATCTCCACAAATCGAACTTACCGGTTACCTCTCGGAAGATCGGACCTGTAACCTCATCAATTGGTATCGGAGCTTTTAGGTTTACCGTGAGGTATATTCTCGTTTGTCTTAGATTCATATTTGTTCATTACCTAGAGTCCACAAAAAGCCTAAAAATATTTCAATTTCCACTAACCTATCACCCTTTGTGCCTTTGCAATTTCGTTTCAGATTCGCGTTGTTGAGTTTGTGTCCGTGGTCGAGTCTTGTTGCTGGTTTAGAATTGTGTTCGTGGTCGTAGTTCAATCGTCGTTGCTATGATTTTTGTTTTCCGCTGCTATCCCATCCACCATTTCCAAACAACAAGTCGAAGCCACCACATTACTCGACTTGCCCCGCTAACCGCCTTCTGTAACTTCTTGCCGCCGCGCAAACCCTAGATAGGTTGCCAGTCGCTCTTATTTTGCCTGCATCACAGCCCTCCTTATATCATCAGGCGAATACCTACTACTGTTAGTCACAGGGACGTTCTTGTGATTGGTGTTAGAGTTTAGGGACACTTTGCCCTAATTGCCGCTGCCGTGTTGTGCCTTCCGGAAAACATAACTTGAGATATCTTCGGTAAAACCGACATAACTTTTCGCTCGTTTATCAAAAAAATCTAAAATTTTTACAGCAGCTTCTTGACACCATTTGGAGCCGACCCAAACTGGCTTTGCCATGTTTGGTTTCATCAAGATTACCAAAAAAATTCAGGAAAATAAAGAAAAAAATTATCAAAGTTTTTGCACGCTTTTCAGAGAACGTGCTGTATTTCTGTAGACCACATCCCACCTCATTTGTAGGTGCCAATTTTTGTGGTTACATCTTTTTTGATCCTTGTTCAGAGAAAAATATAAAAAAATAGTGAAAAAATAAAAAAGTTTGATTCCTACTAGTGTCTTTTGGAAAAATCAGGGAAAAATTCAGGAAAAAGGAAAAATCTGGGTTATTTGCTTGTTCTGTGTGTTCTTTCCATTGTCCTTTGTTGTCACCTTGTTGCGCTACGTTTCGACACGTCTTAGCCAGCAGCTGTGATTTGTACTTTGGATCAGGATTGAACAATCGCTAATCTGCATTTGTTAATTGATAATCCTTGCTGTCATATTGTGTGCCTACCCATAGCTCCACATATTCTTCTGTCAGCACAGGTTCATCTTGCAACTGTTACCCATGCTCAACAACAGATTACTTCGTCACTTTGGTTTTGCTTCTGTTTGGCGTTGGTAAGAATACAGGCAAGACGGTGATAAGCTGCTTGTGATTTTGCATTCCATTTTCACCACCACCATCACTTGTTTCCTTTTAGTTGATAGGGATAATACTTTGGTGTTGTCTTTTTCTATCCTCTAACCATGGCAGGATCTCCGACGGATTTCAATGAGTACGTGTCCAAGGGCAAGCTTACAACGTTCATGACTGAACAACGCAATCTTATGACCGAGCTGACGTGCAATGCGAATAATCTGGTCACCCGTATTGAACAACTCGAGCAACGTCCTCCACCTCATCGTGCTGCTGATGAAGATGCGGATGATTTTGGTGATGACGATGCGGATGTGAATGCTGACGGTTATGCCCGTCGCCGCCTCAACTTCAACCGTCGTGGTATGGAAGGTAATAATCATGGTAATAATGATCCTTTTGCTAAAATTAAATTTAGCCTTCCTTCTTTTTGCTGGTAATGTTGATCCAGAGGCTTATTTAGATTGGGAGCTTGCTGTTCAACAAAAATTTGATTCTCATAATGTTCCTGTTGAGCATAGAGTTAGACTTGCTACTAGTGAGTTTACTAATTTTGCTTTGTTCTGGTGGAGTGATCTTTGCAATGCTAATAATGCTGCTGCTATGTCTCAAACTTGGAATGCTTTAAAGCAACGTATGAAATCTCGTTTTGTTCCTCCTTATTACCAACGTGATTTACGTTTGAAACTACAAACTTTAAAACAAGGTGATAAAGGAGTAGAATCTTACTATCAAAAATTGCTTATTGGTTTAGCCCGTTGTGATATAAATGAAGATGATAATGATGCTAGTGCTAGATTTTTTGGTGGTTTAAACTATGATATACAGAACATACTTGATTACAAAGAATGGCATAATTTTTTTCCAATTGTATCATCTTGCTATTAAGGCAGAACGTGAAGTACAGGGACATAAACAACACCAGCCTTTCAGGTCTAACAATGGGAGGAATTTTCAGCAGCGTTCTAAGCCGGAGACGTCCAAGCTGTCTATTGCACCACAACCATCTACACCTTCATTTTCTTCCGGGGTAAGTAAATTGTCTAATGTGCAGAAGAAAGGTGCCACTCCGGGGGCTTCTACTAGCTCCTCCTAGTCCAGTACTAAAATCATTTGCCACCGATGCAAAGGCATGGGACATGTCATGAAGGATTGCCCTAGTCGTCGTGCTTTCATTGCTACCGAGGATGGATATGTAAGTACTAGTGATGTTGAAGATGATTTAGCCCTTGCTACTAACATTGATGCATATTCCACCGAGGGCGATCAAGACAAGGAGGCCATCATCATTGATTCTGTGGCTGCTGCCGCAGACTACCCTAGCCTTCTTGTGCAGCATGTGTTGAGTACACGTGTGGGACATGAAGAAGAGATGACGATCCAACGCCACAATTTGTTCCACATGTATTTCATTGTGCAGGGTTGTCGTGTTCTCACTATCATTGATAGCGAAAGTTGCAATAACTTGGTGAGTTCAGATTTGGTTGAGAAGCTTGGCTTGACCACACAACAACATTCGTATCCATATAAACTTCAATGGTTCAATAATAGTGGTAAGACTAAGGTAACTAAATCAGCACGCATTAGCTTTTTCACAGGTTCTTATCATGATACTGTTGATTTTGATGTTGTTCCTATGCAAGCTTGTTCCATTTTGTTAGGTCGCCCATGGGAATTTGATAATGATGTTTTACACCATGGTAGAACTAATACATACACTATCATACATAAGGACAAGAAAATTACATTACTACCTTTGTCTCCTACGGATATTATTAAACATGCTAATGAGATTAAAAATAAACCTTCAACCGACATTGCTAAAAATAATGGGATTAAGTTAAAAGGAGGTACTTTTCTTGCTACAACTTCTGCTACTGCTGAGTTATGTGATAATTCTGATGCACCATGTTATACTATGTTTTCGCAACCTATTATGTCTGGTGCATTGCCTGCTGTCACTAACCTTTTGCAGGAGTTCGCTGATGATGGGATGAAGTTGAGGACGACTCCAATTCTAGAAGGAGGGGATGATGAGGACATCGTCAAGATGGAGTCGAGGACGACTCTAATTCAAGAAGGGGAGGATGATGAGGACATCGCCACGCTGGACACACCGACGCTATGTTTTGAGAGATGCTTTAGAACAAGAAAATGGCCTTCGCGTATCAGAAGGTAATAGATAATTTCTGTAGCTCAACTTGCCATTGCATTTGTTCCAATCACCCACATGTCCCTTTTATGTTAGGTAAATTCTACTTAGTTGATGCGGGATATGAAGCTAAGCATGGATTTTTGCCCCCTTTTCATGCTGTGAGGTATCACTTGAATGAGTGGGACAACAATCCGTGCAAAATGAGAATGAACTATTCAACCTTAGACACTCGACCCTTCGTGTGACGGTAGAACGAGAATTTGGTTCGCTCAAGAGGAGATTCAAAATACTTGATGATGCCACTCCATTCTTCCCATTTTCGACACAAGTTGCATAACTTGGTTTTACAAGATGGCCTTGATGAGTTTGTCATACAAGAAACCAATTATGTACCAAATCATAACTATGCTGAATCATCAAGTGGGCAAGTGAGTGAACATCAATATATGGTTAATTTTAGGCAGGGAATTGCCAACGCTATATGGCAAGATCGCCAAAATTACTTAGAAGGCTAATTTTTTAATTGTAATAGAGACATGTGTATGGCTTGCTGATTTGTAATAAGACATGAGTATTGTTGGCTGTTTTTTCATTGTATTGTTATAAAGACATAAATGTGGCTTGCTGATTTGTAATAAGACAGAAGTGTGGCTTGCTGATTTGTTAGACATGAGTATGGGGTGCTGTTTTTTTATAGTGTGGTAAAGTCATGTGTATGGCTTGCTGATTTTTTCATTGTACTATGATGAAGACATGTATGTCATGCAGATTTTTTACTTGCAATCAGATTTTTTTTAATGAAGTGACATTATGCTAGGGAAATGGAGTTTGAGACAACTGGAGAGCAGGCTGATGGAAGTGGGCATGTGACATGGAATTCTGCACTGTCTTCTTTCATGCTTTCTTACCTAGCTAATGTGGTGGCTAGTGGCAAAACATCAACAGGTTTCAAGAAAGTCCATCTGAACTCTTGTGCTAAAGCTCCGAGTGACCATTTCAAGATCAAGAGGACTGGGGAGCAGATTGCTAACCATCTTAGATATTGGAAGATTAACAAACTTAGGGCCTTAAGTGCTGCCTTATGGGATGAAGACAACTTTGTGATTTCACTTGATCATGAGCATTTTACAAGCTACATTGCGGTATTCTTGCTGCCAAAATTCTTATTTATGATAATATGCAGTGGTATTATACATTGTTTGCCTATTATTGTTGGTCTAAAAGTTTGTGTATGCATTGCAAGGACCATAAAGCTGATGCTGAATATTTTAACAAGCCGATTGAGCACTATGGTGATATGGCAACAATCTTTGGTGCTACTGTGGCCACTGGGAAATATGCAAAGGGATCAAATGTGCCACTAGCAACTGGAATTGGTGATAATGAACAGCCTAAAGATGGTGGGGATGGTGACACTGCTACTGTTGGTAATGATGGAGAAACATCTTCAGCTACCAGACCTAGTAAAAGAGCCAGGACATCTGAAAAGGAAGATGATGGACTGATAGTAGCAATGACAGCTGTTGGGGAAAGGCTTGCTTGTGCCATAGAGAAGGCTGGAAAGGACAAGGAGCTTCCTGATGAACTAGAAGATGCAGTGTTCAGTCTTTCTGGCTTTGATGACGCTCATTTAGCATTTTATCATGAACATTTGGTTGACCACCCAAGCAAAGCTAAAGCATTTTGTGCTCTCACATTCAGCCGCAAGCTAATTTAGGCTGCAAAGTTCATTACTGAGCACTTCCCACCTGCAAATTGAAGATAGGGTTGCTATGCATTGTTGCACACATGACTACTGCTGCACTTATTTTGCTTGTATCCCATAAACAATGCACTGTGGGTTATTATCTATTTTGTAGCAGCTGTGTAACACATAAACAATGCACCTTGGGTTCGTACATATTTTGTAAAAGCTAATGTGTGCATGTTAACGTGAGATGAATGTTAACCTATTTGCACCCTGTTCGTTTCGCTGGATCAGCAGAATCAGCAGCCATCCAGCAGTGTTTTTCTCTCACAACAAACCAGCGAACAGTACTTTCAACACAATAAACCAACGAAACGAACAGGCTGTTGGATATCTATCATGTGTTTTGTGTGATATATTCTGTACCTGTGTGTATGTTTCAAGCATAAGGGGGTAACCTCACCAGTTTGGGCAAGAGGTATCATATCAGTTTGTCCACCCTCATTCATCCAACCAAACAGAAAATTAGCTCATCCCATCTAACAGATATCCTTTCAACCAAACAGAAAAACGGCTCGTCTCATCCATCCAACCAAACATGCATTATGGATATCTCTATCCCTATATCCATGGATCGCTATATCCCATACAACTTCGTCCTCGAACCAAACGCACCCTAAGAGGACCAAAATCCGGTTTATAGCTGATGGAGAAAAATAGACGTAAAAAAGGCTATTTTCTTTTCTCAGAGAAGAGAGAAAGGGAAGAGAATGAGAAAAACAATTTCTCACAAAAAGAAAAACACAAAGTCTCTCGTGCTCCTCACGTGATCGCATCATCCCTGTGCACTCCACGAGCGGCCGGGAGCTCCCCCGGTTCCACCACCTCATCCCTCTGCAGGCGCCGCTCTCGCCTCGACCGCTGTCCGCGAGCGCGCGCGTCGCCACCCGTCTGATCGCGCCCGGGCAGCCGCGATCCCCTCCCCCCATGTTCCGCGGCCATGCCCCTCTCCTCCACCTCCTCGCCGGCGGCGGGGGCGGCCGCCGCCGCCGCAGTCCGCACCGCTTCGCCGCCTCTCCGCGTCGCCACCCACGTGAGCATTCGTTTACCTTCACTGTTTCTTATCAATTGTCATGATGTGTCATGGTATTTGGTTGCTGAGCTCAGTGGCGAGTGTGTTGTTGGATGCCTTCCAAATTGCGGTCTCGTGTAGTACTTGTTTAGTTATGTTTAACTGAAGATAAAAGATGAATTTCGGATTCCTAACTCGTACTCTTTTGGTATCTTTATTATCTTTGCCGGAGTCGATTTTATGGTGGTAGGTTCGTGTGCATTTCTGATTAATCAAATCCGTTACCAAAATTCGTCGAGTAAATATAGTTGTGGTCCTTGTGGATTTTTCTGTAGTTCGTTTGAACTCTTCTACTTGAAGGGCAATTCATGTGCATTATCCTAATAGTCCTCCCATGCGTTGTTTCCTGCAAACTCTCAGGTTTTGTTCAGGCAGAAGCTGGGCTTTCTGGCGGCATTCCAGGCTCAACGTGCGAAATGCTCACCTCATTTGATCAGATATATTGTAAAAAGTTCTAGATTAGATATCAATGACGGTGACAATGGAACAACTGAGCCCGCGAGAGAACTATTGGAGCGTCTGTTCGCCAAGACAAAGAGTCTAGATCCAAGCGCTTCTCAAGATAGGGAGCTGAGCATGAGCATTGAGGTCCTGAAGACTGAATTTGAGGCTGCCGTATCAATCCTAAAGAAGAAAGAAAGGGATCTTCGTGATGCAGAGAAGAAAGTCTCTGTGGATAGGTCAAGGTTGAACCAGACGAAGCAGGACCTCGATCAGAGGGAGGAAGACATCATCAAAGCATATTCGAGGCAACATGAAATGGAGAAAGCACTGATGAAGGCGAGTAGGGATTTGACTCTACAAGTCCGACAGATCAATAATCTGAAGGTTCTGGTCGAGGAACAAGACAAAAAAATTGTTAGTTCACAAGATGCACTTTCTAAGAAGGTTATTGAAGTGGATAAGCTTAACCAAGAGATGCTGAAGAAGAATGATGAAGCAGCCTTGCTGCGTTCAGAGATCGAGTCCAAGGAACAAGAGCTTCTTATAGCTAATCAGGCCATTGCACATCAAGAAGCAACAATTAGGGAGGTTCGAAGTGAAATTAAACGAAAGGAAACTGAGATTGAGAGATTAAATGAATTGACGAAAGCTAATGAAGAGAAACTGAAAGTTGCAGAACAGGAACTTGAGAAGCAGAATTCAGGATGGATTGCAGCACAGCAAGAGTTAAAGGAATTGGCACAAATGGCATCCAAGGATAAAGATAATATCAAGAATGCAATCAGTGACTTCAAACGGGTGAGGTCTTTGCTAGATGCTGTGCGTTCTGAACTAATAGCTTCGAAAGAGGCTTTCACCTTCTCGCGCAAGCAAGTCGAAGATCAAGCAGCACAGTTGAGTAACCAAGTGCAGGAACTCACAGACCAAAAGACATTGATTATTTCTTATACCCGGAATTTGGAAGCTGCTCAGCTGGAGATTCAAGGAAAGACAAATGAGCTCACTGCTGTACAATCTCGCTGTAGTGAACTTGAATCTCAGTTACTTGAGGAAACGAAGAAGGTTGAGTCCCTAGAGGCTATGTTAACCAAAGAAAGGGAGAGCTTGGAACGGAAAACTAAGGAAGTAGACTTGCTTCAAGAGGAGCTAGTTCAGAAGGAGAAGGATTACTTCAATTCACAAAAGCTTGTTGAAACAAAAGAGACTGAGTTGTTAGAGGCCAGACATGAAGTCGAAGATATGAAATTGAAGGTGGATTCCATACAATTTGCTGTTCAAGAGAAGGATTTGGAGCTTCTGGAGACACAAAGAAAACTTGATGAAGTTAACAGTGAGGTTATTGAGCTTCAGCAGCTGATAAATAGCAAGGAGGATCAACTGGTTCAAGTTAGAACTGAATTACAGGATAAAGAGCAATGCATACAATTAATGCAAGATGAATTGGATAAGATGAGATTAGGATGCTCACAAGCTGAATCTGTGGTGCAAAAGATAGTTGAGCTTACTGGCAATCTTATAGGTTCTGTCGAAGGTGAAGGAGTTGACATTTATAGCTTGCTGGATGATGAAATTTTAAGCACAAGTACAGCACTTGAGTCCAATTTGCATAAACATAGCCAATTGAAGGCTGACATAGACATGTTAAAAGAATCCTTACGACAAAAGGACATGGATCTGAGTGCTGCTTATAAAGCGCTTGACGCCAAAGATCGAGAGTTGAAGGCAGTAGTTGGAAGGTTAGATATTAGGGACAAGGAACTAGACAAGTTGGAAGAGTTATCCATAGACCCCTATGACATCAGGAGACTGTCTAGCGTTGCTGATGAGGCAACCAAAGACAACATTGTGGGAGAAGTGGAGCTCCAAAAGCATGAATTGGAATCTGTGGAGGCTGAGGCACTAGCTGCTAGCACTTTGTTGAAGAAGCTTGCGAATGTGACTAAGGAATTCTTGAGAAGTGGTAGAACTGATTCTGGTACCAATTTGGTAGCATCTCAAAATTCAAACATTAGTGAAGGTGCTTCTAAAATGGAACCACAAAGGAAAATTAATGTGATTCTTGAAGCTAAAAAGGATATTGTTGGCCTATTTTCTTTGACAGAAGAGCTCGTTGCTGGTGCTCAAATGAAGGATGCTGAGGAACCATAGCATCATAACTGAACATATGTCTGCATCATGAATATTATGCATGTCAATTGGAATGATGCAGCTGAAATTGTTACCTTCCTTCCTTTTTCCTTTTGAGGCTCAGATTTCTTTATGTTCTTTTGGTTCATGGATGGGGCATCACCAAAAGGAAAAAAAAAGATTGTTCAGCTTTGGTTAAAAGGATGATGGTTGTGTTGCTAGATATAAATATTCTTTTTTTTTTCTTTTTGAGTGCTTAGCTGGCTATTGTATTATGGATCATTACTGTCAGCAGCAAAGAAAGGGTACAGAGGTTAAAAATGTCTTCTCCTACCCTGGTCTGTTATGTTGGTGTGGATTCTTTTTAATCTCATGTATGTTTCTCAATTGTAGCACACTTGCTGATTTTTTTTTCTCATGTGTTTTCTCAATTATTGCACACTTGTCAAAGTGGTATTGGAGTGCAGAGAGCATGTTCCGCAAATGTCAAACCCCGGAGACGGATCCAAGTGGTGTAAGCTCAAAATCTTTGCCCTTAAAGTCAACATGCCTATCCTAACATGGCTCTGGTTTGAACGACTCAGCATCGTTCCAATATAGATCCCTGTGGATCAACCAAACATTCACCAATAGAGTACCCCGCCTATATTATATCCCATGATCACTTTTACGAAAAGCATTTTTAGGGGGTATTTCCCTATATTATATCAAATTGCAAACCCAATTAAAATGTCTGCCAAAACCCTGAAACTAGTTTTAGATCACCTGCTGCTGCTGGCTTTGTGAACTTAAATCATTTTTCTAGACGATTGTAGTGCTGAACTTGGCTTCTTCTAAATCAATCAGCCGCAGAACTTTTAGAATTAAGCTGACGCTCGTCAATTAGAATTATAGATTCATAAATGAAGTTTGACACCTGAAGAGGACTTTTTGTGAAGAGTTTTCAGAATGCACGCTATCGACTCCATGGTCCATGCACACAACAGAACTTGTCGGGTACTCCACACATTTCTTTCATCACCTAGGCCACTTCTTCTCTTACAACCATTTCAGCTTATTGCCAGCCAAGAGTTGACGTTTGGGTGCTTTATGTGGGCTCAACCAAGCTGTTTGTTCTTGCTGTTGAGCAGGCATAGTGTGAGCCTAGAATTTGTCGTCTGTCCTTGCTTATGTTGGCTGAAGACATCTCAGTTGACATCTCAGGTTATAGCAATGTATGATTAGAGGCACTTGAATTCAAGAGTGTTTCTGATTCAGGTTCGGCTACTTTATGTACCAAGTTCGGCTATTACACTATGTACAATTCCTTTATTACTTCAATGTCTCAATAATTCTGCTAAGCCTATATGGCAATAAGTGAGATCTAACTAATTGTTAGTATATGGTAGTAGTACTATGTTCTTTTCTGTGTTGATTTATGACGTGTTTATTTGCCTCGGAAAAAACTACCTTGTTTACTATGCTGTAGTCCATAAACAATCTCTCTGAAAATAGTTTTTTGGTATTTTTTTTTGGGTATTTACAGTTCAAATTTGTATCTATAGTTAACTACATAGTTTCTTTTGCTAGGAATGTAAGTACGAAACCGCCCAAGCAGAAGTCATGAATTGCATACAAGCCTGTTCTGAATTACAGACTTTAAGGCCTTATAGACAGCCTAAATTTCTTAAGATAAGGAAACTGGAGTCACTAAAATAATTGTAAATCTATCCTCCAGTTAGGAATAACAACTTAATTTTCTGATCGCTATGTACAAGCTTCATGTATAAGCGGCTTGTTCAACTTGAGCCTGACATAAAGAGCAAACCATGAAAAGGTTGCAGTAAAACATATGCAAACATGCTATAACCTGAAGGGAAACAGTCTGCTATGCATTATTCAGATACTATCTATTCAGCTGGATGGACATGTATGGATGTGAGGTACTGAGTGCTGGTATGGTTGCTTGTTGTTGCCACGTTTGGTTCATGGGCTAAGATAGTAATATAGTTTTCTGAAATTTCTGAATATTAGAAACTATAACCTAGTGTACAGACTATTCTAGCAGAGCATTGCATCTTATCAGCTTTTCAATCTACTTGTTTATATATGTAATAATATAACTTAGTCATAGCCAAGGAAATCTTGCCACAAAAACTCTAGCTTGGCCGCACGGATCTCTCTGCAGTTTATTTTTAGAGAGTAAGAAGTGCAGGTTTTGCCTAAGATACACGTAAAGGCTGTAAGCGAGTCCTAGTGCGCGGCTACGGCAGCGCGTTGTTGTGTTCCACAATTTCTCGATCTTAATACAAAGATGTGCAAACCTTTTGCGTATTCGAGAAAAAAAAGATACACGTAAAGGCCTGTATTTTTTTATTCCAGAATCTGTGTGATTGCTGTGGATATGTTACCATCTGGAGTGAGTGGCTGCGACTTGCTGAAAATAAAATGCAGTTTATTTTCGCATGAAACTGTTTTTTCACATGCTACTAGGATGTAGGTTTTCGAAAAAAACATGCTACTAGGATGTCTGTTTTTTCACATGTAAGCTTTGTTTGTTTGCTGTTTAGAGCAAGCTCTTTCGGTTTTGATTTGATTCGTTTTTGGAAATTTCCTAGAGGTGATGTTCTGTGCTGTTTTTGAAACCAGAGTTCTGTGCAGTTTCTGAAACTTCGATTTTCAGTAACAGAAACACCAAAGCAGCTCTCTAGTAAACTTCGACTTTCAGTATATGAAACTTCGATGAGTTTACTTTAGGCATGTCTCTAGCTGCTAATGTGTTTCCTTGTGTTTACTTGCAAAGCTCTTGGTGGAAGCAATGTATGATTTCAGAAGAAAAATGCAGCTGCAATGCCTATGAGAAGCTTATGGAAAGGAATTAAACCATAATTTTTTTTATATATGTCTTGGATATCTGGATGGAGATGATCTATGATTTGGTGACGAATGTATTAGCTAGGTTGAATTTGCCACTTGAATTAAATTTTGTATGTATTGGACTATGTCAAAGAATTTTGGTCTTGTGATTTTCCATGCATGTTCATAAAAATGTTGTGGTTGGCATTGATCTGTGGTGATTTCCTAAGACCGTTTTTTAATTTTGTTGATTTTCTAAGACTGTGTTTCAATTTTGTTGCCGTACTTTGGCTGCAAGACTGCAGGGACCTTGTTTTCCATGCGCTGGACATACGGTACTTTGCTTCAATTGTGTGGTCATTTTTACTAAACGAATTCTTGGATTGTTACATAAAACAGCACTCCCTTGACAGCAGCATGCCAAACAGCACCAGGGAAATTCTCCCAATGTGGATGTCTACCCAGGAGTGGAGGCGGGAATGAGAGAACCAAAAAACAAAATCAGGCATTTTTAGTGGTGCATTTCCCATTAACACAGGTCAGAGGCGACGACTTGATTATCTTTATCTCGACAAAATGTTCTATATTAATGGGCCATTTCAAAGGCGGTCACGCTGCCCATCAGTAGAGCGTCTTAGAGCGCTCATCTTTGTAAATCACTTTAATAAAGGTGGCAATATCAGGTTGTTTGTCTTTAACAGAGGTAGCCGATCTAAGGTTGACACATCTATTAATAATTTGCAAAAATTTACAATTGCTCACTCTTTTTCTTGAATTTTATTTTCATTTTCGGATTTGTAAGATTGATTGACGCCATCACGATATGTATGCAATATCTTACCATCAACATATAGCTATGGTGTATGGAATTCTTGTCGTTGCTTGCTTTGCCAGGCTGGGAGACAAGACATTTGAGTTGTGAGCGTCTTAGAGTTGCATCTGAGTTGGTTTCACGTGTATATGTATGGCTTGCCAATTCAATCGATAATATTGATAACGGATTTTATTATTAATCAAAATAATAAGTGGATTCCAAATGAAGGCATATCATTGATACAAGCAAGGCTTGAGTTGAGGATGGCTAGATATGGTGAAGGTAGCACACTAGCAATGAAATGGTTTTGATAGACTAAGTGAAGGGGAAGAGTAAACAACAGCTTAGCAAGGTATCGTTTGGTTACAAGACAAGGTGGGGTGGGATGATCCTAACTCTGGTTTGTGGGATGTGATGATTCCATTTTCTGTTTGGTTGAGAAGGGGAGACCGACTCATTTTCTGTTTGGTTTAGAGCCATCAAAGGTGGGATCAGATATTGACAGGTGGGGCCATTCAATAGTTTTTTTTATTTTTTTTATTTTTTTCTCCCTCCACGCCTTATCTGGTTCCCTTCCCGCGTTAGAAATTCCGCCGCTAGCGCCTAGCCGGAAATTCCGCCCTAGAGCCCCGTGCCCCGCACGTACGCCGGTGCTCAACCCTCCGTCGTCCGCGCGCCTAGAGCTCCCCCAGTCCGCCGGAGCACGCTCCTGCGCTCGTCGGAGCTCAATCTTGAGCCCGCAATGAGCCCGACCACCTAGAGCTCGCCCCACACCAGAGGTCGCCCAGCCCGCCAGAGCTCGCCCCTGTGCCTGCCGGAGGCCGCCCGCCCCTGCGCCGCTCGGCCCTACCGTAGTTCACTCGCGCTGCCGCATCTGGAGCCGGAGCCGTCACCACGACCGGAGCCCTTGCTAGTGACTGGAGCCTCGCCCACGACCGCACACCTCCTCTCCTTTCTTCCTCGCAGTTGGCAGCAAGCCGCTCGTCCCACCTGGGCTTGCCCCCGTCTGCCAAAATTTTGGGGACAGGGTCGCCCCGCATGTAACAGGAATATTCCCAAGTGGGACGTCTTCGTCCCCGGTGGCCTCCCAACCAAGCAACGCTCATCCCGGATCCATCCCATCCCGTCCCACTTAGTCGCTTCAACGCTACCTCACACAGCGGGGCTGATTTGAGCCTACTTCACGTGCTACTAGGCCGTGGGCCGATTTGGGCCTACTTCACGCGCTACTAAGCCGTACAACGATGAAGTCTAGAAAGTTCTGACTCCGGCTTGACCGTTAGATATTTGGCCCTGACCACTTCAAGCTGTGTCATATAATATAACTAGATATATGCTCGTGCTTTGCACGGGGTCATAAATTTTTGCCACGCCTACAACGACGCATGTGGCTTACAACTTAGACTAACATACACGTAGGACATGTGTTTTGATGGAGGGGCGAGTGGGGATATGAGCGTTGCAGACGATAATGCCCCGTTGACTTTGCTAAAAAGACAAGCTGAAAAGTACTGTTGGCTGATTTGTTATAAGAGAAAATTAAAATATTGTTCCTTCGCTGAAAAAGTACGGCTGAAAAGACAAATAGTTTGTATTTTTTAGTGCAGAGAAGATGGCATAAGACATAAGTGTAGTACGAACTATGAAATTACATAGAAAGTTCTTTAGTAGCCACGTCAGCTAGAATCCGGCTCTCGGGCCTGCTTGGTTTTGAGCGGACCTTGTCTGGCCTCGATGCAGGTAACGAGAAAATTGGCTGCTCGGGTGAGCCGTTTTGGCTCTCCCTCTCGAGCAAGCTAAACCTTGCCAGCACAATAAAAAAAAACTTGAGTTGAGGAACAAACACCGAAACACGCATCAGTACTTGGTATCTTCGTTCAGTAAATCACCATAGTGCGTGGCAAAGGATCCATGGAGGCTCATCTCCAACTCTCATAGTTTCTCATGGGTCCCACATCACTAATTACTATCTATTAGTCATATTTTCTCCTCGCATCTATTTTCTGTCTCCTTTCGTGGTTGGTGCCTGCCTTTCGTGAGCACGAGCCGTGCGCCAGCGACGTGCTTGCCAGGAGCGACCGCCAACTAGAGACTGAGTTGCATGGTTGGTTGCAAATGGGCTGCATCTGTGCGTGGCAGGGCTCTTCGCGAGCAGCGTGGCTAGCTCAAGCTCGAGGGGCCGCGACGACGTGGACCACCGAGCTTGCGAGCACGAGTAGCCACGATGGTGGCGACAACTGCATGCGCGGCCAGGCTTGTCGGCACGAGCTGCGACGGTGCCAGCGAGGCATAGATGAGCAGTCGGCCCGGCACGGCCCGACCAGGCACGGCACGGCAAGGCCCGGCGTGCCACCGGGCCGTGCCGCCTTGGGCTTCGTGCCTGGCCGACAGCCCAAGCACGGCACTACGGCCCCTTTTCCGTGCCGGCCCGGCCCAGAAAGCACGGCCAAAATGACGGGCCGGGCCAGCCCAAGGCCCATTGCGACGGAGAGAAAGAGAGGGGGAAGGGGAGCCGGGAGGCCAGGGCAGTGGCCGCCACGCACGACTCCGACGTCCGTGACCGGCGTGCTCGCCGCCATGGCGCTCGAGGCCATCCTTCCCATAGCCGGCGAGGTCGAGCGGACGGGGCACAGTCGGCGCAAGGGTGGGGAGTCGGATCCGCGGTGGAGAAGACCCAGCGAGGTTGGATCCACGACGAGAAAGACCCAGGCACCCAGTGGCACCGCGGAGGCGACGAATGGGGAGGAGGACGGCGGGCGCACAGATCTAGTGGAGGCGGGATCGAGGAAGGAGGCAGCGTCGTGCTTGCCCAAGCTCGGAGTGGTAGCGGGTGGGGAGCGAGCGGAGAGCGCCACTTGCGAGCGTGGGGAGGAAGGGGCGGGCGACTCGCGAGCGCAGGGAGCCACGGAGGGAGGGGAGCGAGGGTCGAGACGAGGGAGGTAGGGGAGTGCGGCGCGGGAGGGGTGGCGGGTGGCCTGTGGGGTGGGGAAAGCAAGTTAGGGTTAGAGTGCGGCTGGTGGGCTGTGTTTTTAGGAGAGGCTGGTGGGCTCTTAGCAGGCCAATGTGGTCACCGGGCTGTTACCGGGCCTGCCACAAAAATGCGGGTCGTGCCGTGCCAGCCCGCGGGCCTGAGGTAAGGCCCAAGCACGGCCTGCTCCCTCGGGCCGTGCCAGCCCGGGCCCACTGGCCACCGGACCAGGCCGTGCTTGGGCCGGGCCAAAAAAACAGGCCTCGTGCCGGGCTATCGGGCTCGGGCTGCATGCCCATATATACAGCGAGGACACGAGTCAAGCAGTGGCTGAGGGGTGGCGAGGCGCGACTCCGTGCGTTGCAACGGGACGCATGGTTTATTGTAACATCACTATCTGTGTTTGCCCAATTTATTAATTGGCCTTAATCCAACCTTAAATTAATCGAATAAATTTTAAGACACGCCGCCCTCGGATTGCATGTTTCGTTGGTGGAGATGCATGAAAAAGATAGGTGAGTCTGTCCATTCAAATTATGGAAACTGTACATATTGCCCAGCTGCTGAACAATTCCTTCACAATTAGGAGAGCAAATGTTTTAAGCTTGTGTGGTTATTTGTTTCCTATAAATTAAAGGTTTTTTTTGCCCACCCATCTGAGAGACCAAAGAGTTATGTGTAGCGCCTATATATGTATGCATGCGTACAACGTGAGCTGCCCATGGTATACGTATGTGGCTATTATTTCGTGAACACGGATTATATTGAGCCTACAAGATAGTTTGGGCAGCGCGGCACAACTCGGCAAGCAGTCCGGAACATTTTAGAGGCCTGGCCTTTGGTGTAAACGGTCGGCAGATAAGTTGACCACCAAGCAGCGTATGTCTATCGGCCACGAGCTGTTAACCAAATATATACGTATATATTTTGGGTTTCCTTTACGTTATGCAATGGAACTCCATCTTGCTGGGTCCATGGCCGGACTGCATGAGATCGGAGGAGAGCCAATTGAGTTCGTTCCTAGATGGAGCAATCACCACGTACGTCTGGCTAGAAAACATCTCAGCTAACTGCCAAGTCGAGTCCATTTTTTATTAGAAAAAAACGTGAGTTTTCTAGAAGCGTTATCACCAGGGATAATTGTTGCGAAAGGAACCGGCCGGCTCCGGATATCTCTCAGGCCTTAACAAATTTAGGCATTTAATTTCTTTTGTGTGCATCCCAAAATTGTACTTTAGATTATTGCATTAACTCTTGGATAAGAGAGTCAAAAACACAATTCTTTTAGAAGCAAACAAACATTATTAAAAAACTCGAAATGCAAGGGATAGCATATATGTGCCCCCCAAGCATTGCGCTTAAGGTAGAGGACTTCTCACTTGTAATGGTTTCGTCCGGAATGAAAATAAGATAGTTTTTTATCTCGTTGCAACGCACGGACATATTTTCTAGTTATAATAATTCATATGAAATTTACTCTTTTTTTCTCTGAAAAAAATCACCCCTTGCACACTCCTATTTTATTGTCCCGTAGCGAGACATGCTGAACCCATACAAGATCGTTGGCCTTTTGTTCTTGTTCTGGGTTCTATTCAGAATTTGATCAACACGTATTAGTATAAGGAAGCTAATTTTTATAGGCCAACCAGCCTTGACCTTTTATTTTTCTTTTTTGGCCATCACCAGCACGTCTAGGACACAGATATGTATTGTCGGTGTTCGGACCCGAGGAGGTCCTAAACCAACGAGTAAAATGCTGCGTGTCCCTTTCCTGGATGGTGATGCAAGGAGAACACACGGGGGTTTATCCTGGTTCGGGCAAAAGAAGGCCCTACGTCCAGCGGGGGAGGAGAGGTTTGTATTTCCTTGCACCCGAGGTGCTTGTGTAGGGGCTACAAGCTTGCGAGAGAGGGCGACGAGCCCAGGTCTCAAAGGAGAAAAAGAAAGAGTACAGGATGATTGCTTGAGATGTTGATCGCTACGTCGTATATGACTGGTTGCCCGTTGTCTTCTCTAGGGCCCTGGCCTACCCTTTTATAGGATGAGAAGAGGCCAGGACGATGGGAGCCTTGAGATGACGTTTTGTCGATCCTGTTGAGGTGGTTGTAGCGACGTGCCTCAGGAATGGGAGGCCATCCTCTGGGATGTGATGTCGTAGGCGTCGAAGTGACCCAGAGCGCCGTGCCATACCATCCTTCCTTCCCTGTTGCGCCGTGTCGGGGGTCGAGGCCGGGTCGAGGCCAGGTCGAGGCCGAACGGATAAGTCCGAATCCCTGAAATCGTGGTGTACGGATTTTGTCGTATCTTTCCTCGAGGGTAACTGGTGATGTACAGTGTGAGGCAAGGTGGGTACAGTGATGTTTTTCACCTCCCATCACGGGATGGGCGGTTAAACAGTGGGGACTGACGCTGGTATTGTTCCCACGTCGACTGTACGTGCGGCCATGCCGGTAGGTGGTAGTAGGTAATTGCATTAAATGCTGAGACTTTTGTCCGGGAGTAGGTAAAGAAAGGGGGTCGAGCGCCTCGACCCGGGCTCGCGCGAGTCGGAGCGCTCCCGGGGGGCGGTCGAGGCCCGTGCGGGTTGGAGCGCGGTCGGGGCCTCCCGTCGGGGGGGCCTCGTACGAGTCGGAGGCGGGATGCGGTCGAGGCAATCCGTCGAGCCGGCCTCGTACGAGCTGGGCCTGTCGCGCGTTTCCGAAGCGGGTAGTGTTTTGTCGTGATTGGGTTTATATTATCGTTAAATATGGGTACCCCTTTACCATCGATACCGACAGTAGCCCCCGAGCCTTTAGGTGAGTGTGTGTTCACTCTCCTAGAGGTTTTTTAGCTGATGAACTGGAGTCATAGCGCTGTTGGCTTCCTCGACAGGGACATCTGAGTGCTTTCAGGACTTCTTCCGGTGGGGGCGCGCGAGCGCACCCGCCGGGTGTAGCCCCCGAGGCCTCGGTGGAGTATTGAGAAAGTCTCCTCCGAGGTCTTTAATCGGGATTCGCTAGGGAATAGTTGATGCGGCTGAGCCCCCGAGCCTCGCGCGCACGAGGTCGATCAGAGTCCCTGCCGTCTTTTGTTGTCCGGCCCTCACGCTCATCCTTCGGAGAGGAGGAGGAGGGGTGGAGAGCGTCGTACTACCCCGTTCGGGCGAGTGCGGCGATCTCCGGTGAGCTACTAGCGGGGGGATTCGAGTGAGAGTCCGTGCTCCAGTCGTTAGGAGTCGGCTTGTGGCCCGGAGGCACTCTTCAACGATGCCAAGGAGTGGTCGTGCGGATGTCGGTTCCCTGCGACAGGATCCGAGGGCTCGATGCCTCCCCCGAGGGGATTCCTGCTTCGTCCTCATCCTTTGGCCTCGAATACGTCTCGGGATGCCTCGAGAGCGTGGCTCGAGCCCTGGCCGTGTACGGGCGCATCCCTGGTCGTCCCTTACTCTGTTGCTCGAGGGCGGCTGTCGAACCCAGGTCGAGGGCCAGCCTTCGTTCCCTCGAGACTTAAAATGGGCCTGGAGCCCGTTAGGGGAATCTCGGAATATCCGTCCGCGGATCTCGCCCCGCCCGTTAGCCTGGCGCGCCTTTTTAGGGCGAGATCGGCGCGGTAGTGGGCGGCGTGGCGTTCAGTTACTGCGTGGGGGACGGCCACGTGCCTTGCTCCTGTAAAGCGCGAGGGACGGTTAGGTGAGCGCATTTATTACGGGAAACTGTTCCTACCTTTCCGCGTGGCCGTTGAACTTCCGTTCGGCCTATAAAGGTAAGACCCAGGGGTCCGTGCTTCCTTCCGGTCTCTTGCGCTTCTGCCATCCTCTAGCCCCAGAAAACCCTAGCCTCCGTGCGCCTTCCGCCTGCATTGCTGCCGCCGCCCACTTCTCCTTCACACTTTCCCTTCCCGTCGGCGCTGATGGCTGGGAAGAGCCAATTCCTCGCTGCCGAAGACTGGGCCTCCTCCTCCGTGACGGAGAAGAAGCTGGAGGAGCTGGTTGAGGATGGGCTGCTGCGGCCGAGGACGAGTCGGTCGCGGCCGGAGTGGATCGCGCCGCCGTGGACCCACCGGGAGCCGGCCCCCCCAGAAGGCTACGTGGTGAGCTTCGTAAGTTTCCACGAGCGGGGGTTCGGCATCCCGTCGTCGGCTTTCATGCGGGCGCTTCTCCACTACTACCGGGTGGAGCTCCACCACCTCGCCCCCAATGCCATCGCGCAGGCCGCCATCTTCGCGGCGGTCTGCGAGGGATATCTCGGGGTGGAGCCGCAGTGGAACCTGTGGCTCCACCTTTTCAAGGCCGAGCTCTTCGCGCGAAACGCAGGAGGGAAGGGCGTCTTCTACGCAGCGCGGGTAGGGAGCTGCGTTCTTCAGTTGAGGTCAAGCCGGGCGGACCAGTACATCCCGGCTCGCCTCATCTCTTCGAACAGCGGATGGCACGCGGGCTGGTTCTACCTCCGCAACGACGACAACCAGCTGCCGAAGTACACCGGCCGCGTGCTGACCGCCCGGGAGGACCGCTGGGTGTACGGTGTGCCGGACGTCGAGAAGCCGCGTCTGGATCCGTTGCTGGCGGCGCTGCAGCAGCTTCGTGCTCGAGGCCTGACGGCGGCGGCGGTAGCGACGGCGTTTCATCACCGCCGGGTGATGCCGCTGTGCCGACGTCGCCTGCGCCTCGACCAGATGACCCCGGAGGCGTCGCTGGAGGGGAGCCGGATGTCACACGAGACCCTCGCCCCCGAGGAGGGGCTTCGCCGAGCCCGCCGGATGGTGGGGGACCTTCAAGGCGGAGGAAAGCCGACCTGCTCCCCATGAGGCCCACTGAGGGGTTCGAGCCCGTGGTAAGTTCCTTAGTACGCTCGTATTTTAGTTTGGTTCGTCTTCGAGACCTTCCCCTGATCCGGTCGACGCCAATGCGCAGGACCTGTCGGCGCTGCGGGAGACACGACCGCCGGTTCCGGAGGACTGGCCTGCTCGGGATGCTCGACGGGAGCACGCCTCGAAGCAGAAGGCGGTCAAGGAATCGACCAAGAAACGGGCGGCCCGGAAGTCTAGGGAGAAGGAGGCGCGGAAGAAACCTCCGACGCCAACAGGCCCTCGACGGGCCTCCCTTTGGAGCCGTCGCCCTCCGAGACCCATGTCGGGGGAGGACGACGGCAGCAGCGGCGAGGATGATGACGCCCTGTCGCGGTACGAGGCCGCGACCGGGCTGGGGGGCCTTCCCGACATCCGCCCCCTGCTGGAGCCCATCGCGGGGTCATCCTCCTCGGTCGTCGTGGTCGAGGAGGGCGAGGAGGACGACGAGGAAGAGGAGAAGAAGAAGAAGAAAGAGGAAGAAAAGAAGGAGGCGGGCCCCTCGGCAGGGGGGGCCGCCTCGCCCCGGACCCAGCCAGAGGGGTCGACAGGGGCGCCTGCCCCAGCCCAGGCCCCGCAAGCTCAGGCGGGGACGGGGGCGGGGGCGCCGACATCGTCGTCGGCGGTGCCTCCGTCGGGCGTGAAAACCCGAGGCCAGTTGGCCTCGGAGGCACAGAAAGCGCGTAGCGGCGCGCCGGCGAGAGCCCCAAGGAGTGCTCGGTCCGCGGGTGGGGCTGCCGCGAGGCCACCGCCTGCCACCTCGAGCGGCTCGGACCGTGGGGGGTCGAGGCCCCTATTGTCGATCGACTTATCCTTTATTTTTCAGGCTGAAACGGAAGGCGGAGACCATGGGGCCCACCCCCGTGAAGTCCCTTCGAGCCAGCGCCGCCGTCCTTAACCGGTCGGCGAAACAGGACGCGGCCTGGGTCCGCGAGGTCGAGGCTGCGAAGGAGCGTCGTCGGCAGCGGGAGGCCGCGGGTGCTTCGACGGTTGCCGGCCCCGATCCTGCGGTGGCGGGGTCAGAGCCGGCAAGGGTGGTGGCGCCCGGCCCGGTCGAGGCGGAGCCTAAGGCGCTGCCCTCGGCTGAGGCCACCGTGGAAGTGGCCGCGGAGGGGGCGGCCGCCGAAGCGACCGCGGAGGGAGCTGCACCGGCGCCGGAGCAGGAGGTGGCGCCGGCGAGGGAGCCGCAGCCGCAGCAAGACCTACCGGTGCAGCCGGTGGGCATGACGGAGGGCGGGGCCGTCGAGCCTTCTGCCGGAGCCCCGGAGGCGGCGGCGCCGGAGGTTGAGGTGCCGGTCGCGGGGGGCACCGGCGGTCGAGCGCCGGCTTCGAGCCGCCGGCGGGCGAGGTACCGGCCTCAGAGGCGTTAACGGCGGAGGCGCCAGCTCCGGAGGCGCTGGTTGCCGAGGGGCCGGCCACCGCCGAGGGGCGGGCGCCCGTGGTCGTTACCCTCGACGACACCCCCCTGGACAAGGGAAAAGAGATAGTGGGGGTCGAGGAGGGGTGAGACCACGGGCCGGGCTGAAGCCTCGGCCCCTGTCGGGGCGGCGAGCGAGGGCAACGAGGCCGGCCCTTCGACCGGGCCGGGAGGTGCCCCGGCTGCGTCGTCATCGTCGTGGCCAGACTTCGCCGCGCTGGCGATAGCGCGGGCCGAGGAGGAGATCCCGAGGTGGGGAGGGCCGCCCCTTCAGTTCAAGGATGCCGCGAACCTCGACGGCGAGCCCATCCTCACCCTGAACGACAGAGATGAGGTCCACCGCTGGCAGTACCTCGAGGGCGTCCGCCGACATCTCGCTCGGCTGCTCAGCGTGGCGTCCGACGCCGTTTCGCGGGGCATGCTGGATGCCACCGAGGTATGATTAATTTGCCGGCTTATTCCGTGGCTCTTTCCTTTGGATTCATTATGTTTTTCGGTTTTCCTTGAATTAGGAACTCAAGGAGACCTCCCGCCGAAAGTCGCTCTTCATCCGGGGTGAGAGCGGTGTGTGGGCGTCGCTGTCCCGGCAACGGGCCCTGGTCGAGGAGACCCAGAAGAGGCTCGCCGATCGGACCGCTGAGATGGCGGAGCTGCGCACCGCCTACTCGACGGTGAAGGAGGACGCGATCCAGGCCTGGGCGGCTGAAGCCTCGATGCGCACCGAGGCGGACAAGGCCCGGGAAGAGGCCGCCCAGGCCCGCCGAGACCTCGAGCCCCTGACGGCGCGGGTCAAGGAGCTCGAGGAGGACGTCTCCCAGGTTGGCCGTCAGCGGGACGCCCTCAACGTCCAAATCGGACAGGTGACAGCCCAGCTTGGTGCGCTGAAGGGCGAGGTCTCGGTGCTGAATGGGGCCGTCCAGGAAAAGGACGCGGCGCTTCAAACCGCCCTCCAAGAGATCGAAGCCCTGAAGGCGGCCGTTCGTGAGAAGGACAGCGCCCTCCTGGGGCTCGAGCGGACGTGCGGGGGGGCTCCGTGACGAGGTCGTGGGTTTGAAGACCCATGTTGGAGGTAAGTAGCTCGTAGCAGCTACGTGGCTGAGGCGGCGTGTCAGGTGCTAATCTGCCTTGTTGTATTTCAGAGCTGGAGCGCGAGAACCAGGAGGCCCACTCGACCACAAACTCCCTGCAGAGCCTCCTGGAAGCCGAGACGCAGAGGACCCAGCTGCTCCAGGGCGCGATCACCTCGGTGTGTGACGGTCTGGGGGTCGAGCCCGACGTCGACACCGGAGAAGATGCTCCGGGGAACTCCTTCGTCCGTCGGGTAGCGGCGCTAGGTCACCTCGCCCGGGAGAAGATACGGGACAGCCTCCACCACGGCGTAAAGAGGGCGCTGGCCGTCGTTCGCTCTGGCTTTGTGTTCGACATGGAGCTCGTCGCCGACGGCTTCATCACAGACCCGGAGCGGATGGACGCGGAGAACGCAGACGCTTGCTTGGATCTGATCGAAGCCGCGGAGGGGCCTGGGAGCCATCTGGCCTCGCTTTTTGAGCCCGAGGTGGTGCCGCCCGCTGACGACGAAGGCCTGTGAGCCAAATCTGGGCACGGAGGCCCGTGTAATAGGTTAGCTATCTTGAATTTTGGTCGTGGTGGCCTCAGGGGCCTTAAGAACTTCAAAACTTAAACTAGTTCGTGACGGATCTAGTTTTATTTGAGCCTTTTTTCCCTTTACGGCTTGGGTTGTGTTCTCGTACGATTTACTTAACACGCAGTCGCGCCCTTTGGCGTAGGGGAGCGAGTGGAGGTACCGTAGCCTCGGAGGCGTAAGTGATCTCGCGGCTCGACTGCCCTCGAGCTTCAGGGTGCTCTTGCGGCCTCGCAGATCGCGTGAGAACCTGACCTAAGCGGCAGGAAGTGTGCTGCTCTCTTTCGAAGTTAGGAACCGTCATTTAGACCTTAGTGTGGAGTTGCACCTCTAGCAGGCGTAAGGAGTGAGTGGAGGCGCCATAGCCCCGAGGGCGTAGGTGATACTCCTAGCTCGAGGGTCCTTTCGATCCTTGGGGTGCTCTTACAGCGCCGTTGATCTAGGGAGCGGTTCTTAAATTTTTTTAAAAAAAGGGGTTCCCCCTGTAGCCCCCGAGGGAGGGTCGATTCTGGTACTGCAGAGTCGATCCTTCCTCATCGCAAGGCGAGAATTTTAATACTGCTGTATTCTTTATTGACGAAAAAGAAATTACAGAGCCTCGAGGCTTTCTAAGGAAAAAAGCGACGTAGCTGTTCAATGTTCCAAGCGTTGGTGAAGATTTCGCCCTTCTCGTTGGATAGCTTGTAGGTGCCCGGCTTTAGCACTTCTGCGATAATGTACGGTCCTTCCCATGGTGGCGTGAGCTTGTGGCGTCCCTTGGTGTTCTGGTTCCGGCGTAGCACCAAATCGCCGACGTTGAGGTCGCGCCTGCGTATGTGTCTGTCGTGGTAGCGTCGGAGACCCTGCTGGTACCTGGCAGAATGCAATAAAGCCACATCTCGGGCTTCCTCGAGCTGGTCGAGGGCGTCCTCCCTTGCGGCGTCATTATTTCTTTCGTTGTAGGCTTTTAACCTTGGGGATCCGTATTCTATATCAGTCGGAAGCATAGCCTCGGACCCGTAGACTAAGAAGAACGGAGTGAACCCCGTGGCTCGACTCGGCGTTGTTCTCAGGCTCCACAGGACCGAGGGTAGCTCGGCGGCCCATCTTTTGCCGTGCTTGTTTAGCTTGTCGAAAATTCTGGGTTTCAGGCCTTGTAGGAGCATGCCATTGGCACGCTCTACTTGGCCGTTCGTTTTTGGATGAGCTACGGCCGACCAGAGCACGCGAATGTGATGGTGGTCACAGAAATCCAGAAACTTTTTACCAGTGAACTGGGTGCCGTTGTCAGTGATAATGCAGTTCGGAACCCCAAATCGATGGACGATGTCGGTAAAGAAAATCACAGCTTGTTCGGACCTAATACTGGTGATGGGACGAGCCTCGATCCACTTGGAAAACTTGTCGATTGCGACAAGCAAATGGGTGAAGCCACCAGTATTTCTTTTCAGTGGTCCGACGAGGTCGAGCCCCCAAACGGCAAACGGCCATGTGATGGGAATGGTTTGTAGAGCATGTGCCGGGAGGTGAGTCTGCCTTGCATAGTACTGACAACCTTCGCAGGAGCGTACTAGTTTGACGGCGTCGGAGACCGTGGTCGGCCAATAGAACCCTTGTCTAAAGGCGTTCCCGACGAGGGTTCGAGGCGCAGCGTGGTGACCGCAAGCCCCTGAGTGCAGGTCGTTGAGCAGGTCCCTGCCCTCTTTGTTCGTGATGCAACGTTGGAGAATGCCCGTAGGGCTGCGGCGGTACAGCTCCCTACTGTCACCGATGATCACAAAGGTTTTGGCCCGGCGAGCGATCCGTCGAGCCTCGGTCTTACTCGAGGGGAGGTCCCCTTGGATAAGATAGTCGAGGTACGGCGCGCGCCAGTCAGGCTCGATGTCAGATGGTGGGGTCGATCCTTCCACCTGCATGGCTTCGGCCCCGGTCGAGGGGGCCTCTGCCTCTGGTGGGGGGTCGAGTGACGACCCGTCGACCCCTCCGTCCGACCCAAGGTCGACAGATGGCCGTTGGAGATCTTTTGCGAAAACGTCAGGCGGGACCGTAGTTCGACTTGACGTGATTTTTGCGAGTTCATCGGCGGCCTCATTATACTTGCGTGCTATGTGGTTGAGTTCGAGGCCATGAAACTTGTCCTCGAGGCGTCGTACCTCTTGGCAGTAGGCTTCCATCTTGGGGTCGCGGCAGCTCGAGCTCTTCATGACTTGATCGATCACTAGCTGGGAGTCGCCTCGAACATCAAGGTGTCGGACCCCGAGCTCGATGGCGATTCTTAGCCCCGTGACGAGTGCCTCGTATTCGGCGACGTTGTTGGACGCAGGGAAATGGAGCCGGATGATGTAGCGTATGTGAACTCCGAGGGGTGAGATGAAGAGCAAGCCCGCGCCTGCTCCTGTTTTCATCAAAGACCCATCGAAGTACATGGTCCAGAGCTCGGCCTGGAGCTGTGTGGGAGGGAGCTGGGTGTCGGTCCATTCAGCCAAGAAATCTGCCAACACCTGCGACTTTATGGCTTTGCGCGGCGCGTAGGATAGGGTCTCGCCCATGAGCTCGACCGCCCACTTGGCGATCCTACCCGTGGCTTCCCGGTTCTGGGCTATCTCTCCCAGGGGGAAAGAAGAAACCACAGTAACTGGGTGGCCCTCGAAGTAGTGTCGGAGCTTGCGCCGTGTCAAGATAACAGCATAGAGCAGTTTCTGGATTTGAGGGTAACGGACCTTGGTTTCTGAGAGCACCTCGCTAATGAAATAGACCGGCCTTTGGACGGGCAAGACATGAGCTTCCTCGGCCCGTTCGACGACCAGGACTGCGCTGACTACTTGCGAGGTCGCAGCGACATAAAGTAGGAGCGGCTCTCCTGGGGTCGGAGGGACGAGAATTGGCGAGTTAGAGAGTGCGACTTTGAGTTTGGTGAGGGCTTCCTCGGCCTCGAGGGTCCAGGAAAAACGCTCCGATTTCTTTAAGAGGCGGTACAGAGGGAGCGCTTTTTCGCCGAGGCGCGAAATGAAACGGCTGAGCGCCGCTAAGCAGCCCGTGACCCTCTGTACGCCCTTCAGATCTCGGATGGGGGCCATCTTGGTTATCGCAGAGATTTTTTCTGGATTGGCCTCGATGCCCCGTTTGGACACGATGAACCCCAAAAGCATCCCTCGGGGACCGCCAAAAACGCACTTTTCTGGATTGAGCTTGATATTCTTTGCTCGAAGGCATTTGAAGGTGACATCGAGGTCGTTTCCTGGTCTTGACTACGATGTCATCAACGTATGCCTCGACGGTTGGTCCAATGTGCTCTCCGAAAACGTGCTGCATGCATCGCTGGTACGTTGCCCCTGCGTTCCGGAGACCGAAGGGCATCGTGACGTAGCAATACATGCCGAAAGGGGGTGATGAATGCAAGTCGCGAGCTGGTCGGACTCTTCATTTTTATCTGATGGTAACCGGAGTAAGCGTCTAAGAACGAAAGAGTTTCACATCCCGCAGTTGAATCAACGATTTGATCAATGCGTGGCAAAGGAAAGGGAACTTTCGGACATGCTTTATTAAACTAGTATAGTCTACACACATCCTCCACTTCCCACTCTTTTTCTTAACTAATACAGGATTAGCTAGCCACTCGAGATGGTGAACCTCCTTGATGAACCCGGCCTCCAGTAGCTTGTGGATCTCTTCGCCGATGACCCTGCGCTTCTCCTCGTCGAAGCGGCGCAGGCGTTGCTTCACCGGTTTGGACCCGGCCCGGATCTCCAAGGCGTGCTCGGCGACTTCCCTGGTATGCCCGGCATATCCGAGGGACTCCACGCAAAAATGTCGACATTTGCGCGGAGAAAGTCGACGAGCACGGCTTCCTATTCGGGTCGAGGGTGGCGCTGACGTTCAGCGCTTCCGTTGGGATCAGCGGGGGTCGAGGGGCACGAGCTATGACGTCTCTGCGGGCTCGAAGCTGCCGGCGTGGCGTTTCGGATCGGGAATCTCGTTGGCGAGACCGTCGAGGTCTGCGGCCAAGGTTGCCGATTCCAAAACCGCCTCGCCGTGTTCGACGCACTCGACGTCGCACTCGTAGGCATGTTCGTATGAGGGCCCCACAATGATGACGCCGTTTGGGCCGGGCATCTTGAGCTTGAGGTAGGTGTAGTTTGGCACGGCCATGAACTTGGCGTAGCACGGGCGCCCGAGGACGGCGTGGTATGTCCCACGGAATCCGACCACTTCGAAGGTGAGGGTCTCCTTCCTGAAGTTGGCCGGTGTGCCAAAACAAACGGGCAGATCGACCCGTCCGAGGGGTTCTGCCCACTTCCCTGGCACGACTCCGTGGAAGCCCCCGACGCTAGGTTGCAAGCGCGCCCTCTCGACCCCCAGGAGGTCGAGGGTCTGGGAGTAGATGATGTTGAGCTGCTCCGCCGTCCATGAGTACCTTGGTGAGGCGCGTGTGGCGATGACGGGATCAACGACAAGTGGGTAGACTCCCGGATTGGGGATGTAGTCCGGATGATCATCACGTCGAAAGTGATGGCCACCGCGGACCAGTCAAGGAAACGAGGGACCGCCGTTTGCACGGAGAAGACCTCACGCCGTTCTCGCTTGCGCTGGCGCGCTGAGAGGCGGGTTGAGGGTCCTCCGTAGATCATGAAGCAGTCGTGGATCTCGGGGAATCCTCCTCCTTGCCATCACCCTTGGGGTCTTCCTTCTTGTCGGTGGTCTTGTTGCCAGCGCCCTCGAAGTACCTGCGGAGCATATGACAATCCTCGAGGTTATGGTTAGTGGGCCCTTGTGGTAAGGGCACGGCTCTTTAAGCATTTTGTCGAAGATGCCCCCGCCGGGGGGGCCTCGAGGCTTTTTGCGTTCGGTAGCAGCGACAAGCTCGTCGGCCGGAGCCTCGAGCTTGCCCTGCTGGCCCTTCTTCTTCTTGCGGTTGTTCCTTTTGGAGCCCGGGTGGAGCTCACGGGATCGTCGGTCTTCTGCTTCCCCATGTCCTGCTCGCCGCCAAAGATGGCACCAACTGCCTCCTCGCCGGCGGCGAAGTTGGTGACGATGTCCATCAGCCCGTTGGCAGTGAGGGGGTGTGACGGCCTAACTCTCGGACCAACTCCTTGCAAGTGGTGCCCGAGAGGAAAGCCATGATCACATCAGAGTCGGTGACATTGGGAGCTCGGTGCGTTTGCCTGGAGAAACGCCGAATGTAATCCGGAGGGATTCACCTGGCTTCTGCTTGCAACTCCGGAGGTCCCACGAGTTGCGGGGGCGCATGTAAGTTCCCTTGAAGTTTCCCTCGAACACCCTTACGAGGTCACCCCAGTCGTGGATCTGTTGGGCGGCAGATCCTCGAGCCAGGCTCGAGCGGTGTCTGAGAGAAACAGGGGGAGTTGTCGGATGATGACTCGGTCGTCGGTGGCCCGCCCAGCTGCCATGCCAAGCGGAAGTCGGCGAGCCAAAGTTCGGGTTTGGTCTCGCGTTGTACTTGCATGAGTCGTGGAGGGCGGAATCGTGCCAGGAGTAACGTCTCACGGGATAGCCTTACTGAAAACCCGAGGGCCCGGAGCCTCGGTGGTGAAGGACTGCGGTCCTCCCGAGCTGTCGTAACGCCCACCCCTGTGCACGTGGTAACCCCGAGCCACACCGTCACCGTGCTGCGCGTGCGGCGCTCGACGGATGTTGCCACGGGTATGTCTCGAGGTTCCTGGTCATGAGCGACGGGTTCAGGGGCGGGAAACATCCGGATCCGTCGGGCAGGTTCGGGATGAACCGAGGCCTCTCTCTCCTCCGAGAGGGCTCGCGAGCCGCTCCGAGGCGGGCTCGCGTCGCCTCGAGGCAGAGCTCTCGGCCTGCTGCAGGGCAGCGGTCTCGAGGAGTTCTCGGATCTCATCTCGAGCCCGGCGCGCTTCGAATTCGATGGCTCGGGCATGTTGCGGAGGAGCATGGCGGCGGCGACGACGTTCTGGCTGGCTCGAGCGAAGACCGGGGGATCGGTTTGCCCGGTCCTCGTCGATGCGACGGTTAACGTCGCGAGCTCTTTCGCGAGCTCTCCCGCCAAGTGCGCGTTCCGCACGCTCATGCTCGAGAGTTTGTTGGAGTAGACGCAGGTTTTCTCGTTCCTCGTCGAGCCTCTCCCGCAACTCGCGGATTTGGTCGAGCTGCGCCCCCTGATCCGCAAGGAGCTGAGCCTCGCCTTGCCCGCAGGGTGCCCATCGTGAGGGGCGTGTGCCTTCCTCCGACCGGCTGTTCTTCTACGAATCCGACGCGCTTCAACATCGACTTTGAAGCACTCGCGGGTCGGATCGTAGGTGTCATCAGCCGAGTCGGAGTCAGGGGCGTCGAAATAATAGTATGACGGGGGATATATGGTCGTTGCGGGCCGCTACCGGGGTTGCGGCGTGGGGAAGCGGTCACACGGGGTTCTGTTCCTGGCGCCTCAGTAGAGTCCAGGTAATCAGAAGCCGGCGTGACGCGACGAGGTCAAGGGCGGAGCGTAGGTGGGTGCCCAGGGAGTTCCTCATAAGCACTCATGCAAGTGCCCACAGAAGACGCGTACGCCTGGGCAGCCGGGGGAACTAGCCCAAATGGAAACGGCGGAAGGCGATGTTGCCGCCCACCGCCGGGAGGGAGAGGGTACGGGGTAGCGACGTCGCACCAGGCGGAGGAGCGGCGGGTTCTCCGCTGGCATGCTGTCCTCGGCCAGGCCAATCCTGCCCAGACTTTCCACGAGAAAATCCGGGCGGCGTCTGACTGGGAATGCCGTATCGGGGAACCCCATTGCCCTCCGTGAGGTGGAGACGATGTTGCGCCGGGCTCGCCGCCACGAGCGGCTCGCGCCAGCCTGGAGCGACGGTACCGGCGGATTGCTCCCCCAGGCTGGGAGACCTCGTAATCCTCGTCGGTAGGGTTGTCTTGGCGGGTGCAGGACCATATCGTAGCCATAGCCGAGCGACATGAACTCCAAACTCCCGAACCAGATCACCGTGGCCCACGGGATAGGGCGTTCGGGAGTCAGCCATCCAGGAAAAAGGCGGGGAAAGCGACGTTAGCACGCACGCCCCCTACCTGGCGCGCCAAACTGTCGGTGTTCGGACCCGGAGAGGAGGTCCTAAACCAACGAGTAAAATGCTGCGTGTCCCTTTCCTGGATGGTGATGCAAGGAGAACACACGGGGGTTTTCCTGGTTCGGGCAAAAGAAGGCCCTACGTCCAGCGGGGGAGGAGAGGTTGTATTTCCTTGCACCGAGGTGCTTGTGTAGGGGCTACAAGCTTGCGAGAGAGGGCGACGAGCCAGGTCTCAAAGGATGAAAAAGAAAGAGTCAGGATGATTGCTTGAGATGTGATCGCTACGTCGTATATGACTGGTTGCCCGTTGTCTTCTCTAGGGCCCTGGCCTACCTTCCCTTTTATAGGATGAGAAGAGGCCAGGACGATGGGGAGCCTTGAGATGACGTTTTGTCGATCCTGTTGAGGTGGTTGTAGCGACGTGCCTCAGGAATGGGAGGCCATCCTCTGGGATGTGATGTCGTAGGCGGTCGAAGTGACCCAGAGCGCCGTGCCATACATCCTTCCTTCCCTGTTGCGCCGTGTCGGGGGTCGAGGCCGGGTCGAGGCCAGGTCGAGGCCCGAACGGATAAGTCCGAATCCCTGAAATCGTGGAGTACGGATTTTGTCGTATCTTTCCTCGAGGGTAACATGGTGATGTACAGTGTGAGGCAAGGTGGGTACAGTGACGTTTTTTCACCTCCCATCACGGGATGGCGGTTAAACAGTGGGGACTGACGCTGGTATTGTTCCACGTCGACTGTACGTGCGGCCATGCCGGTAGGTGGTAGTAGGTAATTGCATTAAATGCTGAGACTTTTGTCCGGGAGTAGGTAAAGAAAGGGGGTCGAGCGCCTCGACCCGGGCTCGCGCGAGTCGGAGCGCTCCCGGGGGGCGGTCGAGGCCCGTGCGGGTTGGAGCGCGGTCGGGGCCTCCCGTCGGGGGGGGCCTCGTACGAGTCGGAGGCGGGATGCGGTCGAGGCAATCCGTCGAGCCGGCCTCGTACGAGCTGGGCCTGTCGCGCGTTTCCGAAGCGGGTAGTGTTTTGTCGTGATTGGGTTTATATTATCGTTAAATATGGGTACCCCTTTACCATCGATACCGACATGTATGATCCGGACTCCAAAATCTATTGTGTATCAAACACGCTCTACACGCAACAACACGGACAGGGGGTCAAAGTCCGAAAGACTATTGCATTATGACATAGGATTGGAGACTAAGACAGTTGACTTGGCATTATAGATTAAAATTCCTATTCTTTTTTGGCCATCACACCAGAACGTCTGGCACAAAGAAGGCAAGTTCGGCTAATTGTCTGTACACAGATACGTGACCTGTAATCGTGACTTGTTAGGATTTATAGTACATGACTTGGCCACGGAAAAATAAAAATAGAAAATAAAACTTTTAGCCTTTTGTATTTAGATTAGAATTTCTATTTGGGAACTCATTGGATAGATCTATTTGATTAGGATTCTAATGATCCAGGGCTCAAGAACATATATTCAAGAGGTAGATAGCCCAGTAGAAACAATTTTTACATTCACATAGTTTGTTAGGAAAGGCCATGCCAAAAAATAGGAAGAAGGGATGGCCGGACAAAAAAATAGATGGAGAGAAATTTTGTCTCTTTTATTATTAGGTATAGATTTATAGTACTCAGATCTGAGGAATTTATTTAGATTTGAATTCTTACTCCATATTCATCTAGACGCGAGCTATTCTAACTTGTATGTAAATAAAGACAACAGTACAAATAAAGAACGTAACTCTTATCCTTTTCTATTTATTATTAAGAGTTCTATTTAGATTAGGATTCCTGTTTTGATCATTTTAGAAAATAAAAGAAAGCTAATAAATAATTATGGATTGGGAACCTTAAAATATTTCTAATTTCATTCATATCTTCTCTATTTTTTCTCTTTAATCTATCCCTAATAATAAAGAGGCAAAATTTTAGGCTCTTTTTTTCGTCCATCTATTCGTTTGATCCTATAATCCATGCTCGTATAAGAATCCTAATCTAAATAGGAATCCTTCGTTCCCACACATAGAATTTGTTTATACTTTCTAATTTATAATCTATATAGCCGGAGTCACAATCCGTCCCTTCTTCAATTCGAATCGGACAACAATAACACGTACGGTGCCATCAACAGCCTCATGTGGACACGCAACTCTTTTTTAGATGTCAAGTCTCAACCCAACCCGTGTGATCTCACTTCCACACGACGTTTTAAATCAAGGCAAATCTCTCTCTAATGTTTCCCTTTTGTACATAGGATCCAAAGAGGTGCTACCACTACATCGGTCACATGAGCTATCTGTCTCTATTTTTCTTCATCCATGACATGTGGGCTCACCACCAGATACAAGATACAAAATCGAGCTGGTGTTAGATGCACACAACGAATCGCCGAACAAAATTCAACACATAATCAAACCATATAACCACAAAATCAAACCATATAGCCATAAAATTAAATAAAAATAAAAATAAAACTTCAAAGCAAAAAGATCTTGTCATCTTGGTTTGGGATCTGGACCTTGCCGTCAAGAACCGAGCAACAACGATGGCCTTGTGCGCAGGGCCGGCCGCCGGGCAAGGCCTGGTTTCCGATAGGCAGCTTCTTGGCCAAGGTAAATACAATACAACACTTCGCCCCATGGGGCCATCTCGATCCGCTGCAAGCTTCCTAGAATCGCCAGCGGAACGGGAAAACATTGAGCAGTGTGGGACGCACTGCGTGCTCACGGCCGCCCCGCCGCCATTGGATGCTGCGGACATCCACGTTATGTGGCGGCGTCACGGCACAGAGGAGAAGGAGGTCGACGACAAGCTGACATGTCGTAGCCCTTGGATGCTACTGACACTGCCACGATACGGCTGCAGTTCCACGATGACATGGAGGAGGAAATCGATGAAAAGTCCGCTGAGCAGATCAACAAGGCGCCCATGCCCGTGCCGCCACCCTCGGACACCTTGAACTTCGGGCTCTGCCACGACACGACCACCGCGGTGGCAGAGCGGCGAGGTAGCGGGCATGGCAACACCTTCGGCCAAGCAGGGAGGGAGGCAGCTGGACTGTAGAAGGAGGGAGTGGAGGGGGCAAGGAAGAAGAGTAGAAGACCGCCTCCAGCATTGCGTGCTGGTGATAATATGCCTGTGCATTGCAAAGTTTTTTTAAATTTTGCTATAGTTTTTAAATTTTTTTTGATATTTTTTATTTTTTAAATTATTGCAAGTAGCTAAGGATACAAGTTGTATGTCCCGTTGCAACGCACGAGCATGTTTGCTAGTATATAATTATTTATCACTAGAACCATATTTTTGTTTTCTATTTATTACTCCTCACACCCTTCTCTTTTTTCCGCTGGGAGGGCCATTTTTGTTCTTTTTTTTATTCGGCACTTCTCCCAACCTAGAGGTTTTATTTAAAAGAAAAAATCATGTAGGAAAGTCACGTAGGGATTAGGGAAACGGAGTCACGTAGGAAGTCATGGGACGGAGAGAAGAGCCGAGCCGAGCGGGGCGATTATTTCCTGATATATATATGCAGTGAAATCTGTCAAACCCTAGAGGTGAGGCGGCGACCGAGACCAGGAGATCGAGGCGGTGGAGATCAGGAGATCGAGGCGGCAAAGGAAGGGGAGCTGTCGAGATCATGTCTCTCCGGGCCCTGAGTTCCATTCTCATCCAGAGGTTCTTGCCACGCCGGATCCCCGCCGCGCAGGCTGCGCAGGCGGAGACCATAGGGTCAGCGTTGGGGAGGCCAACACGCTCTCTCCACACTCTGGTGAGCTTCGATATCTCTAGATCTCAGATCTAAACTTCTTCATTCGCAGCATCTATTCTCATGTTCCTCATCCCGATATAGAGCAATCCGGACGCTGCTGTGGGCGCTCGTGGTGCTTTGGCCGTGGCCAGGTTGGCTGCACTGGTCGGAATCCTGTACCTCAAGAAAGATGACAAAGGTATGAATTGAAAGGAACCGGCTCGTTTTTGTCATCGTGAAGCTCTATTCTATGTATTCTAATGATGAGCCATCGCCTATGGTGTTCATATGTAACTGTAGCTGGTGAAGTGACCGACGAGGGGGCCAGCAACGTGGTGGTGACTGACTTGGGGGCGGCTCTAAATGATCCAGCCATCATGGCAATGTTCATGGATAAAGATGGCAACATTGCCTGGATGGAGTACTATGATTACCTCATTTTTCGCATGCAGTATCTTGACAGGAAGATACCTCTTACCGACAAAGAGGCCAGAAGTGAGGCGCCTGACAGCAGGAAGGTGGCCGTGGAGCAGGAGGGCAACGTGATGAAGGTTGATGAGACAGTGATGAAGAAAAGGTTTGAGGAATGGAGGAAGAAGCATGATGAGGCGTACAAGAACCACATGAAGATGGTCATGGAGCAGGAGTACAAGGCTGATGAGGCAGTGATGAAGAAAAGGCTTGATGACTGGATGAAGGAGTATGGCCGGACCTACAAGGACGAGGAGGAGAAGGCTCGACGGTATGAGGTGTTCAAGGTGAATGCAATGGAAGCAGGTTAACACACATACCCGAGGCGATACCCGTTATGGCCCTAACAATCTTGGGGACTGGACTGAGGATGAGCTCAAGAGGATGGGTTGCCGTCAGGGTGACATTGACTGGAAGTCATACGTTGAGGACATGAGGACTATGTATGCTGAAGGGAGGTTTGACGCCCATTTGAGGAAAGTAGCTTCTCAAGAACTGGATTGCACTGATGCTGTGAAGAAGGTGTGTATTATCGGATCCCTAACTATATTTACAAGTATTGATGCTTGCTAAATAGAAATGTACACTTCTGTCCCAGAACTAGAAAAAAAATCAATGTCATGTTTGAAGATGGCAATTAGATCTTGGCATTCCCATGCATGATCTTGCTCTAGAATTGGCCAAGTCTCTTTGTTAAACGAGGCCTAAGATTAGAACGGTCTCGTGACTCGTCAGCGACCGTTAGGTCTTGCGGATTGCGTCCCTGGTGGCCACCCTAGCGCCCATCCCCAGCACCACCTCCCCCTCCCCCTCCCCTTCCCCTGGCCTCCCCTCAGCCCCCTCCACCTCTCCTTCTCTGCTGCGCGTGGGGAGCAGCATGCGCAAGGCCACCACGCCTGTGCTGTCACCGTCGGCTTCCACACCTCCCCCATTGCCGGCAGGACCGGATCCGGCCACCACGACCCCGCCACTCCCGGATCCGGCGGCCTGGCCCTCGCCCCCGCCGCTGGATGCTCCCCTGCGCCGTGGCTCCTTCGCGCCGCTGTCGCCTCGACGAACGCCGCCGGCTCCTCCGACGCCGGCGGATGCCTCCCCCGACCACACCAACCCATCTTCCCCCACGCACGCAGCCTGTACCCTGCAGCGCGGCCCTGTCGCCGTTGGTGGTGGTGGTGGGCCATACCTGTGCCGGTCGCTGTCGGAGTCGTCATCGGTTTCCACGGCTTCAACCCCATCAGCAGCAGCACTGGAGTTGGCCGCCGCGGCCGACCTGCACGCGGATCCGACGGCCAGCTGCCCATCACCGCCTCCGCCTAGCCTCGATAGGGCCGGAGGGTCCTCGCTGTCGCCGGACGCAACGCCATTCCACCCAGGCTGCTGCTCCGGTGGGCGCTCGAAGACCCGTCGATGGGCTGACAAAGACGATGAGGAGGACGACGACGACCATCCCACAAGCTACCTCGACGTTGTTCGTCGCCCGGTAAGGTCGGCATTGGTGTCCTAGCCGCCCGTCGAGACTCGTCCTGGTCGGAGCCACAGTACGGCAGTTGCCGTGCGATTGGGTCCTGAGGGAAGGTGGAGGAGACGCAGCCGGCCATGCCCTCAACTGGTGCATGGCCTTCCTGCTCGCCAGGTGGAGGGCTGTGTCCCCGCCCGCCAACGCCTTGGGCGTCGCGGAAGGGTCTCTGCCCCCAACTCCGATGGGTGGCGGGAAATCCTTCACCGGCAGGAGGCGCAACCTGCGGCCGTCTCGGCCGAGAGGCAGCTGCCGCCGGCCCGGAAGAAGATCCCGGCAGAGTTACATGGCAGATGTTTTAACTGCCTCTCCTACTCACACTGAGTAGCGACTTGCCGGTTGCCACGGCGTTGTCTGCGTTGTCGCGGATTCGGTCACATCGCAAGGCGCTGCTTGTGGCCTAGGCGACCCGCGAAGACGTCGGCCCTAGTTGGTGGCAACCCACAGCCCCTCGTGCACGCGCCACTCGTTGGTGCCGCGCAGGTGACTGTAGGGGAAGCCAATGGCATCCGTCGCCACCGGCGGCGGCGTCGGGGCAGGCTGCCGAAGGAGATCGTCATCGCCACGACTGCTGACTACGTCGACACTGCGGCTACTGCTAATGCCGCACGGTGCTCCACCGAGTCAAACCCGCTCGCCGAAGCGCCATGCGAGGGCGCTGGGCCTCCTGTTTGGGTTGACCCGATGTTTGATGAGCTCGCTGCCTCCCTTGTTGTGTGTCGGTCGCCGGGTGCCCTCATTGGGTGTCCGTCTACTCTGATGGTTGCCTCCGTGGAGGTTGAGACAGCGTTGGTGGATGCCCGTTCGCCGCCATGGATGATCCAACTTAGCTTTGCGGAGGCTGAGGCGCCGGGAGTGGTTGCTGAACCATCCCCGGTCCAGGTGGACGCCCCCAGCAACCATGGGGTTGCAGATGGAGACGGCTCGGCCATGCCAGCTGTTGATGGCGGAACGCCTCACGCAGCTGCGGCGACGTCGATTCAGGAGAGCTTGGAGGAGCGGCTATGCCTTCCCCTGTAGACGCCCCTCATCTGCGGACCGCCGAGGTTGCGTAGGCCTCGAACGCCAGCCTCCGCAACGACGCTACGGCGCAGTGTACGCATCGCCGCCGCGCCACGCGAGGCAGACTGCACCAGGCAGGCGCAATGTGTTCTCTTGAGGAAACTGGGAGTGGTGGCTCCATCGCCCAACGTTGACTCTGAGACAGTGCGCAAGTGCAAGGCGGCTCTTAGGGCACCGCTGCCAGACCATACCCTGGAGTCGTTGGAGCTTCTTCTTGGTGCAGAGTTCGACCCAGTGGCTTGGAACCTGGATATGACTGGGTTGGACGAGGGGGACAACTAGCCTCTCTCGCTACCGGCACCACTGTGGCTCAGTAGTATGATTATTGTGTAATTACAATCACGTGCGAGTCTGGTGAGGTTGTTTTTGTGTGGGTTTCGGTAACCTTCGGGTTACCGTAACCTAACACCGGTTTGTAACAAAACTCTTTTATTCTGCTTAATGAAACACACTCTCGAAAAAAAAAAAGAATCGGCCAAGTAGTCTTTCAATTTCCAATTCGTCATATATAGTTGCTGAATTGGATGTATGTGTATCCATGGAACAGTACCAAGTAGTTTGATCTTGACCTCCTAGTAATTAATTGGGTAGCGGTAGCAAAGTAAGTAAACTACACCAGGAGCACTAACCAAGTCCTGCTGGTTACTGTTCACATGAGCAAGTATGCCTGACCTTTTATTCAGTCTAACATTCTAGCATGTGTACGTGTGTGGACTGTGGAATTTCTGTGCTGGTCGTTTTAGAAGCAGCTAAGAATTCCTTCCTCGCTTATTTTGTTCTTTGCAATTTGCCTCCAGCTGTCTCCCAAATTATTTATCCTTCCTCGCTCAGGTGCACCATATTTTTATCTTTGGAAAATTTTGTACTAATTCTTAGCATTTTGGATGAGGACAGAGGTTCAGGGAACTGGTAGCACGGAAGGCCGAACAAGAACGTCAAGCAAACAAGCACTAGCCAGCCAGAAGACAGGCAAGGTATGCCAATGCCGTAATTGAGCTATAATTCGAAGTACAGGCAAGGTACCATCACTAAGGTTAAGATGCAAGTACTTGTGTTGATGACTAATCAAGCCACGTTGATTCATGCGATGCTAAGTATCAAATCACTATTGGATCAAAAGTTAAAGTGACTCGAAACTATCAAAAGTTAAAGTGACTTGAAACTATGTATTGAACTCTTATGTGTTAAAATAGTGAAGTCACAAGCTCAAGGAGGATTCGTTCAAGGATTGAGACAAAGTTGATTGCAACTCTTGTGAAGACACATTGTGAATAAATGGTATGTCAAAAGTTATGCAAGATCAAGTGGTTGAAATAGATTTTATCCTCGACGCACCCTCCTAGTTCTCCGGTAACTGTGCAAGAACAGAGCAAAGGAGCACCCTTGTCATGCGCCACAACCTAAAAGAATTCAATTGGCCTTGTTCTTCATTCCTGGCACATCTTGCTTTGTGTGGGAGTTGTTTGATGGATTAACAGAATACACTACTGACCACAGGTTCTGGGAAAAAATGAAACAGCTGACGGGCATCAAATTTCCTAGACTAAACCCAAGGACCTGGACAAGGGACTTGCGACAGTGCTAACTGTAAACCTGATGATCGTGAGATAATCTTATGCGGAATGTGGTCACTGTGGAATAGCAGGAATGATTGCCGTCATGGAAAGTCCCCAATCGAGCCGGGGCTGGCAGTGGAATGGGCGATAGAGGTCTGTTTCCATCTCTCCATTGGCAGAGACTCGGATCAAGGAAGGAGGATACAAGAGGTCTGGACAGCACCTGCGGAAGGAACTCTGAAAGTCAATGTTGAAGGAGCAGTGGTGCGGTGTAGCTTTGGCACATGTCGTGCTGCCTCTGCACGATGGCTGAGCTCGGTGGGATCAGCTCTATTGGCGGAGGCGGAAGCACTCAGGGAGGGAGTCCGACTGATCCCTGCCAGGACCCAACACCATGTCGTCGCGGAAATGGACGCCCAGGAACTAGCCACGCTCTAGAAAAAACAGGAGTATGCACCGATCGGAGGTCGTGACGATCCTGCAAGATGTTGAAGAAATGGCGGCGACCTTCACTTCGTTTGATGTTGTCTACAGGAGAAGAACTCTGAATTTTGCTGCGCATTTATGTGCCAAGCACTCCTTAGTTTCTTTACACGATTATATATGGCATACCCCTCTTAGCTTCTTGAAGCAGTGTCTGCAGCATGATTGTAACACTACTCCTTAATTAATGAAGCTTTTGTTCCAAAACACGACACAGTGCTCATGAACTGTTCGACAAAATACATGACATAGACTACCAAGACTTGTTGTCTTTGCTTTTTTTATCAACGTGATTGGAGACAAAAATATACAGTGAGATGTGGCAGTATGGTTGCCACACCTGATTGTTATCTATTTGTGGCGTATTCAAGTGCTCATTAAATTTTATTCTTTACACAAACTAGCTACTATATGAAACTATGCATCGGAAATACTTAGTCTAAATTGCACTAGTTTTTCTAGGCACTACGGATATAAACTGTGCATTGGGACTTCCCTACCTACTTTAAATGGACATCATAACATAATTTGACCATGTTCCCAAAAATAAAAAACATAATTTGACCAAATAAAAAATTTAAAAGACCACAAGTCAGGCACAATCGACAAAATAAACCACAAACCAACCCTATTAATCTACAAAATTGGACAAAAACCTTGGAGAAATCAACATCTCAAAACCGTAGTGCAGCACAAATCGAAAAACATGAGGAAAATCTCCATGAGTCAACTCTGTATGTGGAAGGAAGTGGAGTGGCAGGAACCAATCCACCAGTGGTGAATCTAGGATTTTGTGGAAGGGTATGCCGCGCAAAAAATTTTCATATACAATTTAGTAAATCCATTTTAGCAATTTGGTAATAATTGTAAAATTGATACGTGATTCGGTATATGTGCACTAAGTAACACAATAAGGCTTAAATTCATGGATTAAGTTGAAACCATCCACTAGATATAGTATAAATAATTCAAAAGCCAAACCAATAATTGAAATATAGGCATAAAAGAGTACCAGAGACTTACTATACTATTTTTCTGACTATTTTATTCGACGCTTTTGAAGGGACATAAATATCTTGATATCATCTTCATCAATTTCAAAGAAAATATCCCGCTCAATAAAAATGACAAGACAATCATCCAAAGACTATCTCTCATCTTATTTCTTAACTTTGTATTCACTAAAACCAGTGCAGAAAATACCCTTTTCAACACTTGCCATTGCCACAGGTAGAAGGAATACCAATTTGAGGAGCTCATAAACCATATCATACACTCTCATGAGTCTGCTCTACCACCGCAGGTTCAACCGGATCAGGGGAATGATTAGAAGTAGTAGCAGCTGTTGCACGCCTTTTTTGTTGCATGCTTATGGAAAAAGAGATGCAATTATCCAAGTTTCTCTTTATAAAAAAGGGTAGACCCAGTGCCAGAGGCTCCCACACGAGTGGGGTCTGGGGAAGCGAATAACCGAAGCAAAGTCTTACCCCCGCAGAAATTCTGCAGAGAGACAGCTTCGAACCCAGGACCTGGTGACTTGACGAGCTAGCACTCACCAAGTTTCTCTTCATAACTGCGTAAATATTAATAATTTGTTATTTGTGATGTTAGCAAATAGCTATGAAATTGGACATAATTTTCTATACAAAGATGAAGAGCAGAAGATTAAACTTTACCTAACAGAAATAGCGCGGTGAGCCTACGTGACTGCGCGGCCATGCAAAGACGAGTGATCGGAGACCAGAAGGCACTAGGGCAGAGGGTAGAGGGCACCGGCCACCAGGACGGCAGGACCAGGGCGTCACCGTCCGTCACGCCTCACCGCTTCGGCGTCGGCGTCAGGGCGGCAACGTCGTGACTCCTCAGCCCCGATCCACGGATGAACCGTGATTATAATACAAAAAGCCAAAAGTGAAACACATGTGTACCGTGTACGTACTGAGGTCTAACGAACCTTGCTGCGTGGGCCACTTTGTGGGCCTTCTAGCGTGATCGGTGATCCAGCCATCCAGGTGGTTTTTTTCTTTTTTTTCTTTTATAAATGCAGATGTGTATAATACGTATATTATATTGCACACATGCCGGTCAAACAGGGTATGCCGGGGCATACCCGGCATACCCTGTGGCTCCGCCACTGCAATCCACTATTGCAAATAATCCTACATCCACCCCATGCAAAACAAAACTAACAAATGAGAAATTGTCCAAACCCTAGCCAAGTCTCTAAGCAAGATGAAGTTACACTCGATCCAACCCAATCTGCATAACTGGGGTGAAACACAGGAGAGCGAGGGCTAAGGGGGAGCGGGGACTTATTGGCGTTAACAACAACAGGGCTGGGGAGGAGTGTGGTGGAGATAGGGTCCTGGGTAGGTAGAAAGGGGTGATTGTGGTACTAGGGGACAACTCGACATACTGTGGTGGGGGGAAGATAAGGGCGCGTGTAGACCTCTTCGGGTGGCGGACAATGGACAATGACGTGCGTGCTGAGCGAAGACATCTCAAATCGAGTCGTAGTTGAGGAAAATGTGGGCATGCGAGCCCCCGCTGTGCACGCACGGTCAAGGTGGCAACACTTTTGTGAAGAATGGCAAATGATGGTGCTCAGGTAGTGCATCTCAGAACAACTTAGGGTGGTGGTGGTGGTGGGGGGTGCTCATGACGGACATCACTATTAGTGGCGGTTATGACGGCGTATGTAGGAGGTGAGAGGATGGGAGGGTAACTACGCATCCTTGCCTAGATGTGAGAGATGGGAGAGCGATGAGGTGAAGAGATGGGGAGACGGTAAGGTAGACGGACAGAGATGGGAGAGGGTGGATGCAATGTTGTTGATTAATTAAACTATAAGCGGCCGTTTGGATCCTTGGAATTGATTCCTTTTAATAATCATAATTTAGACATAAATTAATTAAGCTAATATGGTTGTATATGGAATATATTTATATATTATTGTTGACCATATGAGAGATACTTATGTGTTGCATTTCTACCGTAGGGGAGCGAGTTGAAGAGCGTGTTATAAGTTGCAAAATAGAAACACATAACATGGTGATCTATAGAATCATTTTCCATCTCACACCCTATGAATTTGAGATGGGAGAGATACAAGCGCCCGGACGTCCGGACAAAAACGTGTGTCCTGATGCCCGTGCCTCCTCCGTCACGCATGCCCATGGAAGCCACGCCCGCTGCTCCTTCTCCCTGGCCCCTACTCTCTCTCCACTAGTCCGGACGCCCGTGCATCATCAGTCACGCGCGCCCGCGGGAAACTCCGCGCCTGCCGCTCCTTCCCCCTTACCCCTCCTCTCTCTTCGCTCGAGCGAGAACCGGGAGCCAGGATACGGATGAGCACGCCTCGTCTGCATGACCCTAGCGCACCCCATCAGCTGACCCCCGGCTCACCACGCCCTGGCGTCTAGGCCGTGCCCCCTATGACTCTCTGGACATACATCGGAAACATGAAACACTTGAATGCAACATACGTCTAAAGCAGATGAAACATTTATAACATACATTTGCAACATACGTGTGAAACATATGCAACTACCAGATAAAATACTTGTAACTTGCAACATGAAAACACTTACTGCAACATAAGACTGAAATAGCTGAAACATTTGGAACATACTCTTGCAACATATGTATGAAACATATGCAACATCCAAATCAAAACGCTTGCAACAAGAGATGAAACCTTTTGAATAAACACTTGCAACAAGCCTCTGAAACACTTGCGACATATGCAATATCCCGATCTACTTTTGAAATATCCATATGAAATACTTGCAACATACCTCTGAAACATCTGAAACACTTAAAACATATGTTTGCAACATGTGTTTTCAGCACATCACAACATTTCCTTACTGCTTGGAAAAATGGAGGCTCGTGGGCGTGTGGAGTTCATCGGAGGCAACAGCCTAGTGTCGATTGTAGGCAGCGGCTCGGCAACACTTGTAGGCAGCGGGCCGCCGGTGGCGGCTACGCACGCCGCGCCTAGCAGGGCCGATAGCGGAGTGCCGCGACTCGAAGGCGACTGCACGCTGCGCCTGGTAGGGCCGGCTGCCGCGAGCCGATACTGGGGAGGGCAGCCGCGTGTCGTGCCTGGTAGGGCTGGCAGTCGAGCGCCGCGTGCGAGAGCGGAGCGGTGAGTGATTTTTTTTAGAAATGGACAAGTGGATAATGGAGAGGGTTGTTGGGCAAGCGGCATGTGCGGGAGTGAGTGGAGCGAGGCGTTCGGACGGACGAGCATCTTAATTGCACCATTATCGATTTGAGATAGGCTTTTATGTGAATTTTCGAAAGTTGTGGAATGTAAAATTTCAAGCGAAATAGCCTAGTCTATTAAGTAGATTCTAATTTCTCTAAAATAAAAAGATCTAAACAACCCCTTTGTAGTATTTCCGGGTTCATGGAAAGCTTCCTATAGACGTGTGGGTTCTCACGAACACATCCCTTGTTGGTAGTATTATACCAAATACGTGTATTGTTGAGGCTCGTCTCTTATATTTGCGGCCTAGAGAAGTGTGTCGCTAAAACCAATGCATCATTGCTTGTTTCAACTTAGCCCGGCTCTAATCTCACATTACAAACATGTTTCTCGGCCTTGTCACACTCAATTTCCTGGCTGTCGAATGTCGATGCGTGCCTGTGAACGGCGGGGCCAGGCTGGCGCTGGTGGATAGAGAGGGAAGGGGTGAGGGGACCGCCAGCCGCTTGCTCGCTTGTGGACTCTGCCTTTTTTCCCTCCAGGCCTCACACTGCATGAGAGAGAAGGGGTGTTGAGACCGTCCGGTGGAGTGCATGTAGCAATGCAATGCCAACACAATCCTCGTGCCAGTCAAAATTCTCCAGTTTCTAGTTTGCCTCTTAACATGTCACAGCCGCTTTATAAATCAGGCCCCGTTTAGTTCCAAAAACACCCCAAATTTTTTGCACAGTACCCGTCACATCGAATCTTTAGACGCATGCATGGAGCATTAAATGTAGGTAAAAAAATAATTAATTGCACAGTTTATCTGTAAATGTCGAGACAAATCTTTTGAGCCTAGTTAGTCCATGGTTGGACAAATTTTGCCAAATAACAACGAAAGTGCTACGGGAATTTTGCTAAAAAAAAATTCGGATCTAAACAAGGCCTCAGTAGGAAGATCCTACTGTTTTCTTTTGTAATATATAGTAGCTTTACTTTCACAAGGAAACACAGTGAGTGCTGTACCGATGAGTATGCCTGTAAGTTCTCCAGACGACACACACGCAGCTAGACCTAGTAGCTAGGCTGGCGGAGGAACAACACGAACAACTGGGCGCAGGTAAAGATCATGCTTCCTCCGGATGGTGAATCCCATCTCCTCCGTCATGTCTACTTCGCTCGGCAATTGCCCACCCGGGAGATCCCAGTCGAAGTGGTAGAGCAGCGCCGCGAGCACCAGCTCCATGCTGGCCTGCGCAAACGCCATGCCGGGGCACATCCTGCGACCCGCGCCGAACGGCGTGAATTCGAAGTCGGCGCCCCTGAAATCAACCGTGCCAGCCTCAAACCTCTCCGGCCTGAACGTCTCGGCGTCCTCCCAGTGCATGGGATCCCTGCTGATCGCCCAGACGTTCACAAAAACCGTGGTTCCTTTGGGTATGTCGTACCCCATGACCTTGCATGACTCTCGGCACTCTCTTGGCAGAAGCAATGGCACCACTGGGTGCATCCTTAGGGTCTCTTTGATGACGAGCTTGATGTACTTGAGGTCGGCTAGGTCGTCTTCGGTCACAGTTGGCTTTCCTTGCAGGTGGTCACGCACCTCGGCTTGTGCCTTCTGCATCACTCTAGGGTTCCTGACGAGCTCTGACATGGCCCATTGCAGTGTGTTCGCGGATGTCTCGCTCCCGGCACCGAAAAGGTCCTAGGTACGCCATGCACACATACAATATGTAGAATGATATATATATATAATAATTTATTTATATATGTATATGTATATGTATATATAGTAGTATAGTTACTTACAAGGATGACAGCCTTGATGAGGCCCATGGTGAGAGGCACGTCGAGGCCACCTTCTCTCTGAATCCTCAGGAGCACGTCCACTAGATCCTCCTCATGCACGGCACCGGCGCCGGCGCCGTCGTCTGCAGCGGCGGCGGCCATGGCAGCCCTCCGCTCCTCGTGTTGTCTGATGGCACGGTCCATCAGCTCGAACTGCTTACGGTGGTTCGCCACCGCCCGGCGACGCGTGGTGCCAGCAACCAAGCGCGCGAGCCTCGACGACGGGAACAGGTCACCGAGGCCGAAGCCCGCCGCGATCTTGAGGGCCTCCGCGAGGTTCTCCAGGAACTCCTCCCGCCTGTCGAACCGGCCGCCGAGCATGGCGCGGACCGCCGAGTCCGTGACGAGCACGGCGATCCGCTCGCTGACGTTGACGACAGCCTCGCCGGGCGCAGACTCCGACGCCGACGCCGACGCCGCGACGGCGGCCACGAGGCGGCCGACCTCCTCCTCCCGGACGCGCCGGAACGACTGGACGCGGCGGGCGCTGAGCAGCTCCAGGACGCTGATCCTGCGGAGCTGCCGCCACAAGGCGCCGTAGCGCGCGAACACCAGCCCTTCCCCGTCGGCCTTCATGGCTTTGATGGTGGGGCTCCATGGCCGCGTGGCGAAGTTGACGTCCTGCGTCTTCATGAGCTCTCGAGCGGCGTCCGGGGACGACGCCACCACCACGGGGACCTCACCGAGCCTTAGGTAGATGAGGGGCGCGTTGTTGAGCTGGCGCGCGATGTCGGCCATGGCGCGGTGGGCGAGCGGGCTGCGGAGGAGGAGGTGGTGGAGGCTGCCGATGACCGGCAGCTGCCACGGACCTGGCGGCAACCTCAGCCCATTGTTGTCACGCTTCTTGAGCTTCAAGAGTACGAGGGGGAACAGGAGAGCCGCCAAGAAGAACCACATGGAGTACCCGAGCTGCTCCATGAATTCAGTGGTCAGCAGAGAACTCAACGGCAAGCTAGCTCATCCGTCATCCGTGGATGCTATCATCAGAGAGAGATAATCATATGTATATAGCGACACACACGGGGACACGACATTACGACAAGGTACCTTGGCGATTAATACGAGGCAACGAGAGTGTGATGATGTAAGGTATACGTTGTCCATGCATGAGCATGACGCATCCGTGAGAGGGTACCGTAGCGATTAATACGAGGCAACGAGAGTGTGATGATGTAAGGTACGTTGTCCATGCATGAGCATGACGCATCCGTGGGGTGGGGTGGGATGCGAGAGGACGCAACCGCGATTAGCCTATGCAATAGTAGCTTCTAAAACAACCCCTAATTTGTCTTTTAACAGTCCTTCAATAGTTTAATATCTTAAGTCCTTAAAAATAAGCACCTGGTAAATCTCCCCCTTAACCCACAAATATACGCGGGCAATCCGAGCTTGCTATCCATTTGATCACCCGTCCACGCGCAGTTTTCACACAGTTTTTGTTCCTCCCTACTGGTTGGCCCCCTTCGCATGGTTTCTGAGTTTTAGGAAGCTAACTATTGAAAGAAGACAAAAATAATGCTCTCAATTTATCCTGTTCACTTGGCATAATTTTACTAAGTGATTTTAAGGAGGTTTTGAAGATACTCTAAGTGGTGACTATCAAGCTAGTTCAGGAATCAATGGTTTAGCACCACCTTTAGCATGACTCCTATTTAGGTGGTGGAGCAAAGAAAAAAAACATCGACTTAGACCAACTTTAGCATGAATCCTATTTAGGTCTCTACCATCCTTTTAAGGCTAGTGGGTAATAGCATACTCCAACATGCACGATCCAGACTCTAGGCCATCAAATTCCTCCTCAAGCCCTTATTCAGTTTTGTTGGTTGCTCTCCCACACGCCGTCCATACTGCCCAAACCCAAGCGATGCGGATGCTGCACCGCCACCACTGTCTCCGTCGTCTCCGATTGGCCCGCTCCTATGTACCCACCCAGGCGGCACCTCCCTGGTGCGGCTTCCTCCTCTAGATTTGATATTGCTAGAGTTTGCACCTTTTAGGGGGAAAAGTGATGTAAATGTGGTCAATAAAGATCTCAACCAAGATGGTATGAACTCTGGGCCTGTTTAGTTGTCCATACAACCCAAAAAAGTTTGCACAGTACCCGTCACATCGAATCTTGCGGCATATGCATGGAGTACTAAATGTAGACGAAAGAAAAAACTAATTACACAGTTTAGTTGTAAATCACGAGACAAATCTTTTGAGCCTAATTAATCCATAATTGGATACAAATTACCAAATAAAACAAAAAGTGCTACAGTAGCCGAACCCAAACTTTTTCACCAACTAAACAACCCCTCTATTTCAACAAGAATATTAGGACCCGTTTGGATCCTTGGAATTGAATTCATTCTAATGATTACAATTTAGGTACAAATTAATTAAGCTAATATGATTGTATATGGAATATATTTGTATATTATTGTTAGCCATACAAGGGAGATACTTCTATGTTGCATTTCTACTATAGGGAAGCGAGTTCAAGACCATATTATAAGTTGGAGAGTAGAAACATAGTACGGTGATCTATAGAATCAAATTCAATCTCCTACCCTATGAATTTCATATGTTATATGTGAACTTGGGAAAGTTGTGGAATGTCAAATTCTAAACCAAATAACCTAATTTATTGAGAAGATTCTAATTCCAAGTAAAAGGATCCAAACGGCCCCCTTAGAGTAATAATAAGATTATTTAATACATACATATGAGGATGTCTAAATTGACCTAAACCTCATTTATTAAAGTAATAATTAGATCGATGTTATACTCTATTTGCTCCCCCCCTTGGTAAAATCTTCTTCCTTGATAAACTGATTTCCAAGCCAGAGCATCTCCCATATGTACCGGAGAATTCGTGCCACAGCTACAGCTTAGATGCGGAAGTGTGGACCAAAACTCAGCATTATCTATAGATAAGGAGACCGGTGACTCTAGCATATTTGTCATGAAACTTTTTTTATAATAAACTTATTTGACGTAATAATCATTAACATTTTTACTTGTATATTTGATCAAACTTTCGCCATTTTAATAAAAATGCATCTAGAATTGTATTTTTTTTTTGAGACGGAGGCAGTATGTCGAAGATACAGATGCTATCTCATTCTTGTTGCGTTGAGTCCTGACTCCCCACGCAGCCAGCATATATCATGGGCGCCAAAAAATTTGTCTACAGTGACAGCCTTATTACATAGCAATAGCAGGTGGTGTGTGATGCTGTGCAATAACCATATTCTGAATTCTACAGTTACATGCACGAAATGCTTTCAGCAATGAAATTGCACTTGTTTGTCCATGTGTGGTGTCCATCACCTGGCCGGCCGCGGAGGATGCTGCCGCCTTGGGAAACCAACGGCACTAATTATTGACTGCTTTGTCAATGAACTTATCGGTCGTACTTTTTCAGCGAAAGAATAATGTTTTTTTCTCATAACAAATCAGCAAACAGTACTTTTCAGCCTGACTTTTCAGCGAAGTGAATAGGGCTGAACCAGGCTGGACTAGCCAGGCTAGGACTTAGGCAAGAAACCAAACACACACACGTAGAGAGCGCGTCATTGTCCCTTGCGGCCGGCATTCTCATATATTTTAGTACATGATTGTGTATGTGACGGTACACTACCATAGTTAACATATATTAGCACCTGAACCAGGATTGCCATCAAACTGAAATCATAAACCCTGAGCTAATAATGCTGTATCAGCATGGGCCGTATTTTCCAAGCGTTTGGTTCACGAAGTATAACGTAAATACATTATGGAGAGACAACGGATACCGTTTGGTTCACGAATAGTAACGTAAATACCATGGTTTTAAATAGGTCGCTATTTTTGCCGCTATAGCCCGAAATAGCTTGAAAAAAATTGTGCCGCTATTTGCGTTCATGCACAATTTTATCGCTATTTTGCCGCTAAAGTCCGCTAATTACGGTTTATAAAACGCTAAACACTTTAGTCTTAGCTCGCTATTTAAAACCATGGTAAATACATTACGGAGAGACAACAGATACCATTTACAGGTGTTTGGTTCAATCTGCCCATATTCCATTGCGGTGTAATTGGATACTGACCTATCCATCAAATTTGATCCCGCCCCGCCCCGCCCCGCCCCAACTGTAATCGGATCCCTTTCCTGTTGAATCGGATTACATTTACGTTTGCCTAACCAACGCTCCAACCAAACAAATCCAAATTTGAGGTGTCTTCACACCCCAGCCAACCAAGCCACCAACCAAGAGCTTTTTGCGGTGACCTGCTGAAGTAAGGGGGTTTCAACTTTCAACATCTCATTGGACTGTGAGATTCTAAACCATTCGTGTAATCATGTTCCTCTTACACAAAGAATAGCATTCCAGCAAAGCAAATAATGTGTTGCATGTACTTATTGGTAAATTCAGATTCTTATTGGTAAATTCAGACTCAACACGCAAGCAGCTAGGTGTATAAAGCACATAGGGTGAAAACAGGCGTGTAAAGAAGGAAGCAGCTATGCTACAGTAGCGTATCATGCATGTGGGGGCACGCAGACAACTGGATGTAGGTAAAGATCGTGCTTCCTTCGCACGTTGATGCCCATCTCCTCCGTCATGTCCACTTCACTCGGCAGCATCCCACCAGGCAGCTTCCAGTCGAAATGGTACAAGAGTGCTACGAGCACTAGCTCCATGATGCTTGCCTGGGCAAACGCCATGCCCGGGCAAATCCTCCGGCCTACTCCGAACGGCGTGTATTCAAAGTCCATGCCCTTGGAATCAACTGTGCCAGCCTCAAACCACTCCGGTTTGAACGTCACGGCATCATCCCAGTACTTGGGATCCCTACCGAGTGTCCAAACATTCACAAAGACCGTAGTTCCTTTAGGTATGTTGTACCCCATGACCTTGTATGACTCTCGACACTCCCTTGGCAAAAGCAACGGCACCACCGGATGCATCCGTAGGGTCTCTTTGATGACGAGCTTGATGTAATTCAAGTGGACCAAGTCGTCTTCGGTCACCGTTGTCTTCCCCTGGCCCTTTGCATCACTTTTGGGTTGCTTACCAGCTCTGACATGGCCCATTGGAGTGTACTGGCTGACATCTCTCTCCCGGCTACAAAAAGGTCCTATATATAAAAGCATAAGCAACAAGAGAACGCGACATTGATGAACTCATATATGTGAACTAAAATCTTGCACAAATCCTCAGAAATAGTAGCATTAGTACTTACAAGGATGACGGTCTTGATCATTCCCGTGGTGAGTGGCACCTCCAGGTCACCTTCCTTCTGAATCCTCAGAAGCACATCCACTAGATCCTCCTTCACAATGCTCTCTGTAGCTGGAGAAAGTTAAATATTTAGCTGGAGCTGTGGCCATGGCTGCCCTCCGCTCTTGTTTGATGACGTAGTCCATCAGCTCGAACATCTTTCGACGGTTAACCGCTGCCCGACGAGCTGTGCCACCGATGAGGCTTGCCAGCCTCGACGACGGGAACAAGTCACCGAGGCTGAACCCGGCGGTGATCTCTATTCCCTCCACAACAAGCTCCAAAAAATTCCTCCTGCCTCTCGAACCGGTCGCCGACCATGCATGGAGCGCTCGGCCATGTCATTTATCAGCACGACAATCCTCTAGCTGAGGTTCATGGCCTCGGCCGGCGGAGATCCGGCAATGGCAGCCACGAGGCGGCCAACCTCCTCCTCCCGGATGCCGTGGAACGACTGCACGCTGATCTTGCAGAGCTGCCACCACTCGGGACCATAGCGCACGAACACCAAGCCCTCCCCGTCGGCCCTTCACCGTCGGGCTCCACGGGCGCGTGGCGAAGTTGACGTCGTGCGTCTTCATGATCTCGCGAGCACCGTCCGGGGACAACGTGACGACGACGGGAACTTCGTTTCTCGAGCTTGATGTAGATGAGGGGCGCCTTGAGCCGGCGCGCGATGTCAGCCATGGCATGGTGGGGAGAGGGCTGCCGAGCATGTGGTGGAGGCTGCCGATGACCGGGAGCCGCCATGGGCCAGGCGGCAGCCTCAGGCCGTTGTTGTCACGCCTCTTGAGCTTGAGGAGCAGGAGAGGAAGGAGTGCCAAGAAGAGGCACAGGTAGTACATGAACGCATGGTTTTTTTTATCGGCCGAAATCTTCCGATATTTCCGATATATCTTATTTATCCATAGGTGCCGATAAGAAATAATCTATCTTTTTCGTATAAATTTTGTTTAAATTTATTTAAATTTACTTAAATTTAAATTAAATTTTATTTGAATTTGGTCCTATATTTCCGATATATCCTGTTTATCTTCTTTATCTATGACCCTCGATAAAATTTAATTTCTGAAAATGAAAACCTTGGTGAGCGTGTCCATGATGGCCTCTAGCTCTAGGATGCAATGGCTAACCAAGAATTGAACAGCCTCTATAGGCACAGGTAGTACGTGAGTGGTATGTGAAGTGAAGTATATAGTTTGGGCGAGGCACTCACAACATCGGGGTTTGCTTGGGTGCTTAACAAATGGCAAGAAAATTTGCATCGTAAGCAGCTCTCGCTTGGCGCCATGCGTGTGGTCGTCTTGTTCTTTCCACCGTGGCCACTACAAAGCTCCAACTAGATGCTCCAAGAAGAGGCACAAGTAGTGTGTGAGCGGCTCCATGAGGGCGTCTAGAAGCAATGGCTAACCAAGAATTGAGTACACTAACCTCTGTCTTTGGAAGTTTGGAGTGGTATGTGAACTAGTTTGGACGAGGTATATATATTTTATATAATATAATAACGGGGTTTGCTTCGGTCATCAACAACTCAACAAATGGCAATATAATTAATTCCGACGTAAGGAGCTCGTTGTCGCCATGTGTGTGGTCGTCTCCTACATTCTACTGCGATCACGACAAAGCTCCAACATATACCACTGCTACGTAAAATCTTTTGCGATGCAGTGCTTTTTTAAATTAACCGAGGCGTTTACAAAATCCAACCGCCTTGGTTAATGTCTGGGATTAATGGAGGAGGTCGTTTTCATTAACGGAGGCAGTCACAATTAACCTCCTCGTAAAAATAATTACATATCCTTTTTTAAAAACAAAAAATAACCGCCTCCTAAAATCTATTAATCGAGACGAAAATGCCTCCATTTTCGAAGGCGGACTTCCCATATGGCCCGTCTCGGAAAAAGGCTGATACCTAAGAGGTCCAGACGAGGCCCGATAGGCGCGACCAAGTATATCTAGGGTAAAATAGCAAATAAAATAGCTAAGATCGTACATGTGGCGGCACACTGACAACTGGCTGCGGGTAAAGATCGTGTTTCCTTCGGGCGGTGATGCCCATCTCCTCCGTCATGTCCAATTCACTTGGCAGCATCCCATTAGGCCGCTTCCAGTCAAAATGGTACAGGGTGCTGCGAGCACGAGCTCCATGCTTGCCTGCGCAAATGCCAAGCCGGGGCACATCCTCCGGCCTGCCCCAAAGGGTGTGTATTCAAAGTCTATGCCCTTGAAATCAATTGTACCAGCCTCAAACCGTTTCGGTTTGAATGTCACAGCATTGCCCCGGTATTTGGGATCCCTACGGATCGCCCAAACATTCACAAACACAGTAGTTCCCTTGGGTACATCATACCCCATGACCTTACATGACTGTCCGCACTCCCTTGGGAGAAGCAATGGCGCCACCAGATGCATCCTTAGCGTCTCTTTGATGATGAGCTTTATGTACCTCAACTCAACCAAGTCATCTTCAGTCACCGTTGGCTTCCCCTGGAGCTTTTCGCGTACCTCGGCTTGTGCCCTTTCCATCACTTTTGGGTTGCGTACAAGCTCTGACATAGCCCATTGAAGTGTACTTGCAGAGGTCTCACTCCCGGCTCCGAAAAGGTCCTACAGACAAATACAAGCAAGCAACAAGAGAACGCAACATCCATGAACACATGAATCACACATAGCTATGAACCAAAACCTTCCACAGACATGCATGCTGCACTGCTGCAGTAGCAGTAGCAGTAGTCCTTACCAGGATAACAGCTTTGATCATTCCCATGGTGAGTGGCACCTCCAGGCCACCTTCCTTCTGTATCCTTAGAAGCACGTCCACCAGATCCTCCTTCAAGATGGCCTCTCCCTCTGTAGATGTGGCCATGGCTGCCCTCCACTCCTCATGCTGTTTGATGGCGTAGTCCATCAGCTCGAACATCTTACGGTGGTTTACGGCCACCCGGCGAGCCGTGCCACCGATTAGGCTCACCAGCCTCGACGACGGGAACAGATCACCGAGGCTGAACCCAGTGGTATTCTTTAGTCCCTCCACCATATTCTCCAGGAATTCCTCCCGCCTCTCAAACCAGTCGTCGATCATGGAGCGCATGGCCGTGTCATTCGTGAGCTCGGTGATCCTCTGGCTGAGGTTCACGGCCTCGCCTGGCGGTGACTCTGCGGTGGCTGAAAACTTTTGCGACAAGGAGGTAGAGGCCGGCACTAAGGGTGCATTGCTACCGCAACCAGAAACGATGAGATCGCTGTGAACCCCACAGTGATCCACTCATTGCCCTCCTCCAGTACCATACTCATTGCCCTCCTCCAGCACCATACGTCGCTCTAGAGAGGCTGACGACGCCGCGTTATCGAAGACACAAGAGTTGTGCTGTTTCCACATGTGCCAGGACATGAGCAGCACCAATGAGTCAAATCCTTTCCGCAAGTCTTTAGGCACCTGTCGTCTAGAGTCCATCCACCAAACCGACAACGCCACGGTTGATGCCGGCATGATGCGTTCCCAGCCAATGGGATGTAGAATGTGGAACCAAAGCTCCCTAGCATAGACGCAAGAAGCTAGCAGGTGGTCGACCGTCTCATCTTCTTGGCTGCAGAGCGCACAATCCGCTGAATCCTGGAGACCATACCTCTTTCTGAGGTCACCCGTCCAAATTCGACCATGAATAGCAAGCCAAAAGAAGAACTTAACTCTCGGAGGAGTTGAAGCCTTCCAGAGCTCTCTCCCAGGAAGGAGTGATACACGGACGATGCAGAATAAGCGCCATTAGGTGTCCACCGCCAAACAAAGTGGTCGGTGTCAAGCGGCTGCAGCTCAATGGACTCCAGCTTCTCCAAAAAGGTAACGTACTCACACAACACAGGTGCGGTCAGTGCCCCGGTGATGTGGTGCACCCAATGACGATGCGACAGGGCGTCCATAGGAGACGTAAGGTCAATAAAGATCTCAAACAAGAAGGTATGAACCCTATTTCAATAACAATATCATGGGCACCAAAAACTTGTCTACAGTGGCAGGGCAATAGCTAGTCAAGAGCTTTGCGATGAACTGACAAAGCATATGGATTTTGACATATATATCATTGTACTGTGAGGTTCTAAACCATTCATATTCATCTTTAAATAGAGAAATGCAACATTCACCAAAGAAAAACAATGTGTTTCAAGTACTTATTTGTAAATTCAGACAACAAGACACATGCAACTAGACGTGTAAAGCATATATCTAGGGTAAAATAGCTAAGATCATACATGTGGCAGCACACTAACAACTGGCTGCAGGTAAAGATCGCGTTTCCTTCGGGCGGTGATGCTCATCTCCTCCGTCATGTCCAATTCACTTGGCGGCATCCCATCAGGCAGCTTCCAGTCAAAATGGTACAGGAGTGCTGCGAGCACGAGCTCCATGCTTGCTTGCGCAAATGCCAAGCCGGGGCACATCCTTCGGCCTGCCCCAAAGGGTGTGTATTCAAAGTCTGTGCCCTTGAAATCAATTGTACCAGCCTCAAACCGTTCCGGTTTAAAAGTCGAAGCATCGTCCCAATATTTGGGATCCCTACTGATCGCCCAAACGTTCACAAACACAGTAGTTCCCTTGGGTACATCATACCCCATGACCTTACATGACTCTCCACACTCCCTTGGGAGAAGCAGTGGCACCACCGGATGCATCCTTAGGGTCTCTTTGATGATGAGCTTTATGTACCTCAACTCAACCAAGTCATCTTCAGTCACGGTTGGCTTCCCCTGGAGCTTTTCGCGTACCTCAGCTTGTGCCCTTTCCATCACTTTTGGGTTGCGTACAAGCTCTGACATGGCCCATTGGAGTGTACTTGCAGAGGTCTCACTCCCGGCTCCGAAAAGGTCCTACATACAAATACAAGCAAGCAACAAGAGAACGCAACATCCATGAACTCATGAATCACATAGATGTGAACCAAAACCTTCCACTGACATGCATGCAGTAGCAGTAGTACTCTACTTACCAGGATGACGACCTTGATCATTCCCATGGTGAGTGGCACCTCCAGGCCACCTTCCTTCTGTATCCTCAGAAGCACGTCCACCAGATCCTCCTTCACGATGGCTTCTCCCTCTGTAGATGTGGCCATGGCTGCCCTCCTCTCCTCGTGTTGTTTGATAGCGTAGTCCATCAGCTCGAACATCTTACGGTGGTTTACCGCCGCCCGGCGAGCTGTGCCACCGATTAGGCTCGCTAGCCTCGACGACGGGAACAGATCGCCGAGGCTAAACCCGGTGGTGATCTTTACTCCCTCCGCCATATTCTCCAGGAACTCCTCTTGCCTCTCAAACCGGTCGCCGATCATGGAGCGCACGGCCATGTCATTCGTGAGCTCGGCGATCCTCCGGCTGAGGTTCACAGCCTCGCCCGGCGGGGACGCTGCGATGGCAGCCACGAGGCGGCTGACCTCCTCCTCCCGGATGCCGCGAAACGACTGCACGCGGCGGGCGCTGAGCAGCTCCAGGATGCTGATCTTGCGGAGCTGCCGCCACAGAGCGCCGTAGGGCGCGAACACCAGCCCTTCCCCATCCGCCAAAAAGACCTTTATCGTCGGGCTCCACGGGCGGGTGGCGAAGTTGACGTCGTGCGTCTTCATGATTTCGCGAGCGGCGTCCTGCGACGAAGCAACGACGACGGGGACCTCCCCGAGCTTGAGGTAGATGAGGGGCGCCTTGAGCTCGCGCGCAATGTCAGCCATGGCATGGTGGGGGAGCGGGCTGCCGAGCAGGTGGTGGAGGCTGCCAATGACCGGCAGCTGCCATGGACCCGGCGGCAGCCTGAGGCCATTGTTGTCACGCCTCTTGAGCTTGAGGAGCACGAGAGGGAGGAGAGCCAACAAGAAGAGGCACAGGGAGTACGTGAGCGAGTCCATGGTGGCCTCTAGGATGCAATGGCTAACCAAGAACTGAATAGACCAATCTCTGAACTTTGCAGTGGTATATGTGAGTTGTAGTTTGGGCGAGGCACTTATAACACCGGGGTTTGCTTCGGTGCTTAACAAATGGCAAGAAAATTTGCATCGTAATAACTTGCTCGCTTGGCGCCATGTGTGTGTTCGTCTTGTTCTTTCCACCGAGGCCACTACAAAGCTCCAACTAGATACTGCAAAATATCTGCAACACAGAGCGCAGTACAGTCCGCGCGCATGACTCTTAGAATTAGATATTGTTTTATCATTCTTTTATACTTGCTACTGTTTTTCTTAATAAATATCATATATGATGTACCCTTTAGCTTCATAAAAATAGTTTTAAAAAATTATATGAGGCACTCTTTTGAGTGTTCTATTAAAAATAAAAATAAAACCATGCTAAAATAATTAAGTGCAAATTATTTACTCCCTTCATCCTATAATAAATCAAGCCCTAAGTTATTTAAATCAAACTATTTAAAATTTGACCAATATTATAGAGAAGAGTATCAACATCCATGACACCAAATAAATACACTATAAAAATATATTTCATGTTGTATCTAATGATACGATTTTGATGTTATAAATATTGGTACTTTTATATAAATCTGGTTAAATTTTAAATAGTTTGACTTTGGCCAATTCAAATTGATTTATTTTGAGACCGAGAAAGTAAGACTGGTTAACATTTAGGGCTGCAGTGATGGAGGAAGACTAGATCGGTGGGACTTATATATTTTGTAAGGACACCATGCATGATTTGTGGTGGATAGCGAAGGTCGAAAGCAATGGGTTCAATTGTAATGCAGTAATGGTACGGGCCAGAGTGGAACGGGGTGAAGGTGACGCGGTCGGACACTTTATCACAGCCAATCAGCGATGGCGTGGATGACAAGATGGAAGGAACACGGAGGTAGAGGGACCAAAAAAAAAAAAAGGGACAGATAATTGCTGGGAAGCTGCAGGGTGTCTTCCTCTCCCAAAATTTTTCAACCCGTCATATCGGATGTTTGACACATGCATAGCGTATTAAATATAGATAAAAAAATAATTAATTACACAGATTGTGATAAATTTGTTAGACGAATTTTTTAAGCCTAATTAGTCTATGATTTGATAATAAAGTGCTACAGTAACACATGTGCTAATGACGGATTAATTAAGCATAATAAATTTGTCTCGCGGTTTCCTCACTAGTTATGTAATTAGTTTTGTTTATTAATATCCGAACACCCCTTCCGACATCACGTAAAACATCCGATATGACACCCAAAAATTTTTCACCCCAGGAATTAAACACCCCCGTAATACCACATTTGAGCTCAAAACGTTTATTTAGAAACTATAAAGCAGCTAGTTTAGCGGCACGTACGTCATGCAGACATTTTTTTAGATAAGGGATATATAAATATCCGGCCTCTACATCCAAGGATGTACACAGCCAATTATTACAATGTCTCGGAACAGAAAAGGAAGAGCAAGCCATGATCTTAAACAATGACCAGGATACTAGAGTAAACAGTAAAATGGTTTTCATCCTTTATTAAAAATCTCTAAAGCAATTGTCTCTAATCTCTTGCTTATCGACGAGAGGATATCCTTGGCTTGCTCATCACGCTGTAGCGGGGCCCAGAAGCGGAGCCAAAACGCTCACCTGAAAATAACCTGCATAATAGAGTTAGTTTTGAGTTTGTTAAAAATAACATCATTCTGGCATCGCCAGATGGCCCAGCACATGGCAGCCACCCCAACCCAGATCACACCTCTAAGCCCCTTATGCTGATTACGAAGCCATGTACCAAACATGTGTGAAAGGATCAAGATGCCCAAGAGGGGGGGTGAATTGAGCTTTTCTAAAAATTAATTGCAAGAATTAAATCCTACAAGCCGGAATTCACCCCTAGTGCCTACTTGTGTTCCTAGAGAGTCTACCGATAAAATTTTTGCACCCTAGTTTCCAATCCTAGTCTAGCCTGACAATTCTAGGAATGTAAATCAAGTAATGAAAGTAAATACGAGAATGTAAATGCTTGAATATAAAGGGCAAGGAACACGGCGATGTTTTTCCGAGGTATCGGAGAGTCGCCACTCCCCACTAGTCCTCGTTGGAGCACCCGCGCAAGGGTGTAGCTCCCCCTTGATCCGCGCAAGGATCAAGTGCTCTCTACGGGTTGATTCTTCGACACTCCGTCGCGGTGAATCACCCAAAACCGCTCACAACATGAGTTGGGTCATCCACAAGCTCCGCCGGATGATCACCAAACTCCCAATCACCACCAAGCCGTCTAGGTGATTGTGATCACCAAGAGTAACAAGCTAGAACTCTCACTTGACCACAACGAGCCCAAATGAGAAGGTGGATGCACACTTGCTACTCTCTAATTGCTAGTGAGGAACTCTCAAGCTTTGATTCTCAAATCTCTATCCTCACTAGAGCTCTTGCACTCCCTTGCACTCTAAAGGGTTTTCTCAGCTGATCAAATGAGCAAGAGACCTCTAAAAGAGGTGGAGGGGACGTATTTATACACCCCTCAAACAAAACGAACCGTTACGTTCTGACACGGGCTGACCGGACGCGCCGGTCGAACTGACCGGACGCGCCGGTCGCCTGTAACGGTCGAAAACCGATTTTTCAACTGAGTGACCGGACGCGCCGGTCAGGGGTGACCGAACGCGTCCGATCGTGCAAGGAGCTTACTGTAAACGCACCGGACGCGAGGCCGCGTCCGATCGGTGATGACCGGATGCGTCCGGTCGTCTCTGGACCTTACTGGACTGTGACCGGACGCGCCGATCACACCCAGGTCGCGTCCGATCGGGTGTTTCCCTCAAGTGACACGTGTCAGCCTCTGACCACCGCGTCCGGTCCTCGCGAGGACCACGTCCGGTCATCAGAGGCAAACCCTAGTCGCGGTAACGTACTGACCGGACGCGTCCGGTCATGCCGAAGACCGCGTCCGGTCAGGGGAAAACGACCCGAAACTTTCCGAAACGCGTCGCAACTTGAACCAAGTTGCTTCCAACTGAACCTTGAGCTATTCTAGAGCTGCCTAGCGCCAAGTTTAACAAGTGTGCACCACACCTAAACATAGGACTCGCCTAGGTCAAGCTACCCGCTCATGCCCCCCTTTATAGTACGGCCAAAAGAGAAAAACGAAGATTCTAACGACTATTCCGAATGTATCTCAACACCTCGACATCCGGAACTAACCGTCCTTAATCTTGACGTCACTCTTTTGAAGACCGAAACGATTTCCATCAAGGGACATGAATACCATGGTGCCCAAAGCAGTTATAACCTCCATGACCTAACTTACCAAAGTTTCTGCAAAACACACGTTAGTCATGGTAATAAAGCGTTGTCATCAATTGCCGAAACCAAACCTTGGGGCCTAGATGCTTTCAATCTCCCCCTTTTTGGTGATTGATGACAACACTAAGTTTCAAAAGATTGGAGTGGAGGTTTTCGAGCATGCTTGGTTCACATAAGCAAAAAGCAATAAGCACAAAGGGTTAGGAATTGCTTATGTGCCCCAAGCCAAAAGAGTGTACTCATAAGATAAGACAAAAAGCGTTAGTACACATAAAGATTATAGCTCATAAGAAATCGGAGTAAGGCACGGAAGCACAACCTTAGAGCTATAACTAAAACGGTGACATTTATTAACACTGTGACTTAGATAACACATTAAGACTCAAAGTTTACCACACGACGACATGTCACACGAATGCAATTACTAAAAAGTAAACATGATGCATGAATGTAGCACCCAAAGAACGAAAACCCTCTATCAAAACTCCCCCTGAAACTACTCTCTCTCCCCCTTTGGCATCAAGCGCCAAAAAAACTAATCTAAGGATCTGACGGGGGGACAGACGGAGTCATGTCGGGTGCCGAGGTGCGCGGAGTAATCACGAAGTGTAGCGAATCACCCTCGGAATCTGAGCTATCTGGCTGACCCTCTGAAGAAGCACGTGGCTGTGAAGCGGTCTGGGTCTGAGCAGGAACAGGTACTGACGTGGTAGCAACAAGAGGATCCGTCTGAGTGACCTGAGCCTGTAGTGAGCCAATAGCAGGGGGATCTGTCGAGGCAACTGACGAAGGGATAGTCTCTGTAGTCCTGGTCCCTGTCACTGGAGGAATAGCTGCCTCGGGAGCTGACAACCCTGAAGAAGTATGAAATGTAGTAGTATGCGAGGGTGTCGGCTGACCAGTCAACTCGCTGTAGGTAGCACTAAAATCACCGAGGGGTGTGCCTGTCAGGAGGTGCGGGCGAGGCTGGTCTGACGGTGTAAACCCCGTATGAATAGGAGTGAAGCTCGGGGACTGGAATGACTGGGGAACCTGCTGCTGTGGAGATGTAAACTGGAAGCTCGGCTGTCCCTGACTCGACGGACCATTGGACTGTAAGGCATGAGTCATGACAGAAGCAGGCGGAGGAACCCCGACTGTGACAAGGTGGCGCAGGAGATCCAAGTACTGCTGCTGACTAGCTGCACTCTGACGCTGAATCTCATATTGCTGTCGCTGCATCTCAACCTGCTGCCTCTGAATCTCAAGCTGCTGACGCTGAAACTCGTCCTGGCGTGCCTGTATCTGTGCAAGTGCTGCAGCTGTGTCCTATGCCTGTCGCTGAATCTGCTGCTGCTGCTGCTCCTGAGCCTGGGTCAGCCTCTCAAGTATAGCCACCATGGCCGTCTCTGAGCGGGAGGCTGAGCCAGAGCCACCGGCCTCGTGGTCGTAAGACCGAGGAGACCGGTACCTGGGGATGGGCTGGTAGTCCTCATCGGTGCTGTCAGAAGTAGCATCCTCAGGTATATCAGCAGTCTGAGCGTCAAGGTCCGCAAGCTCTGCCTCAGCAAGCTCGTCCACTGTAGCGTCCTGCTCAGCTGCTGTCTCAGGAACCTCTGGTCGCTCACGCTGTCCTGGCACTGGGGCCTGATCTCTAGTGACTGAGGCCCAAAGCTGACGGATATCATACTCAGGGAAGGCAGTGGTAGTGTCTGATATCTCCGCCCTGATCTCTGGTGGCATGTGAATAGAAGATCTAATAATAAAGCAGATCCAGTGTGCATAGGGAAGCTGACGATTTCCCTTGATGCCCTCAGCAATAGTGTCCTCCATCTCACTAAGGATGAGATCCTAAATATCAAACTGTGTCTGTGAGAGGAGGTGGTGAACAACCCAAAGCTGCATCCGCGTCAGTCCCTCTCTGTAGCCAAGTCTGGGAAGAAGAGAGCGTCTGATAATAGCATCCAAAACTCTGGCAAGTGGTGTCAGGCTGGCAGGCGTACGACGAGACCCTTCGCCAAAAGGCTCACGAAAGCAGGGTCGAACTAAGTCTGTAGGTGGCACTGCTCCGCCGTGAGGGCGTCTGGGTGGAGGAGTCTGACCATAACACAACTGATGGATCCTCGTGTCAGAAGCTGGGAGTCTGAGGATCTCTCTCGCTCTGGAGCTGTAAAGTCTGTGATTGCGGCCTCGGAATGCAAAGTGAATGAACTCATGGGCATGATCAATCCACAGTGAAGCATAAAACTCTCTGACCCATGTGCCGCAGTATGCACCTGTCCGTCCAAGAAGATCTGACAAGCCAGGTAGATAGGACAGGTGCGGACGAAGCTGCTCTCCCACAACCTCAACCAGTGCCTCAAGCCGACATACCCTCTGAGGTCGAAAAGCTATACCACTGTCAACTAGAGCCCTGTAGAAGTCCTCCTGAAGTGGGGTATAGAAACCCTCTGAAGCTCTGTGATCCCTGACAAGTGGAAACCAATGGCTGACCTCCACGAACCTCAACCCCTGCACCTGACGTGCTGTAGCACCCCTTAGGTCAAAGTGCTCGACCGGGGGTGAACCTCTAGCTCTGGGAGGAGGACGTGCTCCACGACGCTGGCCCTCTGGCCTAGGAGTCACCTGAGTACGAGCACGTGTGGAGCGGCGACGTGGTGGAGACTGAGCTGGCTGCTCCTCTGTATCCTCTGTAGCCTCTGGAGCCTCTGTAGCCTCTGTAGGCTCTGCAGGTGGATCAACTGACATCCCTTCTGTAGCTCCAGTATCCTCTGTACCCTCAGTGGCCTCAGTGCCGAGCTGTCGACCTTCAAGGTGAAAGCGACGCTCGCCTATGCGTATGCCACTGCTCCTGCCACCTCTCTCTGCCTGCTCTGCTGCATCTGCCACGGCCTGAGCAATCTCTGCCTCTGTGAGCGTCTTCTTCTTCTTTCTGGCCATTATCTTGATGCGCTTTCCACGCGCAATCTCTGTCCGACGGGGAGGACTGTCGTCCTCGTCACCAGGAGCACCACCGGTGTTCTTGCAACGCACCATGCTGACCAGCTGACTGAGAGCCTCTGTAAGATGGTGAACTGTCACTCGAGAGGCTTGGCCTCAATCCGTATCCGCAGGCTTGGCCTCGGATTCAGCAAACAGATCTGACCTTGACACACCGACTAACTCGCTGCAACGATGGAATAGAGAGATCTACTATAAGCACATATACAACTAAAAGGTACAAAACCCTAGAGATAGCAAGCATGTGAGATACGAAGTGAGTCGAGACGCGAAGCTACCTCGGATCGACGAGACGACGGTGACAAGATGAGATGACCTAGATCACGAGATTCCCCGAATTCGACGAACGAGCTCTGAAAGGACCGAGTTGAGATAATCAATGGAAAATTACGGTCAAGGTTAGCCCTAGCGACAAAATTGAATGAAATTGATCGAGATCGAACAAGTTTGTCACCTTGAGAAGGATTAGGGCAAAACCCTAGGCTAGGGTTTGGGCTAAACCCTAGGGATGGCTCGGCCGAAGGTAGAAATCGAGGAGCTCGGGTGGTGTCTTAGCACGGGGGAGTTCGCGACTACTGCCGGCGAGGTGGACGGCGGTGGAGGTCCGGCTAACCGGCGGCGGTGGCGTGCGGTGCAGCAGCGGCTGGCGCGGGTGCGGCAGCGGGCGGCGCGTGAGCGGGTGCGTGCGAGCAGCGAGCGCGTGCGGGCGAGGATGGCGCGGTGCGGGCACGGCAAGGGGTCGCCGGCGGTGAGGATGACGGCGAGGAACGCGGCGAGCTCGGCGAGTCGGCGACTAGGGCAAGGCGGCGGCGGAAATCGTGTACGGGTGAAAGAAAACCGACCGAGGACGAACGGTTTTATGAAGGACTTAGATCCGCTCGACGCGCGATGACCGGACGCGGTGGTCGTTATGACCGGACGCGGTGGTGCAGCGTCCGGTCACACTCCAGTAAGCTCCTGGAGTGACCGGACGCGTCCGGTGAGGACTGACCGGACGCGGTCAGAGTCCGGTCGTGGGGAACTCGGGAATTCATCGCGAATGACCGGACGCGGTGGTGGTAACCGGGACCGGACGCGGTGGTCAACACAGGTGCGTCTGGTGCAGCGTCCGGTCACTAGGTCTGGAGTTGGTCTTCTGGATGACCGGACGCGCTGGTGGACGCCGGGACCGGACGCGGTGGTGAAGCATCACTGCGTCCGGTGCAGCGTCCGGTCGCTGTTCTTCGCCCTTCTTCGTTCCAAACTCCGACGCGACTTCTCCCAATCAAGTTCCAATTCAAAGAGACACAAATAAACACCAATTGGAACCTGATATGAGTGACCTCACTCAAACCCTCAAATTTTTCAAAATAGTTTGCCTTAGGCTAGTATTATTTTTAAGAAAATAGGCAATAAACACCCGAGGAGCAACGTATGGCCATGCAATAGAGTTTTTGGACCTTTAGGAGCATCAAAAAGCTCTCTCTATCCATGGACGAACACAGAGGTTGCTCAAAGCGAAACCGAAAAGAAACGACAAACGAACAACCATGCATATGCAATGCAATACAAGAAAGTAAAGCTAGGTTGCTTGTCAAGTTTGATCCACGGTTAGGCTTCTTCACTCCTCCAAAGGAGGGTTATCGTAACCGTGTTAGCCAAGCCCTAGATGCATTGCGATAAAATAAACGTGACATATAATACAATGCAATGCAAGGGACAACACACGCTCATTTTTTAAAGTTACTTGAATCAAGCACATTTAGTTCACTTCTTAGCCTACAAAAGGTAGCCTCATCCAAAGGTTTAGTGAAGATATCCGCTAATTGATTTTCACTTCTTACACCTTCTAGTGATATGTCATTTTTAGCAACGTGATCTCTTAGAAAGTGATGGCGGATATCAATGTGCTTGGTGCGAGAGTGTTGTACCGGATTATTAGCAATTTTAACGGCACTTTCATTGTCACACAAAAGTGGCACCTTTTCAAGAACAATTCCATAGTCTAGGAGGGTTTGTTTCATATATAAGATTTGTGCACAACAAGCCCCCGCGGCAATGTATTCCGCCTCGGCGGTGGACAAAGCCACACTATTTTGCTTTTTAGATGACCAAGATACTAAGGATCTCCCAAGCAAATGGCACCCTCCGGATGTGCTTTTTCTATCAATTTTGCAACCGGCATAATCCGAATCGGAATAGCCAACTAGTTGGAATCTAGCTCCTTTGGGATACCAAAGACCAATGCTTGGGGTGTACTTAAGATATCTTAGGATTCTTTTTACGACACTTAAGTGAGGTTCTTTAGGGCACGCTTGGAAGTGAGCACACATGCACACACTAAACATGATATCGGGCCTAGATGCGGTAAGGTACAACAAGCTACCAATCATAGAACGGTAGAGAGTTTAATCAACCGGTTTACCTCCCTCATCTAGGTCGAGATGTCCATTTGATGGCATTGGGGTCTTGATTGGTTTGCATTCTTCCATCTTGAATCTTTTGAGAAGATCCTTGGTGTACTTTTCTTGAGAGATGAAAATCCCTTCTCTCATTTGCTTGACTTGAAACCCAAGGAAGAATGTGAGCTCACCAATCATTGACATCTCGAACTCCTTCGACATCAATTCACCAAATTCCTTGCAATAATCTTCATTTGTTGACCCGAAGATGATATCATCAACATACACTTGACAAATGAAGATCTCCCCATTAAGCTTCTTGGTGAATAGTGTGGTGTCGACCTTCCCAATGGTGAAGCCCTTCTCAATGAGGAAGTCTCGGAGGCGCTCATACCACGCTCTAGGGGCTTGCTTGAGCCCATATAGCGCCTTGGACAACCTATAAACATGATTAGGATATCTAGGGTCTTCAAACCCGAGAGGTTGATTAACATAGACTAGTTCATTTATAAAGCCATTTAAGAATGCACTTTTCACATCCATTTGATATAGTTTCATATCATGATGTGATGCATATGCAAGGAGGATACGAATGGCTTCAAGTCTTGCAACGGGTGCAAAGGTCTCCCCAAAATCAAGGCCTTCAACTTGAGAGAACCCCTTTTGCAACTAGTCTTGCCTTGTTCCTCACTACTATGCCTTGGTCATCTTGCTTGTTTCGGAACACCCACTTGGTTCCAATGACTCTTGCACCTTTAGGATGCTCTTCAAGTGTCCATACTTGATTGCGGGTGAAGTTGTTCAATTCTTCATGCATGGCATTCACCCAATCCGGATCTTGAAGGGCTTCTTCTACATTCTTAGGTTCAACACAAGAGACAAAAGAGTGATGTTCAACAAAAGAAGCAAGCTTTTGAGATCGAGTCATCACTCCCTTAGTAGGACTCCCTATGATGAGTTCTTGTGGATGAGCTTGAAGTAGAGGTGAATTTCTTCTATCAACCACTTGAGGAGGTGGATGGGGAGCATCAACATCTTGAGCTTGTGCCTCGGCTTGTTCATGAGAGATATAGGTGTCTTCATTTTCAACTCTCTCATTCTTGTCATCATCTTGAGGCACACGTGATGAAGATGGTGGATCAATGATTTGCACATCGTCTTCATCATCTTTTGGCTTGATGTCTCCCACGGGCATGTTCTTCATGGCCTCCCTCAAGGGTTCATCACCTACATCATCACAATTCTCAATTGCTCCTTGGGAGCCGTTAGATTCATCAAATTCCACATCATATGTTTCTTCAACCAACCCGGTGGTATGGTTAAATACTCTATATGCTTTGGACTTTGATGAGTAACCAACAAGAAAACCAATATCACAACGTCTTTGAAACTTCCCTAGGTGTTGACGCTTCTTGTAGATGTAGCATTTGCAACCAAACACCCGGAAGAATGAGACGTCCGGCTTCTTCCCATTAAGCAACTCATAGGGGGTCTTGCCAAGAAACTTTTGTAGGAAGAGGCGATTTGAAGCATAGCATGCGGTGTTGATTGCCTCGGCCCAAAACTTTTCCGGAGTGTTGTACTCATCTAGCATTGTTCTTGCAAGGGTGATCAAAGTCCGGTTCTTTCTCTCAACTACACCATTTTGTTGAGGAGTGTAGGTTGAAGAGACCTCATGCTTGATTCCAATTTCATCATAATAAGCTTCAATGTTGGTGTTGTCAAACTCTTTGCCATTATCACTTCTAATCTTCTTTATCTTGACTTCAAATTCATTTTGAGCTCTCTTTGCAAACTTCTTGAAGCAATTTGCCACTTCGGATTTGTCATGAAGGAAGAAAGTCCATGTGTATCTTGAGTAGTCATCCACTATCACAAGACAATAGAGATTACCACCCAAGCTCTTGTATGTTGTAGGCCTAAACAAATCCATGTGTAGAAGTTCTAGCACTCTTGAAGTTGACATGAAAGCTTTGGTTGGATGAGTGTTTGCAACTTGTTTGCCCGCTTGACATGCACTACAAGGTTTTTCCTTTTCAAACTTCACATCCTTCAATCCTCTCACTAGTTCTTTCTTCAATAGCTTGTTGAGAGTGCTCATTCCAACATGTGCAAGCCTCCTATGCCAAAGCCAACCAAGTGAAGTCTTGGTGAACAAACATGTCATCAAATTTGCATCTTCGGAGGTGAAGTCAACAAGATAAAGATTGTTGTATCTAAAGCCTTTGAAAATCACTTGCTTGTCATCTATCTTTGAAACTTCCACTTCATTTGGTGTGAACAAGCATTGGAAGCCAAGGTCACAAAGTTGCCCAACGGATAATAAGTTGAAACTTAATGAAGCAACATAGAGCACATTTAAGAGTGAGTGATCATTTGATATTGCAATCTTGCCTATACCCTTGACTTTGCTCTTTGAATTATCCCCAAATGTGATCTTCTCTTGACATATCCCATTCTCTTCAATGGAGGTGAACATACGAGGATCACCGGTCATATGTTGAGTGCAACCACTATCAATAACCCAATGAGATCCACCGGTCTTGTAGTTCACCTACACACAAGAGATCAAGCTTTTTGTTTAGGGACCCAAACTTGAGAGGGGCCCTTGACTTTCTCAACTAGTGACTTGGCAACCCATATTTTCTTTGGCCTATTCTTGTTTGGGGGACCCAAAAACATGACTTTCATCTTTCCATTTGAATCTTTTCTTAGCATGTAATGAGCATTGAAGGCAAAGGGTCTAGCATGCTTGGGCAAGGGTTGTGGTGGTGGAGTTTTGCATTCATGAGCAAAGTGACCTTCTTGACCACACTCAACACATCTCTTTGGCTTGGGCTTTGACTTGCTTTGTTGTTGTTGAGCTTTTGCTTTCTTCTCTTGATTTGCCAAGTACCCAATACCACTTCTATCCATCTTCATTACGGTGTTCATGAGGAGCTCACTTTACAAATATTGACCTCTTGTGAACTTGCTTAGACCGGTCTTGAGATGCTCTTTCTCTTGCTTGAGCTTTTTGTTCTCTTCAATGAGTGACTCATTTGTTGTTTGCTTCTCAAGAGCCATCAAACCTTTAAGCTTCTTATTCTCATTTGCAAGCTTCTCATTCTCACACTTGATCTTGGCATAATCATCATAGTTGCTTGACTCAACCACACTCTTGCCTTTGCTACTAGAACCTTGCTCAATGCTTTCAATGATCAAATCATCACATGATGTAGCTATATCACACTTAACAACATTGTTAGTAGCATCATGTGTCTCAAGAGCAAGTTCATTAGCAACCACAAGACTATCATAGTCAATTTTTAATGTGGTGTATTTGTCTTTTAGAGAGTTATGTCTAGTGATGAGCTCATCATGCTTTTTCTCAAGTTTATCATGTTGATCTTTAAGCTCTTTATTTGAGGTTTTGAGCTCCTTGAGATGAGAAGACATAACTTCATTTTGATCTCTAAGCTCACCACTAGTTTTTTGAGCATTTTCTAGCTTTGATGAGAGTGATTCATTTTCATTTTGAAGTTCATCATGTTCATTTCTTGTCCTTCTTATGATTTTAGTGTATTTGTTTAGCAATTTTACAAGCTCATCATAAGAAGGTGCGTCATATTCATCATCACTATCACTATCATCACCATCATCACTATCATGGTTTTGTACCTTTCGTTCACCCTTGGCCATAAGGCATAGGTGAGTAGTGGACGATGATGGTGAAGGAGGCGGTGAAGGTGGTGATGAAGATGTCGGTGAAGGTGATGGCCCCATCACAAAAGCGGCAACCTTCTCTTTCTCATCATTGCTCTCATCTTCGGAGGACTCACAAGATGATTCAATGTCGGTGAGCCAATCACCAACAATGTATGCCTTTCCTCCCTTCTTCTTCTTGTAGAACTCCTTCTTCTTGCCATCCTTCTTCTTGTATGGCTTGTTCTTCTTCTTCTCATCTTCTTCATCACTTGAATCATTTTTCTTGCCCTTGTTCTTGTTCTTGAACTTGTCTTTTGGTGGTCTAGGGCATTGATGAGCTAAGTGGCCAAGTTCACCACAATTGTAGCAATCCATCTCCGAGATGGGCTTTCTCTTGCTACTTGTGAAGAATTTCTTTTTCTTGCCATCGAACTTGATGCCACTCTTATTGAGCTTCTTTAGCATCTTGGTGGTCTTTCTCACCATGAGTGCAAGTGATTCATCATCGACATCACTTTCACTTGAGCTTTCTTGCACCATCATGGCTTGGCCCTTCTTCTTCTTCTTGTCATGGCTAGCTTTGAAGGCTCTTTCTTCTTGGAAGATGATGAGCCCTCTTCCGGAGTGATGTGCATGTACATCTCATGAGCATTGATCTTCCCCAATACTTGTGTCGGTGTTGCGGTGGAAAGATCACTTTGGTGAAGCACGGTGACAATGTGACCATACTTCTCAACGGGAAGAACACTCAAGATCTTCCTTGCAACATCCGATTGGCTCATTTGAGTGAGCCCAAGAGCATTGAGGTCCTCTACAAGAACATTTAAGCGAGTGTACATGTCATTAGCACTTTCTTTGGGAAGCATCTCAAAAGAATTAATTTTCTTTAAAGCAATATGATAGCGTTCCTCACGCTCACTCTTAGTTCCCTCATGGAGAGCACAAAGATTTTCCCACAATTCATGAGCGTTCTTTGCATTACGCACACGATTGAAGATATCTTTGCCTAAGCCCCGGTAGAGTGCATTTTTGGCCTTTGCATTCCACCGGTCGTACTTCTTCTCGTCACCAATGGGGTTTGCGGGATCCTTGATAGCGGGAAGCCCTTGGGTTGCGGCTCTAAGGCACCCGACATCTATGGCTTCGAGATACGCCTCCATGCGGATTTTCCAATATGGAAAATCATCCCCCTCAAAGGTGGGAGGTGGTCCTTCCCCGTTAGACATCTTGCTCTAGGCGGTAAAGCCTAAATTAGGAGCAACACGGCTCCGATACCAATTGAAAGGATCAAGATGCCCAAGAGGGGAGGTGAATTGGGCTTTTCTAAAAATTAATTGCAAGAATTAAATCCTACAAGCCGGAATTCACCCCTAGTGCCTACTTGTATTCCTAGAGAGTCTACCGATAAAAGTTTTGCACCCTAGTTTCCAATCCTAGTCTAGCCTGGCAATTCTAGGAATGTAAATCAAGCAAATAAAGTAAATACGAGAATGTAAATGCTTGAATGTAAAGGGCAAGGAACACGGCGATGTTTTTCCGAGGTATCGGAGAGTCGCCACTCCCCACTAGTCCTCGTTGGAGCACCCACGCAAGGGTGTAGCTCCCCCTTGATCCGCGCAAGGATCAAGTGCTCTCTACGGGTTGATTCTTCGACACTCCGTCGCGGTGAATCACCCAAAACCGCTCACAACATGAGTTGGGTCATCCACAAGCTCCGCCGGATGATCACCAAACTCCCAATCACCACCAAGCCGTCTAGGTGATGGCGATCACCAAGAGTAACAAGCTAGAACTCTCACTTGACCACAACGAGCCCAAATGAGAAGGTGGATGCACACTTTCTACTCTCTAATTGCTAGTGAGGAACTCTCAAGCTTTGATTCTCAAATCTCTATCCTCACTAGAGCTCTTGCACTCCCTTGCACTCTAAAGGGTTTTCTCAGCTGATCAAATGAGCAAGAGACCTCTAAAAGAGGTGGAGGGGACGTATTTATACACCCCTCAAACAAAACGAACCGTTACATTCTGACACGGGCTGACCGGACGCGCCGGTCGAACTGACCGGACGCGCCGGTCGCCTGTAACGGTCGAAAATTGATTTTTCAACTGAGTGACCGGACGCGCCGGTCAGGGGTGACCGGACGCATCCGATCGTGCAAGGAGCTTACTGTAAACGCACCGGACGTGAAGCCGCGTCCGATCGGTGATGACCGGACGCGTCCGGTCGTCTCTGGACCTTACTGGACTGTGACCGGACGCGCCGATCACACCCAGGTCGCGTCCGATCGGGTGTTTCCCTCAAGTGACACGTGTCAGCCTCTGACCACCGCGTCCGGTCCTCGCGAGGACTGCGTCCGGTCGTCAGAGACAAACCCTAGTCGCGGTAACGTACTGACCGGACGCGTCCGGTCATGCCGAAGACCGCGTCCGGTGAGGGGAAAACGACCCGAAACTTTCCGAAACGCGTCGCAACTTGAACCAAGTTGCTTCCAACTGAACCTTGAGCTATTCTAGAGCTGCCTAGCGCCAAGTTTAACAAGTGTGCACCACACCTAAACATAGGACTCACCTAGGTCAAGCTACCCGCTCATGCCCCCCTTTATAATACGGCCAAAAGAGAAAAACGAAGATCCTAACGACTATTCCGAATGTATCTCAACACCTCGACATCCGGAACTATCCGTCCTTAATCTTGACGTCACTCTTTTGAAGACCGAAACGATTTCCATCAAGGGACATGAATACCATGGTGCCCAAAGCAGTTATAACCTCCATGACCTAACTTACCAAAGTTTCTGCAAAACACACGTTAGTCATGGTAATAAAGCGTTGTCATCAATTGCCGAAACCAAACCTTGGGGCCTAGATGCTTTCAATGTGGCTGATAGATCTTGGTTGAGTTAAATTAGTAGCAAATAAAATAATCCTCCAAATCATTTTGGCGAAAGGGCAATCGATGAATAAGTGTTGGATAGTCTCATTCATATTACAACAGATACACTTCTGGCCCCCTTTTCAGTTCTTCCTAGCGAGGTTGTCTTTGGTTAGGACCACTCCCCTTTGTAGGAACCAAAGAAAGATTTTAATCTTTAGAGGAATTTTTATTTTCCAGAGTTTCCTATGAAGAAAAGGTGGTTGTGTATCAATAAGATGGAGATACAGCGACCGGACAGAAAATAACCCAGATTTGGTTAAGTTCCATCTAAAATAATCTGAACCACCCACCAATTCAACATTAGAAATCTGTGCTACTAAATTTAGCCATTCTAAAAGTTTATTGCCCACCAAAGCCCTACGAAAGGAGATGTTTAGGGGACTAGAGGCTAACACCTTCAATACAGTTGCGTGGCGATCACACACCGTATTATATAAAGAAGGATATTTAACTTTTAAAGGCTTATCTCCTACCCAAATATCATCCCAGAACCTCGTTTTGGTCCCATCTTTAATATCGAAGGAACCTTTAGCTAAGACCTCATCTTTGATGCACATGAGGCCTCTCCAAAAATGTGAATCATGGGGTTTAGCTGTCACTTGAGTAAGGGTTTTCGATCGTAGGTATTTGTTCGTTAGTAGGGACTGCCACGTGCCCTCTGTGTTAAGTAGATTTACCAACCACTTTGCCAATAAGCATTTATTCTGCAGTTGTAAATCCAGGATACCTAGACCCTCTTGGTCCTTAGGACGACATAAGATGTCCCATCTGGCAAGTCTATATTTATGTTTGTCAGTAGATCCTTGCCAGAAGAATCTTGATCTGAAATGATCAAGGTTTTTGAGTATTCCTTTAGAGATCTCGAAGAAGGACATCATAAACATGGGTAGACTGCTTAAGACAGAGTTAAGCAGAACTAATCTTCCCCCATAAGACAAGTACTTTGCTTTCCAGCAAGAGAGTTTCTATTGAAATCGTTCTTCAACCTTTCTCCATTCAGAGTTCAGGAGATGTCTATGGTGCATTGGGATCCCTAGATATCTGAAGGGATATTCCCCCGCATTACACCCAAAGAGACTAGTATAATAAGGTTCCATCTCTTTAGCTGCCCCATAGCAGAAAATTTCACTCTTGTGGAAATAATTTTAAGCCCAGATAATTGTTCAAAGGCACATAGCAAAAGTTTTAAATTCTTTGCTTGTTCTGGGTCGTGGTCTATAAAGATAATGGTGTCATCTGCATATTGTAGGATTGATAGACCTTCATCAATAAGGTGGGGGATGACTCCTCTTATTTGACCATCGGCTTTTGCTCTATTAATAAGAAGAGCTAGCATATCAGCGACAATGTTAAATAAGATTGGCGACATAGGATCTCCCTGCCTGAGTCCGTGTCTGGTTTGGAAGTAGGGGATCATTGACTTTGATCCCTACACGTCCCCCAGTGACCATACTCTGAACCCTCTACACCACTTGGGGGAGAAGCCTTTCATGCGTAAGGTTTGCTGTAACGAAGGACCACTTCACTTTATCATATGCCTTTTCGAAGTCAATTTTGAAAATGACCCATCTCTTTTTTTGGTGTGTAACTCATGGATAGTTTTGTGCGTAAGAAGGACCACTTCACTTTATCATATGCCTTTTCGAAGTCAATTTTGAAAATGACCCATCTCTTTTTTTGGTGTGTAACTCATGGATAGTTTTGTGCAATATTACTACTCCTTCCATGATATTCCTGTCTGGCATGAAGGCAGTCTGCGTTGGGCTCACCACCGTTTTGGCTACCATATTCAGTCTATTTGTGCCAACTTTAGTGAAGATCTTGAAGCTCACATTGAGGACACAAATTGGTCTATATTGCTGAATTTTTGTAGCATTTTGAATTTTTGGAATTAAAGTAATGATTCCAAAATTCAGGCTGTAGAGATCAAGGGCCTCCCTATGGAGGTCTGCAAAGAGGCATAGAAGGTCCTCTTTGATGATTCCCCAAAACACCTGATAGAATTCCGTAGGAAATCCATCCAGGCCTGGAGCTTTATTATGCTCCATTTGGAAGACAGCATCCCTCACCTCAGATTCGGTGAACGGGCTAATTAGGATATCATTTTCTTCCGGGGAAAACTTGAGGAATATCAAGGGTGTGATCTTCCACAAGTGTGATCTCAGAATGTTTCAGGTGGCCCAAAGAGATTCTTATAATATCTTGTAATATGGCTTTTTGAGGCACTCATCACCGACTACAGTCCCTTGATCATTTTCAAGTCTGTAGATATGTTGTTTACGGTGTTTTCCCATTAGCCACTAGATGGAAGAAACCGAGTGTTAGCATCACCCTCCAAGAGGGTTTTTAACTTTAGCTCGCTCATACCATTTCAGTTCCTCCTCTCTTAGAAGAGTAAACTAACCGCTCTTTTAGATAGTGTTTAAGATCAATTTCTTGATCAGAAAGTTGAGTATTCTCAGATTTCTTATCAAGAGTCTCTAAACGAGCTAGCAGGGTCCTTTTTTTCTTTTTTGTAAGACCCTGCAGTGTGTTTAGCCCAACCTCTAAGATGTTGTCTGAGCCTGCGGATCTTGAAACTGCCAACGTTCAAGCGAGGTCGACCCCGAGCATGGAGATTGCCAAATATTTGTAACCATGTCATAAAATCCATCCCGTAAACAACCATCCCCTCTCAAATTTAAAAGGACGATTATTGGTCTGGTGGGTCGAAGCTCCAGTGTTAAGCACAAGGGGAGTATGGTCGGAAGTATTTCTATCTCTAGGTTCGACTGTTTGTCAACGGAAACTGATTTTTCCCATTCAGTGCTGACGAGGACTCTATCTAACTTTTTGAAAGTTGGATTATCCCCTGGCCCCCGCCCAAGTAGTCAAAATCCCCTGAACTCTTGTCCTCTGGAGTTCGCTTTATATTGAAATCCCCCCTATTATATATGGAATAGTTTCTTTAGAACAAGAACAAGTGTTGGCGAGCTCTACCAGAAAGGCATTCTTGTTTTGGATTTGAGCAGGCCCATATACTGTGTATAGTGTAAATTTGAAGTCATTTGATTTGCATCTTAGGGTGAATTTTACATAAAAATCTCCCTCATCAATGGCTCCAATGTCGAAAAAATTAAGGTCCACACCTAGAAGAATGCCTCCTGATCTACCATGGGGTGCCATGGTGTGCCAAAGAAAATCGTGTCCTCCACAAAGATTTTTGAGGACATGATCCGGGAAAGAATCCCGCCCAGTCTCAGAGAGAGCGATAAAATTAATTTGCTCTTCCTTAACTAATTCTGCCAAGAACCTGTGTTTAGCCAAGTCTGCAAGACCTCTGCTATTCCAGAAGACTCCCTGCATTTTAGAATAATTTTAGAGGGTGTCTTTGGCTTCACGATGTTTTATGTGATGTCACGATGTCCTTTAGAATAATTCCAGAAGACTCCCTACATCCGATATGACGGCCGTATCATTCGTGAGCTCGGCGATCCTCTGGCTGAGGTTCACGGCCTCGCCCGGCGGAGACACCGCGATGGCAGCGACAAGGCGGCCGAGCTCCTCCTCCCGGACGCCGCGGAACGACTGCACACGGCGGGCACTGAGCAGCTCCAGGATGCTGATCTTGCGGAGCTGCCGCCACAGGGCGCCATAGGGCGCGAACACCAGGCCTTCCCCATCTGCCAAAATGACCTTCATCGTCGGGCTCCATGGGCGCGTGGCGAAGTTGACGTCGTGCGTCTTCATGATTTCTCGAGCGGCGTCCTGCGACGACGCAACGACGATGGGGACCTCCCCGAGCTTGAGGTAGATGCACTACCGGAAACAGTATCTTTGCTGAGCGTCATATGCTTTCCCGAGCGTCAAATATCGGGCGCTCGGCAAAGAATCCTTTGTCGAGAGCCTGCGCTCGGCAAATATTGGCTCTCGGCAAATCCAAGTTTTGCCGAGAGCTCGACGCTCGGCAAATATTGGCTCTCGGCAAAGTCAAACTTTGCCGAGAGCTCGACTCTCGGTAAACAAAAAATCTCGGCAAAGCCTCAACCCCCACAAACGGCACCCTTACGCCATCATCTTTGCCGAGAGCCTGCTGTTAGGCTCTCGGCAAATTTTTTTTGGATTTTTGGTCCCAAATTTTTTGTGCAGCCTTGCTACAGTACTATAAGCCAAAATTTGAAATTTGGTGTATTTTCCATCCCTCTTGCTATATTTCATGTATTTTTTTCATTTTCTTGATTTTTTCCGCAAGACGCACATTTGTACGGCAGGTGCATGAAATAATGAATCTCAGCGATTCAAAAAATTATATTCATTCTTCCGAGGGTATTTCGACGCCGTATCTAGGGACAAATGCGGAAACTCGACCATCTCGTGCACGCGACATGGCGACCAAGTTGCGTGAGATTTGATTTAAAAATATATAAAATGTGAATGGAGTCGGAAAATCATGAAAATGGACGGCAGACCTTGACATCGCATGTAGAAGCTATAAAAAAATTTTGAAAATGTTTGAAGCAAGATGGTTGAAACCCTTAGATCTCCACATGTGATAACAAGATATCGCATGCGGAGATCTCAGGGTTTCAACTATCTTGTGTCACAACTTGCTTCAAACATGTTTAAATTTTTTTTATAGCTTCTACATGCGATGTCAAGGCCTCCCGTCTATTTTCATGATTTTCCGACTCCGTTCACATTTTATATATTTTTAAATCAAATCTCACGCAACTTGGTCGCCATGTCGCGTGCACGAGATGGTCAGTTTCCGCGTTTGTCCCGAGATATGGCGTCGAAATACCCTCGGAAGCATGAATATCATTTTTTGAATCGCTAAGATTCATTATTTCATGCACCTGCAGTTCAAATGTGCGTCTTGCGGGAAAAATAAAGAAAATAAAGAAAATGCGAGAAATATAACAAGATGCATGGAAAATACACCAAATTTCAAATATGGCCACCTAGTACTATATCAAGGCTGCAGGAAAAAATTAGGAGCAAAAATCAAAAAAAATATATATATATATATTTTGCCGAGAGCCTCCTAAAGCTCTCGGCAAAGATCCTCTTTGCCGAGAGCCTGGGCTTGGGGGCTCTCGGCAAAGAAAATCAAAAAAATAAAAACTCTTTGCCGAGAGCCGCCTGACCTAGCTCTCGGCAAAGAACGCCGGCAAATAAAATAAAATAAAAGAACCTCTTTGCCGAGAGCCAGGGCTGGGGCTCTCGGCAAAGAAAATCAAAAAAAAAAAGAAAAACTCTTTGCCGAGAGCCGTCTGATCTAGCTCTCGGCAAAGGGGTTCGTACATTTAAAAAAAACCGCCCCTCTCACCCCTCACACACGCGCCCTCACCCGACCGGACGCCCCTCACCCGACCCGCCGCCGCCCGGCCGCGCCCCCGCCCCTGCCCCCGCGCCGGCGCCACCGCCCGGCCGCGTCCTCGCCCCGGCCCTACCGCGCCCCCGCACGTCCGCTCCCCCGCCCCCGCCCGAGCGCGCCCCGGCCCCTGGCCGTCCCCCGCTCTGCCACGCCGCGGCTGTGCAGCCGGCCCCGCGTCGCCGCTTCACCGCCGGTCCGACCGGTTGGAGAGGAGGCCGAGAGGGGGAGTAGGTGGAGGAGAAGGAGAATAGGAGGTGGAAGAAGAGGGGGAGGAGGAGCTCGCCCCGGCCGTCCAAGATCCGGTGGAGGAGGGAGGAGGAGCTCGCCGCGGACCTCGCGTCGTCCCCACAGCCGTCACCGTCCGCTCACCGGCAAAGGTATACCCTTCCCTGCATAACGTCGGTTCTTATCGTTAGATGCAATTGGGATTCACAAAGGTCTTGCTAAGCACCGAAAATACAGGAGTAGTAAACTTCAGAGTAGCAAAATGGTGTTTTACCGCAACAGCTGTGATCATTGGCGGATGGGTTCCCTTTGTGATGTAATTGAACAGCTTCTCAGTTGCCTAGTCTTGATCATCCAGGGCACAACCATCAATTCGCTATGCAGCTGAGTTGATGCATAGACACTTTGAGCAAATCCCTGAACCCTGATTAAATCTGTCTAGAATAACTCAAAACAAAGAACACTCCAGCACGCCAACAAGGAATTCTCCTTGATCATTATTTTACATCTTTTTATGCGTTGCCTCAGCAAGAAAATGAATGCACCAAGACGTCCAATAATGTTGGTCCTAGATGCCACCTTCATGACTTGGAAGCACATAGCATTTTTTGTTCAACTGAAACCAAATACTGCGTCCTATGCTTAGCAGCACCAGCCAGCCATCTCGTGTGGGCAAACTGGCATGTGCCCATGTCCTTGGCTCCTTGCACCTCGAAAAGAAGAAAAGAGTAGTGCATATCCCTAACTCCTTCCAAGTTTTCAGACTGCAATGGCCTTGTGGTTAATTTATAGTCCTGATGCTGTTTAAGTAGTTAGATGTTAGTTAATGGTGAGCCTTTAGAATATCTGATCCACCATTTCTGACTCAAAAGGATCATGCTTGTTTTAGTTTGGCTGAATTCATTGCTATGCAAGGTGCCAGTCTTGCAACCATGAAATTTGCTTTGTCAGAAGTCGCCAGAATTCATGACCAACATTGCTTTGTCACAGCCAAATGAATTTAGCAAATCGTCAGAAGTCAGAACTTGTAGGCACATACAATTTGCTGACAATGACATGCAAACTCAAAATAAAAACAGCAGCGAGTATAATTATTCTCGTCCAACCAAAAACATACACAACAGCAGGTTTTTACGACATGATATGCTCATGGCTCAGGTACTAGTATTTCAAACAACCATACTGATATAATTCAAGACAGAAATATGCAATTCTAGCAAGTAGCGGCAGTGTGAAACTGTGAAGTTTCTTCATCAGTAATAATATAAGATGCCGGCTGGCAGCCGGCTCGATCGATCTTGTAGCGTCAGTGAGTGAATCAACTCGTACCTGCTCGGCAGGAAAAACGGAGAAGCCAAGGGTCGACCACAATACGGATTTTATTTTATTTACTTTGCACGGTTCTTTTCCAATTTAAATCCCCCCCCCCAACACACACACACCCTTTTTTTCTGACATGACACGCAATGACAAAGCAATGTTGTGAAGGACATGAGAGCTAGCGAGGAGTCTCAGTGTTAGGGGAGGTTTGGTCGCCAACAAAAGCCCAAGACAGCAGACTACTCGACCTCTACACACTTTCCAACTGTTCTGGTCAATATCATGCTAATTATTAAAGCTCAGCAAAATAAAGGTGTAAGGCATGGATTTATTGCATATATATATTCAGATGATATGCAATGCATTTACATAAACTTGGAAAATGCAGAGAAAGATCCTTTTGGTATTTTTGTTTCATATACCATCAGTATTACAAATTTACAATATATAAGCACTGCAGTATATATGTGTATTATTCTCATGCATGAATGACTCACTTGCACACTTGACACTCCTCGTCTCTGAGCTAGCTAGCATATATTCAGAGTGTGTGTTTATATTTATACATAATCTATATACTCTGAAGTTTGAATTAATGTGTCATGCTATCAGAATATGATATGGAGCACAGTACTCCATATATGTACTAAAAGGCATGCACGTATATGTATACATATATGGATGTCTATACGTAAAGCTTACAAAATTCAGAGGGAGATACGTATATCGATCAGCGTATATAGTATAGTATACAAGATGTGCTTGCAGGAGGGCCATCGGACGTGGGAGGCCTGTCCGGTAAAACATCATTGGCAGATCATGTGTCTAGGGCTCTTGCCTGCTGGAATCTCCTTGCCCGCTTCTCCGGTGAGTCTGTAGCTAGTCCGGCCGATTCCACTTCTCATTCTCGATTAATTAGGCTATCAATCTCATCCTGATCTTCTGCCTGCTCGAGAATGGGATCCAAGCTTGGGTGGTCACCGGTATAATGCAATGCAGCAGCAGCCTGTGCTGCCAAGCCCCTTGTCCCAGGCTTACACTCTGGCTCAGGAACATGCCATGACCGTGCAGCGGCCCTGGAATCACCCTGCTGAAGCTCTATCTGTGCAGCCTGGCTGGCTATCGGTTGATTTAGTGGTTGCTTCTGTGTGTCTGTCTCAACTCTCAAGGAGACATCTTGGTCTTGGTTGATTTAGTGGTTGCTTCTGTGCGTATATTAAGGCTACACAGAGGGGCCAATTTATTCAATAGAATTTAATTTAAATGGGAATGGTAAGTTACTAATTTCGTCTAGGCTTCATTCTGGGGTAGGGTGGACTCATGGGTAGCCACAGTTTAATACATAACTTCGACATATGGTACTAAAATTGAATGAATAATCCTTACAACCCACCAAATCCTTACAACGCCACCATCTCACTTGTTTTGCTACATTATATGTAGTTGCAGGATCGTCCACTGCGGGTCTGCCTGCACTGCTTCACCTCGCCACTGCACCGACTCGTCACTGCGCCGCTAGCCTGACTCCGCCACCACCCTAGGTATAAATAACCTCTCCTCCCGGATAAGGGTTGTAGGTCATGAACCCAGTTAGGCGTCTCCCGTCCGAAAGAGATACGGTTGGAGGTATGCAGATCTCTGCATGTCGATAACTGTATCTGTTTCGGATTGTCCATATTACTTGGACAGCCCGCGGATGCGTAGATGAGGCTAGCTCCCATGGTCTGCCCTGATTCGAGACAGAGTTTCGGCATCACCTCCCTGTTGTTCTCCGGATACACACTCTCCCTACAGGGACGTGTATCAGGAGAACAGCGGGGAGGTGCTGCCGAAATTCTGTCTTAGGTTGGGGTAGACAATGGGAACTAGCCTCGTCTACGCATCCGCGGGTGGAATTAGGACCTATCCTCACCTATTAGATGACAATAGGATGTAAGTACTTGGATGTAGATGTAAGTACTCGGATGGATGACAGTAGGATGGATGACCGTCAGTGGATGTACACAGGCCGCAGAAGCAAGAGTGATTTCTGTGATGAATGGTTGCACAAGACAGATACTTTCTTGAACCATGCATTTGGCTCGGCTCGGCGAGGAGAGATGAAAGTATTGTGCCCGTGCAGCAGATGTGGGAACCGGCGAAGGTAAGACAAGAAGAACATGGGTAAACATCTTCTGAACCATGGATTCACGCCGGACTACACCCGGTGGATCTACCATGGTGAAGTACATCATTTGAGAGAGGAGGCGGTGCGACCACGTCTGCAGGACTTTGATGCTGATGCTGGGGTAGCAGACCTGTTAGATGACTTCCAACAAGCACAGTACGCTGCAGGACGTACGGAGGAGGAGATGGAGAAGACCGCAAAGGCGTTCTACGACATGATGTCTTCAGCACAGAAATCCCTTCATGATCGGACAACGGTTTCTCAACTGGATGCCATTGGCCGTGTGATGGGGTTCAAGTCCCAGTTCAACCTGAGTCGAGAAGCGTTCGATGGTATGTTGGCCCTATTTGGTAGCATGCTTCCGGACGGCCACATATTGCCAAAGAGCCTGTACGAGTCACAGAAACTGCTTCGTGCACTGAAGATGCCGTATGAGCAGATACATGCATGTCCAAATGGGTGCGTCCTCTTCAGAAAAGATCTCAAGGATGCAGGTTACTGTCCGAAGTGTAAAGCGTCGAGATACATGGAGGTAGACGATGGTGAAGGCCTGAAGAGACAACTTTCTATCCCCATGAAAGTCCTGCGTTACCTGCCATTCACACCGAGGATCCAACGTCTCTACATGACCGAGGAATCCGCGAAACAGATGAGATGGCACAAACAGGGTACACGATACAATCCTGAGAAGATGGTACATCCCGCCGATGGTGAAGCATGGGTCCACTTTGATCGCATTCATCATGACAAAAGTAGAGAGGCTCGTAATGTTCGTGTTGTGTTTGCTACAGACGGTTTCAACCCCTATGGACTCATGGCTGCCCCCTACACCTGTTGGCCCGTCTTCGTTATCCCCCTCAATCTTCCCCCCGGCGTCCTATTTCAACATCATACTGTCTTCTTGTCGTTGATAATTCCTGGACACCCGGGGAATAACATGGGTGTGTACATGGAGCCTCTGATTGATGAATTGGAAACTGCTTGGAACGAAGGGGTATTGACATACGACCGAGCTTCAAGGTCAAACTTCACAATGCATATCTGGTACCAGTACTCACTGCATGACTACCTGGCATATGGGATATTCTGTGCCTGGTGTGTCCACGGCAAGTTCTCATGCCTGGTTTCCAAGATAGCTATGAGATTTATCTGGTTGAAGAAGGGTGGCAAGTATTCGGCGTTCGACCAACATCGACAATTCCTGCCTCTTGACCATCCTTTCAGACAAGACACCAAGAACTTCACTAAAGGGGTCGTGGTGACAGATCCTCCACCCCGGATGCTGACCGGTGCCGAGGTTCATGCTCAAATAGATGCTCTCAAGTTCAATGAAAGAGACGGTCGTTTTGCGGGGTATGGTAAGGAACATATGTGGACGCATAAGTCAGGCTTGGAAAGGCTCCCCTATTACGATGACCTTCTTCTGCCACATAATATTGATGTAATGCACACTGAAAAGAACATCGCCGAGGCACTTTGGGGAACACTCATGGACACTGAAAAGTCCAAGGACAACCCTAAGGCTAGATTAGACCTGGCACTCTTGTGCGATAGACCAAAGCAAGAGATGCGGTCTCCTCAACCCGGCAGGAGATGGACACGGCCCAAGACCGATTTCATCTTGAGCAGGCCACAAAGGAAAGAAATACTTCAATGGATCCAGACATTGACATTCCCTGATGGATATGCAGCGAATCTGAGGAGAGGAGTCAACTTATCTAGTCTGCGAATCCTAGGAATGAAGAGTCATGACTTCCACGTATGGATCGAGCGCCTTCTTCCGGCGATGGTTCGAGGCTATGTTCCTGAGCCTATGTGGGTTGTCCTGGCAGAGTTGAGCTATTTGTTCCGCCAACTTTGTGCCAAGGAGATATCTCGGTCCATCATTGCTGACTTAGAGAAAGCTGCACCTGTGTTGATCTGTAAGCTGGAGAAGATCTTTCCACCAGGCTTCTTCACTCCGATGTTGCATTTGATCGTACACGTCCCTAATGAGGTTCGAATGGGAGGGCCTGTGCATTGCCGTTGGTGCTATCCAGTCGAGAGAAATCTGAAGACTCTTCGCAAGAAATGTAGAAACAAAGTCAAAATTGAGGCTTCCATTGCAGAGGCATTCATTCTAGAGGAGGTGTCAAACTTCACTGAACAATACTACTCCGAGAACCTTCCTAGCGTGCATAATGCACCCCCTCGTTACAATGCTGGAGAAAATGAATCGAGTCTTAGCCTTTTCCGAGGCCAGCAAGGCGCGACAAGTGGATCCACAGTTAAGCAGTTGAACTATGAAGAGTGGCGAAAGATCATGCTATACATGCTTACCAACCTTGATGAGGTGCAGCCGTACATGGGGTAAGTTCTCAACTATGTTCATTCAATTCGCCGACACTATTCTGCATCAAACACCCTTGTTTTTCTTTCGTACAGGGAATTTCTTCATCAATTCTGGAATGGGCCAAGGCCTCCTTCTGACCCGATAGCCGAAACCCTAATTGCAAACGGGGCGGGGCAAGGGAGGCCCGATTTCATTTCTTGGTTCCGACAGAAGGTCCTATCCAACCGAGGTCATACTTAGTCCGATATTCCAACTGGCTCCTACGTTCGGACTTAATAACGTTATACCTTGCTTCACCTTGCAGGCTCAGACCGATGCGTCTATGAGTCAAGAGCTGAGACAGGTTGCAAACGGCTTTGACCGTAGGGTCAAGTCATTTAACGGTTACGACGTGAATGGATATCGCTTCCACACAGCGATATACGAGCAGAGTCGGCCCAATCAGAAAACCACAAACAGCGGAGTTTGTACTCCAGGCAATGACAACTGTGACTACTATGGAAGAATTGAAGAAATATATGAACTTTCATTTCACGGTGACAAGCCTCTGAATCCTGTAATATTCAAATGCCTTTGGTTCGACCCTGGAGTAACGAGGCTCACACCAAATCTTGGGCTAGTTGAAATTCGACAGGATTCTGTCTATCCAGGAGCCGATGTGTATATTGTGGCTCAACAGGCCACGCAGGTTTATTACACACCATATGCGTGCAAAAGCAAAGAGCATATCTTGGGTTGGTATATTGTGCACAAGATATCGCCACATGCTAAACTACCTCTCCCCAACGATGAGGATTATAACTTCAACACAAACACGTATGATGGGGAGTTCTTTCAAGAAGCTGGGCTACAAGGGACGTTCACGATAGACTTAACCGAAGCGATGGAAATGGAAGTAGAGAATGATGACGAGGACGCTGGGGATGAGGTGGTAAATGAGAAGGACATACAAATGCTAGAACGATTCCTTTTAGGCGAAGCAAATGAAGACAACCTCCCGTCTTCGGATACTGAGGAGTACTTAGACATGGTTGACAGCGATGACGACACTTATGCTCCGGCTAATCCCGATGATGCAGATTATTTCTAATTCATGTAATATTATGTTATATTCTACTCCTGTTACGTTTTTTCTTAGGATCTAGGGTTTTATTTATTTTGCATATATTTCATTATGTTATTTCTAATACAATATTGTTTGTTCTGTTTAAATGCAGGAGGTCGAGCCAAGATGCCAGGCGGACGTCAGAGGTCGATGAGCTCCCTGTACCGGGCCTCGCAGGACGACGGGCCATCTCGGCAAAGGAGGGGTCACCGTCGGAGGGAGCCGACTCCACCGGAGGACGAGGTGCCGGCCACGCCCGAGGCCGAGGCTCAGGCGGACGAGGGGCAGGAGGACCCCGAGCAGGAGGATGAGCCGTCGGCCGAGGCAAACGAGGGTTCGGCTGCCTCAGGGGCGTCCACACCCTACTTGCGAGGTCCTGCCAGCCTCCCGGCCCGACCGATACCACTTCACCAACGCCCAGTGATCCGCCCCGTTGGACAAAGGTACATGTTTTAACTACTCGTTCATATGATATGTTTAAAATTGAAATAGAAACTAATAATCTTTCTGTATCACTTGTGCAGGCATTGGGAGTTTGTGGAGGGTCGCGGCCGCAAACCCAATGGCATCCTGGGTCTCCTGTGCCGCGAGCACTACCCCGGCATAGTACAGTATGCCGGGAAGAGAGAGCCGGCCTACACATTTGACCACTACACCGTCGCCCCAGACCCGAACTACCCAAACAAGGCGGCGAGGGTCAGAGCGGAGCTGTGGGTAATTCTTCGTCACACAACATCGCATTCATCGTACTTTTCTTGAATTTCTTAGAGTTTGTATTGCATCTGTATGCAGGACTTCTATAGGTGTGAGCAGGGGAAGGAGGCCGAGGCGGAGGTGGTGAGTATAAGGTCCTGCAGGAAGCTCGTCACCGACATCATCTACGAGGCGAGACTTCAGGCCATCGTCAACTACAACGCCACGGTTGAAGGACGGAGGGTCTCGAAGGTCGAGGCGAGAGGCATGACGCTGAGCCGGGCGCAGTACATTTAGGTAAGTGATTCCTTTTGAGATTAAGCTATGCTCATTTCATCTGACGCTTATATGTGAAATACTTGATGATGTGCAGATGGTCCCCCAATGGTGTCAGTCGTTTCCCGAGTGCTGGGAGATGATCGTGGACCGATGGCTCTCTGAAGAGTGGACCGCCCAGCACGCCGAGGCCCGGGAGGCGCGTCTGCAGATGCCAGGTGTACCACACCACCAGGGCAACCGCAACCTAGCCGAGTACGCACAAGCTTGGGTACGTGAAACACTTTATGTATTGTAACGCTCAAATGTTGCCTAATTACTAATCATCTTGTTGTCTTCCTCGCAGACGGCGTCACACGGTGGCCAGCCTTGCAGCACGTTCATGGCATATACCATGTCCCACAAGGGCAAGGCCACCGCACCGGAGACCTCCTACAACCCCGACGACCCCCCGAGGCATACTCCAACTCCAGCGTCCACACCCGCCTCACTGACTATACAGAGGCGGCAAGGGCGGTCCATGGGGCCGACTTTGATCCGGCCAACGAGGACCTAGACGGAAGCCTCGTGATGAGGGTCGGAGGAGGGAGAAGCACGGGCGGTATTGGCTTGGCGACGGCGTCATCGACTCGTCCTCCACTCCCACTCTGTCCCAGCTCCGAGCACAGACCACGAGCGGGAGCGTCCCCATACGCCCACGCCCGTCGCCTTCGCAGTCGTGGGTCGCCGAGCTCGAGGTTATTTTTGTTTTACTCGTCGTACATTGATGTTTAAATGTTTGCATTGTTCTAACATTCCCTTTGTATTATCGCAGGCCCGCCTGGAAAGAGAAAGGGAGGAGCGCAAGCTCGCCGAGTCCCAGATGCGGTCCCAGATGGAGGCCCGGTTGGAGGCCCAAGCTAAGCAGATGCAAGATCTCATCACGTTCATGGCCTCCCAGGGCATGCAGGTGCCCGCGGCGCTCATGGCTCCTCCACCGCCGTCTCAGAACGCGGATGCTACTCCTGTGAGTATCGATTCCTCAGTGTTTTGTTTCTGCATTTGCTTGTCTGACATAGACATCTAATTTTTACAGTCTCCGTCGGCGGGTTCGAACAACCCGCAAGCGCCTGGATGGAACACGCCCGGGGGTCAAGGCGGGACTCCTTCTCCGGGGTGGCCAGGGCAAGGTTGGCCATGACTGTGTTTAAAGTGTCGTCTCTAGTAGATTGTGAACTTTAGAATGAAAACTTATTATGTTTCGATGATAACTTGTAATGGTTAACTTTCGTTTAGTTCAAATATTGTGATGAATGTGCTATATGCGTGGTGTATGTGAACGTGACATATATGTGATGAATGTGATATGTAGATGTGATATATGTGTTTATACGTGATGAATGTGATTTATATGTGATGAATGTGTTTATACGTGATAATGTGATTTATATGTGTAATGAAGTGGAAAATCAAAAGAAAAAACCAAAATTTCTCACTTTGCTGAGGATTCCTCTCGGCAAAGGCTACCTTTGCCGAGTGCAATGGTCATTGCACTCGGCAAAGCTGGGAAACATGACTGGAAAAATACCCATTTCCCAGCTTTGCCAAGGGCAATGACCGTTGCACTCGGCAAAGGACAGGCTTTGCCGAGAGCCTGACCAGACTGGCTCTCGGCAAAGAATTTTCTTTTTTTTTGGGAAAACTCTTTGCCGAGAGCCAGTCTGGCCAGGCTCTCGGCAAATATTTTTCTTTTTTTTTAAAAAAAAATGTTTGCCGAGAGCCTGCCCAGACTGGCTCTCGGCAAAGAATTTTTTTTTAAAAAAAATTCTTTGCCGAGAGCCAGCCAAATGGGCTCTCGACAAAGAAAGCGGCCCCGTTAACGGCGCCTTTTCTTTGTCGAGGGCCGCGTTGGCTTGCCGAGAGCCCGATAAACGGCTCTCGGCAAAGAAGGCTTTGCCGATCGGGTTTTTGCCGAGGCAGCTTTGCCGAGAGCTGCTCTCGGCAAAGCCTTTGCCGAGGGTCTGAGAGGTTTTGCCGAGAGCCTGGAGCCCTCGGCAAAGCCGCCAGCTCCAGTAGTGATGAGGGGCGCCTTGAGCCAGCACGCGATGTCAGCCATGGCATGGTGGGGGAGCGGGCTGCCGAGCAGGTGGTGGAGGCTGCCGATGACCGGCAGCTGCCATGGGCCCGGCGGCAGCCTGAGGCCATTGTTGTCACGCCTCTTGAGCTTGAGGAGGATTAGAGGGAGGAGAGCCAACAAGAAGAGGCACAGGTAGTACGTGAGCGAATCCATGGTGGCCTCTAGGATGCAATGGCTAACCAAGAACTGAATAGACCAATCTCTGAACTTTGCAGTGGTATATGTGTAGTTTGGGCGAGGCACTTATAACACCGGGGTTTGCGGTTCGGTGTTTAACAAATGGCAAGAAAATTTGCATCGTAATAAGTAGCTTGCTTGGCGCCATGCGTGTGGTCGTCTTGTTCTTTCCGCCGAGGCCACTACAAAGTTCCAACTAGATACTGCAAAATATCTGCAACACAGAGTGCAGTACAGTCCGCCGGTGCAATTATTGATCAATGTGTGACGATGTGACGCCGTCAATGGTTGATGCATCCACATCCTAAACGGCTAGATCTTAGCAGGCTCCATATTTTGTTGCCTTCGGCATGAAATTCACGTTGTACAATTTATACTCCCTCCATCATAAATTATAGACCATTTTGGTATTTTTTGATACATAGTAGCTTTTGTTATACACTAGATACATGATATGTTTACATACATAGTAAAAGCTATATATGTACCAAAAAAATAAAATGACATATAATTTGAAAGGAAGGTAGAAATAACTATAAGGCCATGCTCTCCCCACACCAATTGTTGTGCATGTCGCCTCGTCCCTCTCCTCTCTCCTTTCTAGCAGTCTCACCATAGGAGCTGGCGCCACTCCTTCGCTGATCTAAGGTTCTTACTTTATCTAGGGTTTGCTTTTCTAGTAGCAATGACGAGGTGGTGGCAAGGATAGAATATTGAAATAAGGTATATTTAGATCAGACTCTCCCTACCTCGACGATGCTTGATCTGACGCCGATGAAAGGCTAGTGATAGTATGTCCTGTCTGAAGTGATGATTCTCTTTGGATCTTAGCAGTTTTTTTTTTGTGGGGGGGGGGGGGGGGGGGGGGGGTGATTTCAATATGTAATGCGGCAAAGGTCTGGTAGTTTCTCCAACACTTTGTTATACTAGTGAAGGATTGTAAGTCTGTACGTATTTCTTAGGGTGTCCTAGTAGCTGATGTTCTTTCAATTTGTTGGCAAGTGGCTTTGGGGATGCTCAAAACCTTATAAGACGAGTGTTTGCATGCACGTGATCATTTCTCTTGCTACGTATTCTATATGATTTTCAAACTCCGATGGGCACGATTGAAAGAAGAAGACAGACATTGGTTTTTGATGTACTCTTAGTATTAGATATTGTTTTGTGTCATGCTATCATTCTTTTATACTTGCTACTGTTTTTCTTAATAAATATCATATATGATGTACTCTTTAGCTTCAAAAAAATAGTTTTAAAAAATTATATGAGGCACTCTTTTGAGTGTTTCTATTAAAAATAAAAATAAAACCATGCTAAAATATAAGTGTAAATTATTTACTCCCTTCATCATCCTATAATAAATCAAGCCCTGCAGTTATTTAAATCAAACTATTTAAAATTTGACCAATATTATAGAGAAGAGTATCAACATCCATGACACCAATAAATACACTATAAAAACATATTTTTCATGCTGTGTCTAATGATACGATTTTGATGTTATAAATATTGGTACTTTTTTATAAATTTGGATAAATTTTAAATAGTTTGACTTTGGCCAATTCAATTTGATTTATTTTGAGACCAAGAAAGTAAGACTGGTTAACATTTACGGCTGCAGTGATGGTGGAAGACTAGTTATATTAGGTGGGACTTGTATATTTTGTAAGGACACCATGCATGATTTGCGGTGGATAGCGAAGGTCGAAAGCAATGGGTTCAATTGTAATGGTACGGGCCAGAGTCGAACGGGGTGAAGGTGACGCGGTCGGACACTTTATCACAGCCAATCAGCGATGGCGTGGATGACAAGATGGAAGGAGCATGGAGGTAGAGGGACCAAAAAAAAAAAGGACAGATAATTGCTGGGAAGCTGCATGGTGTCTTGGATATATAATACCACATTTGAGCTCAAAACGTCTATTTAGAAACCATAAAGCAGCTAGTTTAGCGGCACGTACGTCATGCAGACATGCACCAATAGAATAATCATCGATCAGCTGACAGTATCAAGGTGTCGGATCCACCGGTCTAAGCCTAATCTCTATGTTCATGAATTACGAGGTGACATAATGGTTCTATCTGAAGGTCATCATACGTTTCTTCAGTATAGGACAAATCACTAAGAGCATGGCTAATAAGGTGGCCGGTTGTTACCTATCTACTCCACTCTCATTAGTTATTATTTACATGTCATATTAGGTAGGTTTGTGTTAAGTCAAACATTCGCATCTTTGCCCATCAATATCTAAAAAAAATATAGATTCATGATATAAAATTTATGTTTTTAGATTCACCATATGGAAAACATTTCCATAGTATATAATCCATAGGCTGTAAAAGTGTAAGGATTTTTCGAAATGGGTGGTCAAAGGATAATTACGTTTGATTTAGGACAAACAAAATGTGATATGTAAAAAAGAACGAAGGAAGTACTTTTGCCATTCATATCTAGTCATCATCAACAAACAACTGTATATAGCACCTGTTTGGATCAACCCAACTAGAGTTTAGCTAGCTAAAAGTTCTCCTAGCTAAACTTTAGATAGGTTGTGTTTGGGTCCTCCAAATAATAGACTCAGCTAAATTTTAGCTGGGTTAAAGTCACTAAACTCAACTAAACTTTAGCTGGTCTTTTAACTTGGCCGTTTGGCCCCCGCTCCATTCTCGCTCCTCTTTTCTCACTTGTCCAACTAGAATTTTGATGACATAGACAACCTTACAGACTGTCTAGCAGGACTTAGTATCATATTTGCTGATGACTATGTCTTCGATCGGTGTCGCTCTACAAGTCATATGGGGTTAATCGACCGGTTCATCTCGATCGTATCGTATAGCTGGAAATCTGCATTACGAATTTATGATATATGCAAATAGCCTCCCAGCCAAATAAAATCAAACTAAAGCGCCTGGCCAGGGTTTCGCTGAACGGCGCCCATAGTCGCCGTCGGCCCGTCGCCGTCGTAGGGGGATCTCTCACCCCTGCCGGCCGCGCATGTTCAGTGGACCCTGCTGTTGTTGTCGAAAAAAATGGACCGTGCTGTGGCGTGGTGCATGCACGTCACTAGTGTTGAAAATAGACGGAAAAAATCCCGTTCTCTTTTCTACTTTGTTCCATCTGTTTCTGCAGGAAACGGGAGTGAAGTTTTTCCGTCCGTTTCCGTGGAATCCTATTTTTATTCAGATTTAATCCGTATTTATTCCATTTTTCATCCCGTTTTTAATCTATGTGAGATATGTCTAGAATTTGATATGTTGATAAACCTACTAATCGTCAATTATGCGTGTTAACATGTTAACACATGGCGTGCCAGTGAATATTAGACCGGTAACTTCGTACGTGTATACTATTTTATCACTTTGTTCAGGTATACTTGAGAATATTTGATCATGTTATTCTAACTTAATTTTCCGGCTCTCCATCCATATTTGTCCGTTTCTATATTTCCGTATATCCTCATCCGTTTTTAATTCCATTTTTTTCCTTCGATTCCGGTCCAGTTTTCGATAAAAATATATAAATAGAAATAGGAGAGGAGTTTTTTTGGTCTGTTTTGGTCCGTTTTCATCCCTACACGTCACCGGTTGCAGCGTTCTTGCACGTCTGTAGCTAACGAACGGACCCTTCCTAGAGTTTATCCGGTTGGCCGGCGGGCACATGGTTTTGGATTTGGCCGGCACGTCACCGGTTGTTCTCACTCGGGTCCACGCGTCGTCAGGTGATTAGTCCACACAGGAATTTGTCTCCCACAGAGATGACATTTACTCCATCCACACCAAATTGTACACCCATAAAATTTCATCCTGTAAAAATAAATGGGTCAGATTTATTCTCACGAAGCTTCCTTGTGATCTGATGGCTACGGGTGTTTAGATGGTGAAGCAGGCTTCAACGCGGCGCGGCCCCTTCCCAATCCCGTGCTCTCCACCTCCGTCCCGTCTAACTGGCCGCGTTTCGATTCCACGGCAGGTCGGCAATTCTTCTTTTTTTCTTCAGCTGGAAACAAAAATACGCGGAATAAACAAAAACGAAACTCTTCTCCGACGCCCGCATGACCTGCGCTTCGTGCCGCGCCCCTTCCTATGGCGACAACCAGGGTTTGCGGCGGCGGCCACGCCCTCGGCGGGTGCGGCGGCGCGGTGGGACGGCAGGGAGACGCGTGGCCGCGCCCGCCGAGGGCGTCAGGCAGCGGCGCCGGGACTGGAGGGAGCCGCGCCGCCGCGCCGAGGGGCGATAGAGGCGCCTACGACAGCTCCGCCCCAACCCTCCCCCGCCGCTCCGCTGCCTTCGTGGTTCCGCCGCTTCTCTCCGCATCGCCCCTTCTTCATTCATCCGTGGTCCGGCAAGGCCTCAATCGTATGTTCCCCTCCCTCACCCTCCTCTCCCTCTCCCTCACTGTTTTTCCACCTCCCAGATTTGCGGCGTCCTCCATGAAGCAGCACCTCAAGCCGTGCTGGACGTGGATAGATTTGAGGTGGTTTTGGAGGCCCGGTGGATGGATGCGGTGGAGCGGGCTGGACGTGGAGAGTGCCGACGGTGGGGGGCGCTGTGGAGGCGGTGCGGCGGGGGCAGTCGATGGTGCTGGCGCTCAATAACGACAACGACAACGCGCGCCTTGGAAGACCATGCGGAGCTGCTGCTTCTCGAGTACTCACCATGGTGTAAGCGCATCACACCACATGGAGACGTTCTGTTCCGTCGGGGTCAAGGGCTTCTGCAGCGTGCTCTTCATCTATGGCACAGAGCACGCCTACCATGGTGGATGCTGCTTTGCTTTATCTTTTGTTTCATTATTATTATCACAAATTTATTGTTTGCTGGAGTAAGGAGGACCTGGCCATGGCGGAGGACGAGCTCCAGCCTCCAATTGCTGCTGCTGCACACCAAGGGTACGCAGACGAGGATGATCCTGCCGTGGCCGAGAGGACTCTGCCAGAACTAACTGCGAAGAGACTGCATGTTCCTCTAAGCGGACGAAGAGGATCCTCCTCTGCAATTGCCAGTTGATTCTTGGCCTGCATTCTCTTCTCATTCGTATGTGCATCAGTGCATGTGCCTTTGTGGAAACAAATCGTGATCAATAGAGATTGGTATGTTTTTCATTTGTACTGATAATTAGAAGAGATACACTCCAATATTTGCAGTGGTAATAACTGACTGGCAGAATGGAGTATCTTAAAACAGTGAGCAATTATTAAATCCGAATGCGTCAAAAGCAGGGCCACATCATTGCAGTTTGCGTCACTGTGTGTGGACAATATGTGGCCAATTTATTTGCAAGCAACAAGGACCTTCCAGCTGACTTGTGCTTTATGCTAGGTTGTAGGTAGCTTTATGCAAATTCTTAGATGGATTCTATTACCTTTATGAGATATACAGAGGCTTCCTCTATTAAAGCATGTGTTCTGTTGTTCAACACCTGACTCTTATTTTTAGGCAACAGAAAGGAACATCCTCTCAGCTGGATACAAGGAAATGCAGAAGCTCTAGGTTTTGAGGATGGATCTATGGATGGCTCACTGCTCATATCTGCGTAGTGAGGGAGAAAAATATTGAATTGCTAGAAATCTGCATCATTTATTCTGTATTTTTTCTTTCAATTTATCTCAATTTATCTGTTTGTTGACACTGAATATCGCACAAAGAATAAGGACACAGAACATCATCCATTACTATCCCACAAAGAATAGGTTCCTTTGCTTCTCCGTCCACCGTCGCTCTTACAATTATTGGTATTTCTTTCTTATAATTATCTCCATGTTCTTCCAAATTCTTTCAAGCAAGCCAAGTTATTACTTGTCAAGTTTCCTTTTATAATGTTGTCAGGTTTCTAAGAGTACGAGAAAGATATTCAAGTAATGAGATTCCTGCAGCATGATTTAGGCCTCCCTGATAAAAATAAGTAGCACATATCTAACATGAGATGACCTCTTATCATATTGTATCCTTGATTGCTATGGTTACAGGTTTTTTTGGTTTCACAAATTTAACCAGTTTGTTGCAAGAAAAAGTAGTTCTTGATAGAATTTGTTTGGCTATTGATATTAATAGAGAGAAGGTTCTGCACTCGGAAATGGTATGATCAAATGTGGTTGAGCCTTTCAAGCAATGCCCTGAGCCATGTGTTGTTTATGTCAGAATAGGGACGAAGCCAGAAAAAATTTAGGGGGGGGGGTTAAACAAAAGTGCTATAGCGACTTAGCTCTACTATAACCCCTCACAATAGAAAAAATATAATAGTTTGAAGTAGTCTTATATTGAAAACATCGATTCACTATGAAATTCACAAAATACATCATAAAAAATAAAGGTCTCAGTCCACCCTACCTTATACATCTGTGTCTAAAATTGGAAGGGGAGCACCAGGGGCTCCACTGGGCCATCTGTGTCTAAAATTGGAAGGGGAGCACCAACGGCTCCACTGGGCCAGCAGCGGTAGGGGGGGCTGGAGCCCCCCTAGCCCCACCGTTGGCTCCGTGCATGTGTCAGAACATTCCTGTTGTGAAATGTTGGTTGGGTTTGAATTGAGAAAGAAAAACAAGTTAAATATGATGGGCTTTCCGGATATGAGTCGGCAATGGTAAGCTAAAAGCCTATATTCTGATGTGCCTATATTATGGTCTGTCTTTGTAAGCTGGTTTCTCAGTGGTGTCCTAAGCTCTGGTTATACTTAGATATCTTTTTATTGCTTTACAGGTAGTATGCTTTGGCTCTCCTCTACATCCTATTTGGGATCACAAGCTTCAGGGTAGTATTGTTAAAGAGATGATGTCTGAACCCAGTAAACATGGACATCTTAATTGAGCTCCTTTTAATGTTCTCTTTTTAGTGATCAGGGCTGACTGAAAGCTACAACGACTGCACTAGGTTTGTTTATATAACCACATTGTGCATGTAAATAATGTGTTCACATGAGCTTGACAGCTTTATGTATGTATATCCAGTATGGAGCTTTGCTCTGCTGAGGCAGAGGACCTTTCATTGAGTTGTAGGTGTAGTGTAAAAAGTTGGGAATTATATTTGTGAAATTATGTTTGTTTGTTTGAGAAGTGTCCATATGAAAATTGTCACATGAATTCGATCGTGTTTTGGGTTTTACCGTAGCGTTAGCACGGGCACACTACTAGTTCTCAATAACACACCATATGGCTTTGAATTGGAGTCAACAACATAATTTTCTCCCTACAATCATCAGATCGGTAGATGATATATAAGATAACTTACATATGAGTTCAGATAGCATATATTAATCATATAGGCAAATCTATACCTCCTATAAAGCAAAGACCCACTAGCCTATTTCTCTGGCTTCTCATTGGGTCACATCAGCAAAATGATGTCATCCGCCCACTAAGTGACATCATCCGCCCACTAAGCCTCGTTTATCTTCCACTAGCTATTTCTTTTAAAATAGAAAAAAAGTCGTAGCACCTAAACCAAGTATCGTAATTAAAAGCCAATCGCACCATGGTGTTTCTCACAATAAACTCTTCAAAACAAGACCCCACATGGATATATTTCGATAACTTTTTTGCAAACATTTAAACGGCCGTTCCTAAGAAAAACCTAGCAAAACTGTTGTTTCTAAGAAAAAACCTAGCAAAACTGCATATCACATGGATTACATGTGGTCCTCCGAAACATACATGATTTTGTGAAGGAAAACTCCTAAAACTTTTGGGAGGGGGATGGCCCTCAGGTATAGTAGGGGTGAGGGGTGAGGGTGGATGAGGTTAGCCTCCCGTATTGGCCGATCCTATAGGTTAGTGATTGTGTTTTCTTTGATAACCGTTTCTAAGCAAAAGCCCGTTTCTAAGAAAAACCTAGCAAAACTATATATCACATGGATTACATGTGGTCCTTTGAAACATGTATGATTTTGTGAAGGAAAACTCCTAAAACTTTTGGGAGGGGGGATGACCCTCAGGTACAGTAGGGGTGAGGGGTTCTGGTGGATGAGATTAGCCTCCCGTACTGGCCGATCCTATAGGTTAGTGACCGTATTTTCTTTGATAACTGTTTGTAAGCAAAAGTCCGTTTCTAAGCAAAAACCTAGCAAAACTACATATCACATGGATTATATGTGATCCTCCGAAACATGCATGATTTTGTGAAGGAAAACTCCTAGAACTTTTGGGAGGGGGGATGGCCCTAAGGTATAGTAGGGGTGAGGGCTGAGGGTGGATAAGATTAATCTCCGTACTGGTCGATCCTATAGGTTAGTGACCGTGTTTTCTCTGATATGGTTTTTGTTGTCTTTAGTTACACCTTTAACAAAAAAAAAACTAAATCTGTTCTCTGCTTATATCGCATATATACTTATGTATTATACACCAACGAGATTCCTTCTACATCCTATTTCTCCTAACTCAATTCAAATTACTCTTACATTCCCGCAGCAACGCGCGGGGAATTCACCTAGTACTATAATGCTTGAAGCAACTATAATTGCGTTGATTATTGGTGGGGCACACGAACGATGGGATGCAAAAGCAAGTCGTTCTTCTTTTGAACAGTGATGCCTGTGTCCTCAATCATGTCCAACTCGCTTGGCTTCGTCCCCTCTTTGAGCTTCCAATCAAAGTGGTAAAGCAGGGCTGCCAGTGCGAGTTCTATATTTGACTGCGCAAACACCATTCCAGGGCATATTCTTCTACCAGCACCAAATGGTATGTACTCAAAGTCCATCCCCTTGAAATCGATCGTGCCACACTCAAATCGCTCTGGTTGAAACTCTTCAGCATCATCCCAATACTTAGGATCCCTGCCAATCGCCCACGCGTTCACCAACACAGTGGCGCCCTTTGGCACATCGTACCCAAGGATCTTGCATGACTCCCTAGCCTCCCTTGGCAGGAGCAATGGCGCCGCTGGATGCAACCTCAAGGTTTCCTTGATGATGAGCTTCAAGTACTTCATCTGTACCAAGTCATCTTCGGTCACTTTCGGCTTACCATTAAGGTTGTCACGTAGCTCGGCTTGCGCTTTCTTCATCACATCCGGGTTCCTCATAAGCTCCGCCATGGCCCACTCCAGTGTCGTTGCTGATGTCTCACTTCCAGCACTGAACAAGTCCTATATATGCAAAATTTCAAGAACAAGAGCATGATAAACAAAATGGAAACAAACATGATAAACTCTTCTTGTTGTTATATGTATATGCACTTACAAGGATAACGGCTTTGATCATTCCCATTGTGAGAGGCATGTCGAGGCCGCCGCCTTCCTTTTGTATCCTCAAGAGCACGTCCACCAGGTCGTCTTCCTCCTCCTGGACAGCAGCGCCGTTCGCCGCCGCTAGGGCTCTCCTTTCCTCGTGTTGCTTGATGGCGCACTCCATGAGCTCAAAGTTCTTCCGTTGATTCGCATGTGCTCGTCGTGCCGTTCCGCTGAGGAAGTTCACAAACGGCGATGACGGGAATTGGTCGCCTATGTTAAACCCGGAGATGAGCTTGAACCCCTCCTCGAGTGACACCAAGAACTCGTCCCGCCTGCTGAACCTGTCCCCGATCATGGCACGCACCGCTGAATCAGCGACGAGCACGGAGATCCGGCGGCTGACGTTGACGGGCTCGCCGGGCGGGGTGGCGGCGACCGCGGTGACGAGGCACGCCACCTCGTCCTCCCGAACGTGGCGGAACGACTGGACGCGGCGGGCGCTGAGCAGCTCCAGGATGCAGATCTTCCGGAGCTGGCGCCACAGGTCGCCGTAGGGCGCGAACACCAGGCCCAGTCCTTCCTGCAGGATGATCCTAATCGTGGGGCTCCACGGCCGCGTGGCGAACGTGACGTCGTTCGTCCGTAGGACCTCACGCGCGGCGTCGCGGGACGTGACCACCACGACGGGGACCTCGCCGAGCCTGAGGTACATGAGCGGCGCGTCGAGGCGGCGCGCGAGGTCGGCGAACGCGCGGTGCACCAACGGCTTGCACACGAGATGGTGTAGGCTGCCGATCACCGGCAGCCGCCATGGGCCCGGCGGCAGCCGGACGCCGCTGCCGTCGCCGTGGCGGCGCCCCCTGAGTAGCCTGAGGAGCAGGAGTGGTAGGAGCAGAGCCAGGAAGAGGCACAGGTAGTGCGACGCTTGCTCCATGCGCAGTCGACTGGAGTGTCTCGTGGTGGACAGGTGCTACGTGCTGGTACATAAAGAGGCGTGAACGGAGCATCACACACAGGTGTACCGCGAGTGTACGTACAAAAACAGAGTAGCTTGAGAACGGGCTGATAGCCCAGTGAGTGGTAGGAAGTCGCTGTTCGCTTCCTGCCCACGAGCGTTCGAGCCCCAGGCTCTGCGCTCGTGTCTCACCAGGTTTATTCCCAGGAATAAATCGCCACAAGGGTCAGTATAACATGCCCGTTGTCTACCGGGCTACGATGGTTGGTCGATCTCATCAAGGACGCGGTCTATAGTCTGTGTCTAGCTGTAGGTCCTGATATGTGCGTAGGGGTGTGAGTGCGTGCGTGCGTGTGGTGTGAGTGCGCACATAGATGGATACTACATCTTGTATTCAGCAAGGGAGATATCTGTATTACTAGATAAGGAAACCGTATACATATGTGTACAAATACAGATACAACAGATAAGGATACGTGGACAGCTGTCCCAGCCACCTTACAGGCCGGGGATACACCCCGAGCGCCTCCGATCCCGGAACGAAGCTCGCGGACGACAGTTGCCGCCGGAAGCTCGAGCTCGATCCACACTCCAACAAGCCGCAACACCCGCAGCCGCCGTGGTACCTTGACAAAGTGCGGCGCCAGAACCACCGCCTGACCGAGACGACGGAGAGGCGGACCGCGTGGACTCCTAGAAAGGGGATCCACCAGAACCCCCCTTTCCCGGTCCCGCCTTGGACGTCGGAGACGAATGCCAAAGGGGCGTGGAAGAAACTGGGAAAGCTTATTCCCCTGCAGCACCGCCGCCATCGCCTAGCCGGCGCCGTCTGGACACAGAAGCCGCAGAAGAAGAACATCTCGGCAAAACCTTGACCTAGATAGCAACCTACCTAGCCTATATACAACTGCACAACAGATCACCGGTCCTCCTCGCTCTCCGACGCCATTTCGGCCGCCGGAGAGGAAGGGGACCGGCGAAAACGCCGCCGGAAGCTTGGTCCGCTTCCTTTTCGCCCTAAGCAACAGTAACTGGAGATAAGGACGAGAGGAAGGGGAAAGAAGTTTCTAACCTTGACCTATTTTGGCCCCGTTTAGTTCAAGAAAATTTTGCAAAATTTTTCAAGATTTCCCATCACATCGAATCTTTGGACACATGCATGAAACATTAAATATAGATAAAAAAATAAAATTAATTACACAGTTTAGCCGTAATTCACGAGACGAATCTTTTGAGCCTAATTAGTTTTTGATTAGACACTAATTACCAAATAACAACGAAAGTGCTACAATAGCATTTGCAAAATTTTTCACCATCTACACACAGCCTTTATTCAACGGAGTAGCTTTCGGTGTGAAATATTTCCCGATTTCCATGGTAGCGAAGTGTCGTAGACAACACGGCTTTGCCGTCGTCCACACGAGATGCCGCTTTGGCATTGCAGCCCACGCACGTCGCTCGTCGAGCTGCCAGGGTCGCCGCTCGTTACTTGCAAGTTGCACGCAAGTTTCGCCTCCAAATTGTGGCGCGAGACGGTGCCAGCGGATGCGCCGCCGTGGTCCAGTGGCCATGCATCAGTGGCCAAATGTGTGGCTAGTTTGACTTTGGCCAATTCAATTTGATTTATTTTGAGACCGACAAAGTAAGACTGGTTAACATTTACGGCTGCAGTGATGGTGGAAGACTAGTTATATTAGGTTTTTTTTTGATGAAACAGGAGGGGCCAGGCCCCTACTGGAAATTTATTAAACTGAAACAAGTACAAAGTCTTACAAAGAGTGCTCAAGAAACAAAGAAAGAAAGGAAAAAAATAGCAAGAATTACACAAAGTTGTCTAGCCATTGATCAATCATTGGATGGTACCGTGCCTTTGCTCTTAGAATAACTAGAGCAAACTCATGTCTGAAGACTGTCTTGCATCTTTGAATGGAGTGAGCCAAATTTCTAAAAATAGCATCATTTCGCATCATCCAAATTGCCCAACACATAGTGATTATGATCTCCATAAAGAAAGGAACCCGCAATTGAGTCTTGAGAACTTCCAGAATGACAAAGATATCCTCAGAGTTGGGAATGAAAAGTTGTAAACTATACCAACATGCCATCGCAAATGGACAATGGAAAAGCAAGTGCAGGAGATCTTCTTCACTGTTAAGAGTACAAAGAACACAGTTGTAATCTTCAAGGAACATACCCTTCCTTCTTAGTAAAGCTCTGGTGCTCAACCTGTCACTTAGAATTACCCAGAAAAAGACTTTCCTCTTATTTTGACAAGAAGAAATCCAAAGCCATCTATAGGAATTATGAGTCTGTTGATGGCCAACAAGATGTTTGTACGCTTGCTTTGAAGAAAAGAAGTTAGTACCCCACACATATGACCAAATATCAGCATCTTGATTAAGTTGCAGAGATTGAATAACAGTAAGAAGAAGTTGATATTGTTGAAAAGCCTCAACAGAAAGAGGTAAATGAAAATGTTCCTCCAAAAAATCAGAGAGAACAAAAGTTTTGAGGGGAGTGCGACTAGATTTAGCAAAAGAGAAGAGCTCAGGATAAGTGAGATGCAGAGCACCATTGTTCCAATTGTCAAGCCAAAAGAAGCAAGTGGATCCATCATTAACATTGATTTGTGCCATTTTCTTATAATCTGCAAGCAATTTGAGAATGTCTCTCCACCAAAAAGAACCTCTGAAAGGCCTATGTAGAGAAGGCAAATTATTTCTGGAATAGTAATGATCCCAAACCAACTGAACCCAGGGGACTGGCTGTCTGTTGAAAAACTTGTGCAGATATTTCATCAATAAGCTCTCATTTTGATACTTCAAATTTAAAACTCCAAGACCTCCTTCAATTTTTGGTTTGCAAACTAAAGGCCAAGCAGCTTTGCAAGGTTTCCTGTTGTTCAGATCAGACCCTCTCCACAGACAATGCTTTCTAAACTTATCTATTGCTTAATTATCTGCTTAGGCAGCAAAAAGGTGCACATAGTGAAAGTAGGCAGGCTAGTAAGAACAGCATTTACTAATTGTAGCCTACCAGCTTCAGAAAGAAAGGAGGAAAAGTTAACCAATCTGCTCTCACATTTAGAGACTAAAGGCCAGAAGTGAGCTACTGAAGGCTTAGTTAAACTCAGAGGTAGCCCCAAATAGGTGAAGGGTAAAGTTTGTTTAGCACAACCCAAAGTACTAGCTAAGATATCCAGTCTTTCATCAGAAATGTTGATGGGAGCCATAAAAGATTTTTCAAAATTGACTTTCAAGCCAGTAGATTCTGCAAAAGAATGAAGAATATCCTTCAAGTGCTAGAGTTGATTAACATCCCCTTCCATAAAGATCAGAGTATCATCAGCATATTGCAAAATTGGGAAATCACTATCATTAGCAAGAGGTATAGGTAAAGTAAGAAGATTGTCATTTCTAGCAGAGTTAAGAACAGATTGAAGTAGGTCTGCTGAAAGAACAAAAAGCAGGGGTGAGAGAGGATCCCCTTGTCTAACACCTCTTTTACAGTGAAAGACCTTTCCAGGTATGCCATTAAGTAAGACTGAGGAAGTACCTGAACCAAAAATTAGTTTCATCCAGTTAATCCATTTAGAAGGAAACCCCTTGTGCTCCATAATTTGCAACATTAAGTCATGTTCAACTTTGTCAAAGGCTTTCTCAAAATCTAATTTGAGAACGATGATTTCCTTTTTTGATTGATGACACATAAACAAATATTCTAGGGCCCAGGCAACACAATCTTGAATTGTTCTAGATTTGATAAAACCATACTGATTTTTGTGGATCAGATGAGGAAGTACTAGTTGCAATCTGTTTGCAAGAATTTTAGTTATGAGCTTGGCTGAATTGTTTAACAAGGAAATGGGCCTGTAGTCAGAAACTCTTTGAGGGTCATCTTTCTTTGGAATAAGGGTTATGTGAGAGCCATTAATACTTTGGAAGCAAATATTTTCAGAATGAAAAGCATCACATAAAGAATAGAAATCCTCACAAACAATGTGCCAACACTTTTTCAAGAAATCTGTGTTGAAACCATCTGGGCCGGGAGATTTGTTGGAAGGCAAATTTCTCACAATTAAATCAATTTCATCATGAGCAAAAGGAGCTATCAAACTGGAGAGGTCCACAGAGCCTTGCAACAAAACTGGTAAATCAAAAAGAACTCCTGTAAAGTTACTAGTGCCAAGTCTATGTTTAAAGGAATTCCAAATAAGTTGAGCCTTGTCTTCATGATTAAAAAGGGGTTCATCTTGATCATTCAAAAGTTGAGTAATCAATTTTCTTCTGTACTTGACTGTTGCGTTTGCATGAAAAAACTTTGTATTAGCATCACCTAAAGTTACCCAATTTACTGTTCCCCTTTGTTTCCAATAAGTTTTTTGTTGCTGAAGAAGAGATATAAGTTTGTCTTCTAGAATGATTCTGAAATTCCATTCAACCAAAGACAAGTCTCTAAAATCTTCCAAAAGATTTAGGAAGTCTAGAGTACGCTTAACATTTACAATATTCTGTTTCAAGTTGGAGAGAGTCAATTTCCACTGTTTCAAGACCTTCCTCAAATTCTTAAACTTTGCAGTTATCACTTTTGCAGCATCAGCATGATGGAAATCAGTTTGCCACCCCAAATGTACTTGATTCATAAAATCTTCATGATGCAACCAGTAATTTTCAAATCTGAACATGTGAGTTTTTGGGATAGCAGTAGAGATCGAGATGAGACAAGGCACATGATCTGAAGTTTCTGCAGTTAAACTGTAAGCTGAGGTGATAGGGTAGTTAAGAGTCCAACTAGGGGAAGTAAAGAACCAATCCAGTCTCTCCAAAAGAGGTGGATGTTGTTTGTTGGTCCAGGTAAATCTTTTACCTTTCAGTGGGAGCTCAATCAAGCCTAAAGCACTTATAGCTTCATTGAATAAGAAAATTTCAGTCAGGTCTGCTCCTTCTCTATTCCTGTCAGCAGGACTACGATAAAGGTTAAAGTCTCCTACTATAAGCCAATCCACATGATCTGGCATACAAATGTTCTTGAACCAGAGAAGAAATTCTCTTTTTCCTTGTGGAGTACAAGGGGCATAAATATTTGTTAGAACCCAAGTGACATTATTGTGGAGGGACGTGAACTCAACCGAGGAAGCATAAGAATTTTGAAAAATCAAAGAGCCCCTGAGCATAGAACTTTTCCAAACAATTATAGTTCCACCAGAGGCACCAACAGAAGGCAAGGATACAAAGGAATCAAAAGATGCAGGACTAAATTTTCTGAGATAGGACACATCAAAACACTCACGTTTTGTCTCTTGCAAGCACAGGACATCACAGTTATTATTGCACAAACGATCATAGATAGCATTCCACTTTTTGTCTGAGTTTATCCCCCTAATATTCCAAGACAAAATATTCCATTGTTTTGTACCCATGATAACAAAATACTAAGAGAGAGCAGAACAGCTGGAAAGCATCAAATTGCTGGGTCTCTAGATGACCCAGCCCTTGGACTGTTATCACCGTCAGTCTTGCTAGATTTGCTACTCTTCTTGGAGGTGGGTTTGGTGTGCTTGGATGTGCCAACCTCAGGATCCATGGTCAGCTTAAGCTTCTTGGACTTGCCTATTGCTCCTTTCTGAGCCTTCACAAGGAGTTTGTCATCAGTTAGCTTGGCTGGGTCCACACTGCAGAAGGAAACTCCCAGATCTCGCACTACAGAAGGAGAAAGAACAGGGGGATTAGGGGAACATCCTAGGCAATTTCTATCCTTGCAAATAGAGGATTTAAACCCTTTATGCTGATTATGTAACCTACTACTTCTTCTTAGATCAGCATCAGAAATAGGAACTCTTTTTACCTCTTTTTCCTTTTGGTGGAGTTTTGCAGACTGTAGATGAAAGAGGTGGTGTAGTTTGTTCCTCTGAAAACTCTTGATCACCAGAAGCAGATGATAACCAAGGAGAAGCTGGGTTGGGTGTTCCACCAACAACATCTGCTTGCAGGGAGTCTAAAGAGGAGCAGGAAATATCAGAAATAACAACAGAAGGCTTTTTGGGGGGCAGAGAAAAGGAGAAGAGGTTATGATTACCAGAGTAACTCTGAAGAAGAGACCAAGCTTCTGAAGTCAAGAAATCTTTAGCCCAATCATATGAACCTTGCTTTAGCATAAGCAAAGTGAAGAAGTTAACCCATTCAGCGGGTATAGTGACTGTTGGGAGATTAACATCCATAGTTGTAAAGAATTTAGCCCAGCATCTGATAGCCATTGGGCTTGGGCTGGAAGAAGAGGTACTACCAGAATTGAGCTCCAAAATGTCTTTACCTTTAGAAAGCCCAACATGTTTGTCAGAAATAGAGCCCAGAGTTATGTTATTGGCATCCTTCAAAATTGGGGGGCTAAAGGTTTGCACAAAGCCTAGGTGGATCTGATCAGAATTGCAGTGATTTGATGCTGGTGCCTGTTCTACTTGTTGAGGCTGCTGCATTATCTGATTCTGCTCCAACTGATCAACATCGTTAAGATGTTGCTGCGCAACTTGTTCCAACTCATTACCTCCTTCATTTAACCAGCCCATTAGTTCCCCTTCTGGAAACTCTTCAGGCATAAGTGGCTGTAAATTATTTAAGTCTGGGAAATCCACAATTTCCACAGAAGGAATGGGCAGCTGAGCCTGAGGATGAAAATCGGAATCAGTGTCAGTGTCATCATCCATAGCCAGAATTTGCTCAAAAGCTACAAGAGGTTCTTCAGCATTGGGATTGGCAATTTGAATGATTTCTTCCTCAGCATTCATAACATTATTCTGATCAACAGGCTGAATGGGAATAAGTGGTGGAGCAACATCAATATTAACTGGAAACTGTTGGACTTGCAAAACTTGATCTGCTGGATGTTGATCCCAAGGTGCCCAATCTTGGTTACCCTGAGCTGCAGGTGCAGGCCCATTAGGGCCCTCAGGAGGAGGTTGAGGGCCTTGTCCAGGTTGTCCATAACCAAAGAACTCAAAATGATTAGGGTCTAGATCATCTGGAGGGAAATCTTCATCCTGTGCCTGAGCACCAAGCATAGCTGTTGAGATAATCTCGCACTGAACTGTCCAGCTTTCTGATTCAGGGTCTTCTCCTTCCGAGAAATTGAAGAACCAAGGGATCTCATCCAACCCTGAAACTCTGACTTTAACTAAAGCTCTAGCCATATTGTCATGATCCTCCTCCCACACTATAAGCTTGCCAAAATTGGAAACTGCCTTTTCTACCAGAGCATAAGACCAGGCATCAATGTTCAGACCCAACAACATCAACCATGCATCATGAGTATACACTGAGATCCTGTTATTCCAGGCCTTGTCATGTGGAATAAAGGTGATGTGTGCATTTCCAAAATGGTGAGGCCCACTGTTGACCATAGCATCCCTATGAGAAACACGACTGAAGGTGACATATGCCTGACCAAAAGGGCACGGTTGGATAGAGTGATACGGCATACCCATCTGAACATTCAGAAATTCTGCTAGAGTTTCCCGAATAACATTGAAATCCATTTGAGCATGTGGCAGAGGGTTGATAAAAGCAATTGCCAAATCATTATTCACATGACGAAGTTTTCCAGTAACCACTCTACGCATTGTAGGTCTACCTGGAACAAAGACTCGCTGACCCCAAGGTGGCATAAACGGAGTTGGATCAATGAATCGGTAAGCCATTGTAGTCAGGCTGGGGCTTACTGTAGCAACAAAGGGGGTATTTAGAAGCCAAGAAACATGAACAGTGGGAGGCAGAGAGTGAAAACCAAGAACTCGACGTGCATACTCACGAAAGGACGAAAAGGTGATCGCAGCCAAAGGTGAGTGAGGTGCCGGCGAACCTTCGTCGTCGATGAACTCCGGTGCCTGAATCCTCCAAGGCCGCCTCCAGTAGACGGTAATAGGGGGAGGAGGTGAAAGAATGCCGGAATGCTCTTTAATGTATTCAGTGAGGGAGGGATATAATTTGGGTGCGTGAGAAATTGCAGGCCCAGCGATCAGCGACTCAAAAGAGCGGAGGACACGAGAATTCGAAGCGGCAGATGGCCGAGAGTGGAAACGCGCCAATCGAGGGGAGTGACGGCAGTTTCCCGAAACATGACCAGGGAGGAGACATCTGCGGCACCTAGCTAAATTTTTGCAATTGGGCCAAGCATGATCCGGGGACAAACAATGTGAGCAAAATTGTGGCAGCGGCCCATTGCCCCTAAAATACCTTTGCAAATCCGGAATTGGGCCTAAAACACCCGCATCCAGAAAAGAGACAGTAGTTTTTTTAAAGGACTTATTTAGAGGATAAATGAGCCTCTTAAAGACAGATTTACGGCCAGGAAATAAAGGATAGTGATGACCATTACTGAATGAAGAATTTGAATTTGAAAACGCCATGGATTTTGAGCTCGACGAAGGAAGACGATGATTAGAACGACTAACAGGAATAACATTGGCACCAGTGAGACGTACCGATTTGCGCCTGAAAACCTGTTCCCATTCAGCATCAAGCTCAATGCACCACTTACGATATTCAGCAATATAATCCGGGCCGCCACCACGCCAGAGGTGGAAGAAGACCTTGAACTCTTGACATTCATAAGAACGGAGATTGTAAACATGAAATCCAACCTGCGGACAGGCCACAGAAAACCTGAACACTCTGTCATCGAGCTGAACAACTCGGAAGGCAGAACCAATGCCACCAATGACAGATTGGAGAAGATGTTCTATGAAGAGAACAGAAAGACGAAACTTGCATCGACCAACAGAGAGAACCAGGAAGAATTCCTTAGCTGATGAAGAAGGATCAAAATTGATCGGAGAGCCGTAGCGTCGAAGGATCTCCGCCTGGACCACCAATCCCGGGCGAGGGTTGAGTGCCGCGAAAACCGAATCCGCGGACGAACGGCGGTGGGGCTGCGCCGACAGGCCCCTACCCCCCACCATCTCCGCACTGCCTAGCTGACGGAGGGAATGCCAGTGTGGGCTTGAGCCGTCGCCATGGGCGATCGAAGCGGAAGGGGGCTGGGGAATAGGGCCGGCCGGCCGGCCGGCGGGGGCGAGGAAAGGGCCCGGGGGTGAGGTCGCCAAATCCGCCCTTTCTCTCTCCCAACGTCTCCCTCCTAGTTATATTAGGTGGGACTTGTATATTTTGTAAGGACACCATGCATGATTTGCGGTGGATAGCGAAGGTCGAAAGCAATGGGTTCAATTGTAATGGTACGGGCCAGAGTCGAACGGGGTGAAGGTGACGCGGTCGGACACTTTATCACAGCCAATCAGCGATGGCGTGGATGACAAGATGGAAGGAGCATGGAGGTAGAGGGACCAAAAAAAAAAAGGACAGATAATTGCTGGGAAGCTGCATGGTGTCTTGGATATATAATACCACATTTGAGCTCAAAACGTCTATTTAGAAACCATAAAGCAGCTAGTTTAGCGGCACGTACGTCATGCAGACATGCACCAATAGAATAATCATCGATCAGCTGACAGTATCAAGGTGTCGGATCCACCGGTCTAAGCCTAATCTCTATGTTCATGAATTACGAGGTGACATAATGGTTCTATCTGAAGGTCATCATACGTTTCTTCAGTATAGGACAAATCACTAAGAGCATGGCTAATAAGGTGGCCGGTTGTTACCTATCTACTCCACTCTCATTAGTTATTATTTACATGTCATATTAGGTAGGTTTGTGTTAAGTCAAACATTCGCATCTTTGCCCATCAATATCTAAAAAAAATATAGATTCATGATATAAAATTTATGTTTTTAGATTCACCATATGGAAAACATTTCCATAGTATATAATCCATAGGCTGTAAAAGTGTAAGGATTTTTTGAAATGGGTGGTCAAAGGATAATTACGTTTGATTTAGGACAAACAAAATGTGATATGTAAAAAAGAACGAAGGAAGTACTTTTGCCATTCATATCTAGTTATCATCAACTAACAACTGTATATAGCACCTGTTTGGATCAACCCAAGTAGAGTTTAGCTAGCTAAACTTTAGCTAGCTAAAAGTTCTCCTACCTAAACTTTAGATAGGTTGTGTTTGGGTCCTCCAAATAATAGACTCAGCTAAATTTTAGCTGGGTTAAAGTCACTAAACTCAACTAAACTTTAGCTGGTCTTTTAACTTGGCCGTTTGGCCCCCGCTCCATTCTCGCTCCTCTTTTCTCACTTGTCCAACTAGAATTTTGATGACATAGACAACCTTATAGACTGTCTAGCAGGACTTAGTATCATATTTGCTGATGACTATGTCTTCGATCGGTGTTGCTCTACAAGTCATATGGGGTTAATCGACCGGTTCATCTCGATCGTATCGTATAGCTGGAAATCTGCATTACGAATTTACGATATATGCAAATAGCCTCCCTGCCAAATAAAATCAAACTAAAGCGCCTGGCCAGGGTTTCGCTGAACGGCGCCCATAGTCGCCGTCGGCCCGTCGCCGTCGTAGGGGGATCTCTCACCCCTGCCGGCCGCGCATGTTCAGTGGACCCTGCTGTTGTTGTCGAAAAAAATGGACCGTGCTGTGGCGTGGTGCATGCACGTCACTAGTGTTGAAAATAGACGGAAAAAATCCCGTTCTCTTTTCTACTTTGTTCCATCTGTTTCTGCAGGAAACGGGAGTGAAGTTTTTCCGTCCGTTTCCGTGGAATCCTATTTTTATTCAGATTTAATCCGTATTTATTCCATTTTTCATCCCGTTTTTAATCTATGTGAGATATGTCTAGAATTTGATATGTTGATAAACCTACTAATCGTCAATTATGCGTGTTAACATGTTAACACATGGCGTGCCAGTGAATATTAGACCGGTAACTTCGTACGTGTATACTATTTTATCACTTTGTTCAGGTATACTTGAGAATATTTGATCATGTTATTCTAACTTAATTTTCCGGCTCTCCATCCATATTTGTCCGTTTCTATATTTCCGTATATCCTCATCCGTTTTTAATTCCATTTTTTTCCTTCGATTCCGGTCCAGTTTTCGATAAAAATATATAAATAGAAATAGGAGAGGAGTTTTTTTGGTCTGTTTTGGTCCGTTTTCATCCCTACACGTCACCGGTTGCAGCGTTCTTGCACGTCTGTAGCTAACGAACGGACCCTTCCTAGAGTTTATCCGGTTGGCCGGCGGGCACATGGTTTTGGATTTGGCCGGCACGTCACCGGTTGTTCTCACTCGGGTCCACGCGTCGTCAGGTGATTAGTCCACACAGGAATTTGTCTCCCACAGAGATGACATTTACTCCATCCACACCAAATTGTACACCCATAAAATTTCATCCTGTAAAAATAAATGGGTCAGATTTATTCTCACGAAGCTTCCTTGTGATCTGATGGCTACGGGTGTTTAGATGGTGAAGCAGGCTTCAACGCGGCGCGGCCCCTTCCCAATCCCGTGCTCTCCACCTCCGTCCCGTCTAACTGGCCGCGTTTCGATTCCACGGCAGGTCGGCAATTCTTCTTTTTTTCTTCAGCTGGAAACAAAAATACGCGGAATAAACAAAAACGAAACTCTTCTCCGACGCCCGCATGACCTGCGCTTCGTGCCGCGCCCCTTCCTATGGCGACAACCAGGGTTTGCGGCGGCGGCCACGCCCTCGGCGGGTGCGGCGGCGCGGTGGGACGGCAGGGAGACGCGTGGCCGCGCCCGCCGAGGGCGTCAGGCAGCGGCGCCGGGACTGGAGGGAGCCGCGCCGCCGCGCCGAGGGGCGATAGAGGCGCCTACGACAGCTCCGCCCCAACCCTCCCCCGCCGCTCCGCTGCCTTCGTGGTTCCGCCGCTTCTCTCCGCATCGCCCCTTCTTCATTCATCCGTGGTCCGGCAAGGCCTCAATCGTATGTTCCCCTCCCTCACCCTCCTCTCCCTCTCCCTCACTGTTTTTCCACCTCCCAGATTTGCGGCGTCCTCCATGAAGCAGCACCTCAAGCCGTGCTGGACGTGGATAGATTTGAGGTGGTTTTGGAGGCCCGGTGGATGGATGCGGTGGAGCGGGCTGGACGTGGAGAGTGCCGACGGTGGGGGGCGCTGTGGAGGCGGTGCGGCGGGGGCAGTCGATGGTGCTGGCGCTCAATAACGACAACGACAACGCGCGCCTTGGAAGACCATGCGGAGCTGCTGCTTCTCGAGTACTCACCATGGTGTAAGCGCATCACACCACATGGAGACGTTCTGTTCCGTCGGGGTCAAGGGCTTCTGCAGCGTGCTCTTCATCTATGGCACAGAGCACGCCTACCATGGTGGATGCTGCTTTGCTTTATCTTTTGTTTCATTATTATTATCACAAATTTATTGTTTGCTGGAGTAAGGAGGACCTGGCCATGGCGGAGGACGAGCTCCAGCCTCCAATTGCTGCTGCTGCACACCAAGGGTACGCAGACGAGGATGATCCTGCCGTGGCCGAGAGGACTCTGCCAGAACTAACTGCGAAGAGACTGCATGTTCCTCTAAGCGGACGAAGAGGATCCTCCTCTGCAATTGCCAGTTGATTCTTGGCCTGCATTCTCTTCTCATTCGTATGTGCATCAGTGCATGTGCCTTTGTGGAAACAAATCGTGATCAATAGAGATTGGTATGTTTTTCATTTGTACTGATAATTAGAAGAGATACACTCCAATATTTGCAGTGGTAATAACTGACTGGCAGAATGGAGTATCTTAAAACAGTGAGCAATTATTAAATCCGAATGCGTCAAAAGCAGGGCCACATCATTGCAGTTTGCGTCACTGTGTTTGGACAATATGTGGCCAATTTATTTGCAAGCAACAAGGACCTTCCAGCTGACTTGTGCTTTATGCTAGGTTGTAGGTAGCTTTATGCAAATTCTTAGATGGATTCTATTACCTTTATGAGATATACAGAGGCTTCCTCTATTAAAGCATGTGTTCTGTTGTTCAACACCTGACTCTTATTTTTAGGCAACAGAAAGGAACATCCTCTCAGCTGGATACAAGGAAATGCAGAAGCTCTAGGTTTTGAGGATGGATCTATGGATGGCTCACTGCTCATATCTGCGTAGTGAGGGAGAAAAATATTGAATTGCTAGAAATCTGCATCATTTATTCTGTATTTTTTCTTTCAATTTATCTCAATTTATCTGTTTGTTGACACTGAATATCGCACAAAGAATAAGGACACAGAACATCATCCATTACTATCCCACAAAGAATAGGTTTCTTTGCTTCTCTGTCCACCGTCGCTCTTACAATTATTGGTATTTCTTTCTTATAATTATCTCCATGTTCTTCCAAATTCTTTCAAGCAAGCCAAGTTATTACTTGTCAAGTTTCCTTTTATAATGTTGTCAGGTTTCTAAGAGTACGAGAAAGATATTCAAGTAATGAGATTCCTGCAGCATGATTTAGGCCTCCCTGATAAAAATAAGTAGCACATATCTAACATGAGATGACCTCTTATCATATTGTATCCTTGATTGCTATGGTTACGGGTTTTTTTGGTTTCACAAATTTAACCAGTTTGTTGCAAGAAAAAGTAGTTCTTGATAGAATTTGTTTGGCTATTGATATTAATAGAGAGAAGGTTCTGCACTCGGAAATGGTATGATCAAATGTGGTTGAGCCTTTCAAGCAATGCCCTGAGCCATGTGTTGTTTATGTCAGAATAGGGACGAAGCCAGAAAAAAATTTAGGGGGGGCTAAACAAAAGTGCTATAGCGACTTAGCTCTACTATAATCCCTCACAATAGAAAAAATATAATAGCTTGAAGTAGTCTTATATTGAAAACATCGATTCACTATGAAATTCACAAAATACATCATAAAAAATAAAGGTCTCAGTCCACCCTACCTTATACATCTGTGTCTAAAATTGGAAGGGGAGCACCAGGGGCTCCACTGGGCCAGCAGCGGTAGGGGGGGCTGGAGCCCCCCTAGCCCCACCGTTGGCTCCGTGCATGTGTCAGAACATTCCTGTTGTGAAATGTTGGTTGGGTTTGAATTGAGAAAGAAAAACAAGTTAAATATGATGGGCTTTCCGGATATGAGTCGGCAATGGTAAGCTAAAAGCCTATATTCTGATGTGCCTATATTATGGTCTGTCTTTGTAAGCAGGTTTCTCAGTGGTGTCCTAAGCTCTGGTTATACTTAGATATCTTTTTATTGCTTTACAGGTAGTATGCTTTGGCTCTCCTCTACATCATATTTGGGATCACAAGCTTCAGGGTAGTATTGTTAAAGAGATGATGTCTGAACCCAGTAAACATGGACATCTTAATTGAGCTCCTTTTAATGTTCTCTTTTTAGTGATCAGGGCTGACTGAAAGCTACAACGACTGCACTAGGTTTGTTTATATAACCACATTGTGCATGTAAATAATGTGTTCACATGAGCTTGACAGCTTTATGTATGTATATCTAGTATGGAGCTTTGCTCTGCTGAGGCAGAGGACCTTTCATTGAGTTGTAGCTGTAGTGTAAAAAGTTGGGAATTATATTTGTGAAATTATGTTTGTTTGTTTGAGAAGTGTCCATATGAAAATTGTCACATGAATTCGATCGTGTTTTGGGTTTTACCGTAGCGTTAGCACGGGCACACTACTAGTTCTCAATAACACACCATATGGCTTTGAATTGGAGTCAACAACAGAATTTTCTCCCTACAATCATCAGATCGGTAGATGATATATAAGATAACTTACATATGAGTTCAGATAGCATATATTAATCATATAGGCAAATACTATAATGCTTGAAGCAACTATAATTGCGTTGATTATTGGTGGGGCACACGAACGATGGGATGCAAAAGCAAGTCGTTCTTCTTTCGAACAGTGATGCCTGTGTCCTCAATCATGTCCAACTCGCTTGGCTTCATCCCCTCTTTGAGCTTCCAATCAAAGTGGTAAAGCAGGGCTGCCAGTGCGAGTTCTATATTTGACTGCGCAAACACCATTCCAGGGCATATTCTTCTACCAGCACCAAATGGTATGTACTCAAAGTCCATCCCCTTGAAATCGATCGTGTCACACTCAAATCGCTCTGGTTTAAACTCTTCAGCATCATCCCAATACTTAGGATCCCTGCCAATCGCCCACGCGTTCACCAACACAGTGGCGCCCTTTGGCACATCGTACCCAAGGATCTTGCATGACTCCCTAGCCTCCCTTGGCAGGAGCAATGGCGCCGCTGGATGCAACCTCAAGGTTTCCTTGATGATGAGCTTCAAGTACTTCATCTGTACCAAGTCATCTTCGGTCACTTTCGGCTTACCATTAAGGTTGTCACGTAGCTCGGCTTGCGCTTTCTTCATCACATCCGGGTTCCTCATAAGCTCCGCCATGGCCCACTCCAGTGTCGTTGCTGATGTCTCACTTCCAGCACTGAACAAGTCCTATATATGCAAAATTTCAAGAACAAGAGCATGATAAACAAAATGGAAACAAACATGATAAACTCTTCTTGTTGTTATATGTATATGCACTTACAAGGATAACGGCTTTGATCATTCCCATTGTGAGAGGCATGTCGAGGCCGCCGCCTTCCTTTTGTATCCTCAAGAGCACGTCCACCAGGTCGTCTTCCTCCTCCTGGACAACAGCGCCGTTCGCCGCCGCTAGGGCTCTCCTTTCCTCGTGTTGCTTGATGGCGCACTCCATGAGCTCAAAGTTCTTCCGTTGATTCGCATGTGCTCGCCGTGCCGTTCCGCTGAGGAAGTTCACAAACGGCGATGACGGGAATTGGTCGCCTATGTTAAACCCGGAGATGAGCTTGAACCCCTCCTCGAGTGACACCAAGAACTCGTCCCGCCTGCTGAACCTGTCCCCGATCATGGCACGCACCGCTGAATCAGCGACGAGCACGGAGATCCGGCGGCTGACGTTGACGGGCTCGCCGGGCGGGGTGGCGGCGACCGCGGTGACGAGGCGCGCCACCTCGTCCTCCCGAACGTGGCGGAACGACTGGACGCGGCGGGCGCTGAGCAGCTCCAGGATGCAGATCTTCCGGAGCTGGCGCCACAGGTCGCCGTAGGGCGCGAACACCATGCCCAGCCCTTCCTGCATCATGATCCTGATCGTGGGGCTCCACGGCCGCGTGGCGAACGTGACGTCGTTCGTCCGTAGGACCTCGCGCGCGGCGTCGCGGGACGTGACCACCACGACGGGGACCTCGCCGAGCCTGAGGTACATGAGCGGCGCGTCGAGGTCGGCGAACGCGCGGTGCACCAGCGGCTTGCCCACGAGATGGTGTAGGCTGCCGATCACCGGCAGCCGCCATGGGCCCGGCGGCAGCCGGACGCTGCTGCCGTCGCCGTGGCGGCGCCCCCTGAGTAGCCTGAGGAGCAGGAGTGGTAGGAGCAGAGCCAGGAAGAGGCACAGGTAGTGCGACGCTTGCTCCATGCGCAGTCGACTGGAGTGTCTCGTGGTGGACAGGTGCTACGTGCTGGTACATAAAGAGGCGTGAACGGAGCATCACACACAGGTGTACCGCGAGTGTACGTACAAAAACAGAGTAGCTTGAGAACGGGCTGATAGCCCAGTGAGTGGTAGGAAGTCGCTGTTCGCTTCCTGCCCGCGAGCGTTCGAGCCTCAGGCTCTGCGCTCGTGTCTCACCGGGTTTATTCCCAGGAATAAATCGCCACAAGGGTCAGTATAACATGCCCGTTGTCTACCGGGCTACGATGGTTGGTCGATCTCATCAAGGACGCGGTCTATAGTCTGTGTCTAGCTGTAGGTCCTGATATGTGCGTAGGGGTGTGAGTGCGTGCGTGCGTGTGGTGTGAGTGCGCACATAGATGGATACTACATCTTGTATTCAGCAAGGGAGATATCTGTATTACTAGATAAGGAAACCGTATACATATGTGAACAAATACAGATACAACAGATAAGGATACGTGGACAGCTGTCCCAGCCACCTTACACAAAAGCCCCTAAAGAAAGTGAGAATTACATTGAAGACCCTGGACCTTGTGCTTGCCGAAATCGCTAGAAGTCCTCCTTCGCCCGTCGCCGTGACGCCATCGCCAGCCGCCGTCGAGGAAGAAGATGCCTCGGCCACCCTAGATCTGGAGGAGCCCTATCGCACGAAGTTTTGAAGAGCCGCAGTAGCCACCCAATCCGAAGACCCGGATGAAATTGCCATGGGAAGAACATCGGCCAGGGATACACCCCGAGCGCCTCCGATCCCGGAACGAAGCTCGCGGACGACAGTTGCCGGCGGAAGCTCGAGCTCGATCCACACTCCAACAAGCCGCAACACCCGCAGCCGCCGTGGTACCTTGACAAAGTGCAGCGCCAGAACCACCGCCTGACGGAGAGGCGGACCGCGTGGACTCCGAGAAAGGGGATCCACCAGAACCCCCCTTTCCCGGTCCCGCCTTGGACGTCGGAGACGAACGCCAAAGGGGCGTGGAAGAAACTGGGAAAGCTTATTCCCCTGCAGCACCGCCGCCATCGCCTAGCCGGCGCCGTCCGGACACAGAAGCCGCAGAAGAAGAACATCTCGGCAAAACCTTGACCTAGATAGCAACCTACCTAGCCTATATACAACTGCACAGCAGATCACCGGTCGTCCTCGCTCTCCGACGCCATTTCGGCCGCCGGAGAGGAAGGGGACCGGCGAAAACGCCGCCGGAAGCTTGGTCCGCTTCCTTTTCGCCCTAAGCAACAGTAACTAGAGATAAGGACGAGAGGAAGGGGAAAGAAGTTTCTAACCTTGACCTATTTTGGCCCCGTTTAGTTCTAGAAAATTTTGCAAAATTTTTCAAGATTTCCCATCACATCGAATCTTTGGACACATGCATGAAACATTAAATATAGATAAAAAATAAAATTAATTACACAGTTTAGCCGTAATTCACGAGACGAATCTTTTGAGCCTAATTAGTTTATGATTGGACACTAATTACCAAATAACAACGAAAGTGCTACAATAGCATTTGCAAAAATTTTCACCATCTACACACAGCCTTTATTCAACAGAGTAGCTTTCGGTGTGAAATATTTCCCGATTTCCATGGTAGCGAAGTGTCGTAGACAACACGGCTTTGCCGTCGTCCACACGAGATGCCGCTTTGGCATTGCAGCCCACGCACGTCGCTCGTCGAGCTGCCAGGGTCGCCGCTCGTTACTTGCAAGTTGCACGCAAGTTTCGCCTCCAAATTGTGGCGCGAGACGGTGCCAGCGGATGCGCCGCCGTGGTCCAGTGGCCACGCATCAGTGGCCAAATGTGTGGCTAGTTTGACTTTGGCCAATTCAATTTGATTTATTTTGAGACCGAGAAAGTAAGACTGGTTAACATTTACGGCTGCAGTGATGGTGGAAGACTAGTTATATTAGGTGGGACTTGTATATTTTGTAAGGACACCATGCATGATTTGCGGTGGATAGCGAAGGTCGAAAGCAATGGGTTCAATTGTAATGGTACGGGCCAGAGTCGAACGGGGTGAAGGTGACGCGGTCGGACACTTTATCACAGCCAATCAGCGATGGCGTGGATGACAAGATGGAAGGAGCATGGAGGTAGAGGGACCAAAAAAAAAAGGACAGATAATTGCTGGGAAGCTGCATGGTGTCTTGGATATATAATACCACATTTGAGCTCAAAACGTCTATTTAGAAACCATAAAGCAGCTAGTTTAGCGGCACGTACGTCATGCAGACATGCACCAATAGAATAATCATCGATCAGCTGACAGTATCAAGGTGTCGGATCCACCGGTCTAAGCCTAATCTCTATGTTCATGAATTACGAGGTGACATAATGGTTCTATCTGAAGGTCATCATACGTTTCTTCAGTATAGGACAAATCACTAAGAGCATGGCTAATAAGGTGGCCGGTTGTTACCTATCTACTCCACTCTCATTAGTTATTATTTACATGTCATATTAGGTAGGTTTGTGTTAAGTCAAACATTCGCATCTTTGCCCATCAATATCTAAAAAAAATATAGATTCATGATATAAAATTTATGTTTTTAGATTCACCATATGGAAAACATTTCCATAGTATATAATCCATAGGCTGTAAAAGTGTAAGGATTTTTTGAAATGGGTGGTCAAAGGATAATTACGTTTGATTTAGGACAAACAAAATGTGATATGTAAAAAAGAACGAAGGAAGTACTTTTGCCATTCATATCTAGTCATCATCAACAAACAACTGTATATAGCACCTGTTTGGATCAACCCAACTAGAGTTTAGCTAGCTAAACTTTAGCTAGCTAAAAGTTCTCCTACCTAAACTTTAGATAGGTTGTGTTTGGGTCCTCCAAATAATAGACTCAGCTAAATTTTAGCTGGGTTAAAGTCACTAAACTCAACTAAACTTTAGCTGATCTTTTAACTTGGCCGTTTGGCCCCCGCTCCATTCTCGCTCCTCTTTTCTCACTTGTCCAACTAGAATTTTGATGACATAGACAACCTTACAGACTGTCTAGCAGGACTTAGTATCATATTTGCTGATGACTATGTCTTTGATCGGTGTCGCTCTACAAGTCATATGGGGTTAATCGACCGGTTCATCTCGATCGTATCGTATAGCTGGAAATCTGCATTACGAATTTACGATATATGCAAATAGCCTCCCTGCCAAATAAAATCAAACTAAAGCGCCTGGCCAGGGTTTCGCTGAACGGCGCCCATAGTCGCCGTCGGCCCGTCGCCGTCGTAGGGGGATCTCTCACCCCTGCCGGCCGCGCATGTTCAGTGGACCCTGCTGTTGTTGTCGAAAAAAATGGACCGTGCTGTGGCGTGGTGCATGCACGTCACTAGTGTTGAAAATAGACGGAAAAAATCCCGTTCTCTTTTCTACTTTGTTCCATCTGTTTCTGCAGAAAACGGGAGTGAAGTTTTTCCGTCCGTTTCCGTGGAATCCTATTTTTATTCAGATTTAATCCGTATTTATTCCGTTTTTCATCCCGTTTTTAATCTATGTGAGATATGTCTAGAATTTGATATGTTGATAAACCTACTAATCGTCAATTATGCGTGTTAACATGTTAACACATGGCGTGCCAGTGAATATTAGACCGGTAACTTCGTACGTGTATACTATTTTATCACTTTGTTCAGGTATACTCGAGAATATTTGATCATGTTATTCTAACTTAATTTTCCGGCTCTCCATCCATATTTGTCCGTTTCTATATTTCCGTATATCCTCATCCGTTTTTAATTCCATTTTTTTCCTTCGATTCCGGTCCAGTTTTCGATAAAAATATAAAAATAGAAATAGGAGAGGAGTTTTTCGGTCCGTTTTGGTCCGTTTTCATCCCTACACGTCACCGGTTGCAGCGTTCTTGCACGTTTGTAGCTAACGAACGGACCCTTCGTAGAGTTTATCCGGTTGGCCGGCGGGCACATGGTTTTGGATTTGGCCGGCACGTCACCGGTTGTTCTCACTCGGGTCCACGCGTCGTCAGGTGATTGTTTGAGCAGAGCGAAGATGACGCCGACTAGCCACACATTTGGCCACTGATGCGTGGCCACTGGACCACGGCGGCGCATGCGCTGGCACCGTCTCGCGCCACAATTTGGAGGCGAAACTTGCGTGCAACTTGCAAGTAACGAGCGGCGACCCTGGCAGCTCGACGAGCGACGTGCGTGGGCTGCAATGCCAAAGCGGCATCTCGTGTGGACGACGGCAAAGCCGTGTTGTCTACGACACTTCGCTACCATGGAAATCGGGAAATATTTCACACCGAAAGCTACTCTGTTGAATAAAGGCTGTGTGTAGATGGTGAAAAATTTTGCAAATGCTATTGTAGCACTTTCGTTGTTATTTGGTAATTAATGTCCAATCATAAACTAATTAGGCTTAAAAGATTCGTCTCGTGAATTACGGCTAAACTGTGTAATTAGTTTTATTTTTTATCTATATTTAATGTTTCATGCATGTGTCCAAAGATTCGATGTGATGGAAAATCTTAAAAAAATTTGCAAAATTTTCTAGAACTAAACGGGGCCAAAATAGGTCAAGGTTAGAAACTTCTTTCCCCTTCCTCTCGTCCTTATCTCCAGTTACTGTTGCTTAGGGCGAAAAGGAAGCGACTTCCTACCACTCACTGGGCTATCAGCCCGTTCTCAAGCTACTCTGTTTTTGTACGTACACTCGCGGTACACCTGTGTGTGATGCTCCGTTCACGCCTCTTTATGTACCAGCACGTAGCACCTGTCCACCACGAGACACTCCAGTCGACTGCGCATGGAGCAAGCGTCGCACTACCTGTGCCTCTTCCTGGCTCTGCTCCTACCACTCCTGCTCCTCAGGCTACTCAGGGGGCGCCGCCACGGCGACGGCAGCGGCGTCCGGCTGCCGCCGGGCCCATGGCGGCTGCCGGTGATCGGCAGCCTACACCATCTCGTGGGCAAGCCGCTGGTGCACCGCGCGTTCGCCGACCTCGCGCGCCGCCTCGACGCGCCGCTCATGTACCTCAGGCTCGGCGAGGTCCCCGTCGTGGTGGTCACGTCCCGCGACGCCGCGCGCGAGGTCCTACGGACGAACGACGTCACGTTCGCCACGCGGCCGTGGAGCCCCACGATCAGGATCATGATGCAGGAAGGGCTGGGCATGGTGTTCGCGCCCTACGGCGACCTGTGGCGCCAGCTCCGGAAGATCTGCATCCTGGAGCTGCTCAGCGCCCGCCGCGTCCAGTCGTTCCGCCACGTTCGGGAGGACGAGGTGGCGCGCCTCGTCACCGCGGTCGCCGCCACCCCGCCCGGCGAGCCCGTCAACGTCAGCCGCCGGATCTCCGTGCTCGTCGCTGATTCAGCGGTGCGTGCCATGATTGGGGACAGGTTCAGCAGGCGGGACGAGTTCTTGGTGTCACTCGAGGAGGGGTTCAAGCTCATCTCCGGGTTTAACATAGGCGACCAATTCCCGTCATCGCCGTTTGTGAACTTCCTCAGCGGAACGGCACGGCGAGCACATGCGAATCAACGGAAGAACTTTGAGCTCATGGAGTGCGCCATCAAGCAACACGAGGAAAGGAGAGCCCTAGCGGCGGCGAACGGCGCTGTTGTCCAGGAGGAGGAAGACGACCTGGTGGACGTGCTCTTGAGGATACAAAAGGAAGGCGGCGGCCTCGACATGCCTCTCACAATGGGAATGATCAAAGCCGTTATCCTTGTAAGTGCATATACATATAACAACAAGAAGAGTTTATCATGTTTGTTTCCATTTTGTTTATCATGCTCTTGTTCTTGAAATTTTGCATATATAGGACTTGTTCAGTGCTGGAAGTGAGACATCAGCAACGACACTGGAGTGGGCCATGGCGGAGCTTATGAGGAACCCGGATGTGATGAAGAAAGCGCAAGCCGAGCTACGTGACAACCTTAATGGTAAGCCGAAAGTGACCGAAGATGACTTGGTACAGATGAAGTACTTGAAGCTCATCATCAAGGAAACCTTGAGGTTGCATCCAGCGGCGCCATTGCTCCTGCCAAGGGAGGCTAGGGAGTCATGCAAGATCCTTGGGTACGATGTGCCAAAGGGCGCCACTGTGTTGGTGAACGCGTGGGCGATTGGCAGGGATCCTAAGTATTGGGATGATGCTGAAGAGTTTAAACCAGAGCGATTTGAGTGTGGCACGATCGATTTCAAGGGGATGGACTTTGAGTACATACCATTTGGTGCTGGTAGAAGAATATGCCCTGGAATGGTGTTTGCGCAGTCAAATATAGAACTCGCACTGGCAGCCCTGCTTTACCACTTTGATTGGAAGCTCAAAGAGGGGATGAAGCCAAGCGAGTTGGACATGATTGAGGACACAGGCATCACTGTTCGAAAGAAGAACGACTTGCTTTTGCATCCCATCGTTCGTGTGCCCCACCAATAATCAACGCAATTATAGTTGCTTCAAGCATTATAGTATTTGCCTATATGATTAATATATGCTATCTGAACTCATATGTAAGTTATCTTATATATCATCTACTGATCTGATGATTGTAGGGAGAAAATTCTGTTGTTGACTCCAATTCAAAGCCATATGGTGTGTTATTGAGAACTAGTAGTGTGCCCGTGCTAACGCTACGGTAAAACCCAAAACACGATCGAATTCATGTGACAATTTTCATATGGACACTTCTCAAACAAACAAACATAATTTCACAAATATAATTCCCAACTTTTTACACTACAGCTACAACTCAATGAAAGGTCCTCTGCCTCAGCAGAGCAAAGCTCCATACTGGATATACATACATAAAGCTGTCAAGCTCATGTGAACACATTATTTACATGCACAATGTGGTTATATAAACAAACCTAGTGCAGTCGTTGTAGCTTTCAGTCAGCCCTGATCAGTAAAAAGAGAACATTAAAAGGAGCTCAATTAAGATGTCCATGTTTACTGGGTTCAGACATCATCTCTTTAACAATACTACCCTGAAGCTTGTGGTCCCAATAGGATGTAGAGGAGAGCCAAAGCATACTACCTGTAAAGCAATAAAAAGATATCTAAGTATAACCAGAGCTTAGGACACCACTGAGAAACCAGCTTACAAAGACAGACCATAATATAGGCACATCAGAATATAAGCTTCTAGCTTACCATTGCCGACTCATATCCGGAAAGCCCATCATATTTAACTTGTTTTTGTTTCTCAATTCAAACCCAACCAACATTTCACAACAGGAATGTTCTGACACATGCACGGAGCCAACGGTGGGGCTAGGGGGGCTCCAGCCCCCCCTACCCTGCTAGGCCAGTGGAGCCCCTGGTGCTCCCCTTCCAATTTTAGACACAGATGTATAAGGTAGGGTGGACTGAGACCTTTATTTTTTATGATGTATTTTGTGAATTTCATAGTTAATTGATGTTTTCAATATAAGACTACTTCAAGCTATTATATTTTTTCTATTGTGAGGGGTTATAGTAGAGCTAAGTCGCTATAGCACTTTTGTTTAGCCCCCCCTAAATTTTTTTCTGGCTTCGTCCCTATTCTGACATAAACAACACATGGCTCAGGGCATTGCTTGAAAGGCTCAACCACATTTGATCATACCATTTCCGAGTGCAGAACCTTCTCTCTATTAATATCAATAGCCAAACAAATTCTATCAAGAACTACTTTTTCTTGCAACAAACTGGTTAAATTTGTGAAACCAAAAAAACCCGTAACCATAGCAATCAAGGATACAATATGATAAGAGGTCATCTCATGTTAGATATGTGCTACTTATTTTATCAGGGAGGCCTAAATCATGCTGCAGGAATCTCATTACTTGAATATCTTTCTCGTACTCTTAGAAACCTGACAACATTATAAAAGGAAACTTGACAAGTAATAACTTGGCTTGCTTGAAAGAATTTGGAAGAACATGGAGATAATAATAAGAAAGAAATACCAATAATTGTAAGAGCGACGGTGGACAGAGAAGCAAATGAACCTATTCTTTGTGGGATAGTAATGGATGATGTTCTGTGTCCTTATTCTTTGTGCGATATTCAGTGTCAACAAACAGATAAATTGAGATAAATTGAAAGAAAAAATACAGAATAAATGATGCAGATTTCTAGCAATTCAATATTTTCCCCCTCACTACGCAGATATGAGCAGTGAGCCATCCATAGATCCATCCTCAAAACCTAGAGCTTCTGCATTTCCTTGTATCCAGCTGAGAGGATGTTCCTTTCTGTTGCCTAAAAATAAGAGTCAGGTGTTGAACAACAAAACCCATGCTTTAATAGAGGAAGCCTCTGTATATCTCATAAAGGTAATAGAATCCATCTAAGAATTTGCATAAAGCTACCTACAACCTAGCATAAAGCACAAGTCAGCTGGAAGGTCCTTGTTGCAAGCAAATAAATTGGCCACATATTGTCCACACACAGTGACGCAAACTGCAATGATGTGGCCCTGCTTTTGACGCATTCGGATTTAATAATTGCTCACTGTTTTAAGATAATCCATTCTGCCAGTCAGTTATTACCACTGCAAATATTGGAGTGTATCTCTTCTAATTATCAGTACAAATGAAAAACATACCAATCTCTATTGATCACGATTTGTTTCCACAAAGGCACATGCACTGATGCACATACGAATGAGAAGAGAATGCAGGCCAAGACTCAACTGGCAATTGCAGAGGAGGATCCTCTTCGTCCGCTTAGAGGAACATGCAGTCTCTTCGCAGTTAGTTCTGGCAGAGTCCTCTCGGCCACGGCAGGATCATCCTCGTCTGCGTACCCTTGGTGTGCAGCAGCAGCAATTGGAGGCTGGAGCTCGTCCTCCGCCATGGTCAGGTCCTCCTTACTCCAGCAAACAATAAATTTGTGATAATAATAATGAAATAAAAGATAAAGCAAAGCAGCATCCACCATGGTAGGCGTGCTCTGTGCCATAGATGAAGAGCACGCTGCAGAAGCCCTTGACCCCGACGGAACAGAACGTCTCCATGTGGTGTGATGCGCTTACACCATGGTGAGTACTCGAGAAGCAGCAGCTCCGCATGGTCTTCCAAGGCGCGCGTTGTCGTTGTCGTTATTGAGCGCCAGCACCATCGACTGCCCCCGCCGCACCGCCTCCACAGCGCCCCCCACCGTCGGCACTCTCCACGTCCAGCCCGCTCCACCGCATCCATCCACTGGGCCTCCAAAACCACCTCAAATCTATCCACGTCCAGCACGGCTTGAGGTGCTGCTTCATGGAGGACGCCGCAAATCTGGGAGGTGGAAAAACAGTGAGGGAGAGGGAGAGGAGGGTGAGGGAGGGGAACATACGATTGAGGCCTTGCCGGACCATGGATGAATGAAGAAGGGGCGATGCGGAGAGAAGCGGCGGAACCACGAAGGCAGCGGAGCGGCGGGGGAGGGTTGGGGCGGAGCTATCGTAGGCGCCTCTATCGCCCCTCGGCGCGGCGGCGCGGCTCCCTCCAGTCCCGGCGCCGCTGCCTGACGCCCTCGGCGGGCGCGGCCACGCGTCTCCCTGCCGTCCCACCGCGCCGCCGCACCCGTCGAGGGCGTGGCCGCCGCCGCAAACCCTGGTTGTCGCCACAGGAAGGGGCGCGACATGAAGCGCAGGTCATGCGGGCGTCGGAGAAGAGTTTCGTTTTTGTTTATTCCGCGTATTTTTGTTTCCAGCTGAAGGATAAAAAAAAGAAAAAAAGAAGAATTGCCGACTTGCCGTGGAATCGAAACGCGGCCAGTTAGACGGGACGGAGGTGGAGAGCACGGGATTGGGAAGGGGCCGCGCCGCGTTGAAACCTGCTTCACCATCTAAACACCCGTGGCCATCAGATCACATGAAAGCTTCGTGAGAATAAATCTGACCCATTTATTTTTACAGGATGAAATTTTATGGGTGTATAATTTGGTGTTATGGAGAAAATGTCATCTCTGTGGGAGACAAATTCCTGTGTAGACTAAGCATAATTTTGATTGTTCCCTTATAGTATATAAGTTGTTTTATTAGGCATGTGAAAATAATAACATCGATATTACGGACCACAAAAATAACCCACACAATTGTGCTGCCAAAAGGTAAGGTTGCTCGCATTGAAATGGCTTCTTCCGAAGTAAGACATCTATTGCAATGAATAAATTCCTAATATGAACAAAATTGATAACGAACCCAAAACCAATTGGAACCAAATGCAAAACTTGAGGAGAGATGACCTAATCCATCTAACCTTCACGGGGCATTGTCTAGGACGACAATGCAAGGTGCATGAGGCAGGTTACAATAAAAATGAAGCAACAAGTGGGGAGAATGAAGATAAAGCAACGACATAGTTGAACTGCCGCCAAGGCGTTGACAGGGGCCGAGGGTAGTTGGGGAACGGACCGGGCGATTCTAGGTTTGTTGGGAAACGGACGGTACAGATTGATGAGCAGAGAGAATGGATGGCACTGGATAAGTTAAACCGTAGCAGTATTAAACCGATCATTGCCACGCTAAGCAAATGGTATAATACGATGATTGTTAGCAGTTGAGTTGCTATTAGATTCTCCTATAAATAACCACAACTGCACATGACAGTTTTTAAATTTTCATTCATAATTTATAAACAGAAAAATAAATAAACATTCGTCGGAATAGAATTTTTTTCATTAATTGATTCTATATAACAGAAAAATACAATTTGGACGTGTATATGATTGTACTCTTTCGGAAACTTAATAACTAACCTAAACTATTAAAACTACTAACTATAAACTACTAAATCTAAATACTATCCTCTCTGTCAGAACAAGAGGATCATGCTCGCCTCTCTCGCTTGGGAGAAGGCGAGTCATCGTCATCGTCGTCGTCGTCGTCGTCCTCTTCCTCCTCCTCCAGATCCTCCTCCACGGAGCTCCACGGAGGACTCCAATCAGGAGACCTCTAGTCGTAGGAGAAGACGTCCTCTGAGGAGGACTGGTGGCATGGCAAGTCATCCTCACTGGACGACTCGCTGCTTTGGAAACCTTAAGGGGTTGTCCGACATCTTCGTTGTAGATGGAATAGAAGGGATAATGAAGAGGGGTGGCTTCAGTGGGCATGGGGCTTGAAGAATATGTAGGGAGAAAACTGTGATTGTTGACTCCAATTCAAAGCCATATGGTTTCTTATATGCTACCTAAACTCATATGTAAGTTATCTTAGGTAGTGTTTGGATGAAGGGATGAGGTGGGATGGGGATGGGATGGACCCTTTTTCAGCTGTCTGGTTGGAGGGCAAGTAGAGTCAAGGTCATCCCAGGTGGGAATATACTAGAGAATCTAGGGGCGAGCTCGTCCCCTCAAATTAGACAGACGGGGTAATCCCCCGTGGGACGAGCGACGCAAGCGCGTGAAACAAGAAAGAAGAGGAGCGATGGGGCTTGCTAGAGCTGAGGAAGAAGCAACTTGCCGGAGCTGAGGAGTTGCCGGGCTTGAGGAAGAAGAGGACCGGACTAGTCGGAGCCTCGCGATCGGGCTCTACCCCGTCGTTGTGTGGGTGAACTCGTGGCTAAGCCCCACCCCGCCGCCTCCTGGGCGAGCCCTGCTCCGCCACCATGTGGGCGAGTGCGCGGCCAAGCCCCACGCTGCCACCTGTATGTGTGCGCACACCCGAGCCCCGCCCCACCGTCTTGCGGGCAAGCTCCACGCTGCCCCTACCATATCACAGGCGAGCTTTGCGCCGTCGCACAGGCGAGCGCACATCCGAGCCCCGCTCCGCCGCCTATATGTGTCCGTCAGGAAGAGGAAAGATCAGGCAGCGCTTGTTGACGGTAGTTAATGTCAATCATAAACCTTCAATATACCCTGCATAAATTATTAAAATGGATCACAAACATAGACTTAGGGGTTTAAACTGATATTTTCTATGAGTTTTGGGGAATCTGTGTTTTCAGCAGGATTTAATCAGAAAACCATCAAGGATGACCTATTCATCAAAGCAAATCACGTTTATCCACCGCGAAACCAGTTTGAGAAGACTCTAGAAGACTCCAGAGGGCAATCTACGGAAGCAGGACACATGTCACTGACATGTGGGGTCGGCCGGCCCCACTGTCAGGTAGCCCAGCCCCTTGGGCCCACCAGTCAGCCCCTCCTTCGAATGTCGGTTCTCCACGGCCTCAAAGATCAAATCTACGCTATTGTTTTAAGTCGGTTTGATTCGAGGGTCCATAATTGATGTATCCCCCTATATATCTCCCTACACCCCCTCCTGCAGGGCAATGATCCTGAGTTCTGAAATCTAGAAACCCTAATTCATATCCCAACCGGGATCAGAGCTAACAATCAAGAGAAGACTAGTCCTCTAAGTTAGGATCTAGTCTTGTATTAGAAATAGTGAGATAGAGTGTGAGAGAAGAGTTTGGAGGAAGTGCCGGCATGTCGATGCTCTCCCTACAGCTTGTACCTGACAGAATCAAGTTCTAATTGAACTTGCTTCTGACATTCCTCTAGTAGTCAACTTCTGATTCAAGTAAGTAACGTGTTTATATTGTTCTTCATGTTTGCGACTCTTTTTGAGTACTTTAATCCTCGTCATTCTTGGATTAGAATAGTATTCATAGTGTAAGCGTGGTGCTTAGACTCGGTTACTCGTGGATGTACCCTACATTTCGGATCGGTGAAAGATCACGAGAGTGACTCTTATAGCCTCATTGAATCCTTTGTTGACCATCTTCCGTTTGTAGGCTGAGCAGGACCTAGGTACCATAGAAAACATACTATGTATGTTTTTCTCCTTAATAATATCCCCAGATTGAACAGTAGAAGACATAGCTTGCCGAAGTTAGAACTAAAAGACCTTAGCAATCTCCTTTACGCTCCTGTTATCTTAAATCTTGTTACTACTTCGGGTTAAGTTGGACTTAGTTATTCTCACACACGTTTCCTTGAGTTCGATATTCTGGAATACTTTCCAGTTGTGCTACATCAGTATCCGTGCGCTTGCCGATTATTCTGTGTCCATTTAAATATACCAACAGCGCTCCTGTCTACTAGATGCTTCCATGGAAAGGGAAGCGAGCAATAGAGGAAAGAGAGAGGAAAAAATAGATTGGCACATGGGTCCATCTATTAGTAGCAGATCCCACTTTTAGTGTTCTCCAACCTAACAAAAAATGGATCATCTCGTCTCTTCTCAACCAAATAGAAAATGGAGCCATACCATCCCCGTCCCATCCTAGAAATCAGAGACGGGACCGTTCCACCCCACCATGACTCTCAACCAAATGCTACCTTATATATCATCTACTGATCTGATGATTGTAGGGAGAAAATTGTGTTGTTGACTCCAATTTAAAGCCATATGGTGTCTTATTGAGAATAAGTTGTTTTAGACATGTGAAATAATAACACTGATATTACAGACCACAAAAAATAACCTGCGCAATTGTGTGCTAGAACATATCTATCTTACTATTACTAATTACAGGCCACAATGGAGGTACCACATTCAATTCATTCTCACCAGACGCACTAGGAAAAAAGATAAATCTAAGAAATTCTCACAATAATAAAAAAAACATCTGGCCTTTGATTTGATAGTCTTAAATCATCATAACCGATAATAGCCATTGGATTTATTGTAGTTTATTAAAAATTACCCACCACTACCATTATGAAAAATAAATAAACTAACCCCTAATTTTGCATGTAAATTACCCACCTCTGCGATTACAAATGATAATTCAAAAATAACCCCCTATATTTATATATAAATTATCCACATTTGTCATTATTAAAAACATCTCAAAATAACCCTATAAATTTATATCTAAATTACCCACCTCTGCTATTATAAAACATAATTTAAAATAACCCCCTAACATTGCTTCTAAATTATCCAGATTTGTAATTATGAAAGATAATCTAAAATCGTTCTCTAAATTTATATCTAAATTACTTACGTGTACCATTATGAAAGATAATTTAAAATACCTTCTATGATTTTATAAATTATCCACCTTTATCATTATGAAAGATAACGCAAGGTATTATTCTAAGTTTGCGTTTAACCTATCCATATATGTCATCGTGAAAGATAATATAAGGCATTACCTTTATATTTGTATGTACCTTGGACATTATAAAAAATAAAAAAAAAAACTTTGAAATCTACATGTAAATAGTAATATATATTAGTACAAAAAATAAATCAATATCCATAAAGTATGATACATATATATTTCTAAATTACAAACTTCTATGATCGTGAAATAAAATAACTATAATGTTATGTTCCATCATGTATATCAAATAAACACGTATATATTTGGATAAATATTTATTTTAACAACTTATGAAACATGGAAATATGTCCAATTAACAAACCACGTAGCAAAAACACTTTATATTAAAACTCTATGATAATAAATTTCATTAGTTATCATTTTAAGTAAGTTTATACTTTTTTACTAAAACATTATGTAATATCAATCTTATTAATTTAATTTCATGCACTCTATGATATATAAATAATGCTACACATATATAATAATCCTGTGATATAACAAATTCAACATGTTTGGTGTCAGGATGCATACCAGATTCTAGCTTATGTGAAAACCAATACTATTAGGATCTAGATTCTTTTTAATAAAAAATAATTTTAGAATAAAAGGAAAAGAATACTATAACATGTGAAAAATTGCAACAACTTTATTAAAAGTTAAAAGATAAGCTATAAAATATAATAATCCTGTGATATAACAAATTCAACATGTTTGGTATCAGGATGCATACCAGATTCCAGCTTATGTGAAAAACAATACTACTAGGATCTAGACTCTTTTGAATAAAAAATAATTTTAGAATAAAAGGAAAATAATACTATAACATGTGAAAAATTGCAACAACTTTATTAAAATTTAAAAGATAAGCTATAAATTTATAAAGTCATAAAAACTGTTGTATCAAGAGTTTATATATCTTAATACTAGATTTCAGCTAAATACATATCATACTAGAAAAAAGATAAATACTAGAAATTCTAACCAGAGGTCTCCACTAGATCTTGCACGTTAATTCTCAAAAGTCTTGATAGGAAAACAAAAGATAGTGAAGGACCAAAAACGACGACCAGAGGGGGAGGGTGAATGGAAGCCGTAAAATTTCTCAGGTAATATTTGACCACTGTCCTAAAATCACCGTTAAACACGTAAACCAAGAGAAGTTCCCGAATCTAAAATACCCTAGCCAATGGTGACGAGAATACCTAGATAAATTCCTTGGATCGATGGAAAACCAATGCAAAAGACGGAGCTTAAATCCGAGCACAAACATGCAAACCGTAGGCAAAACTGTAGAGCTGGAAAAACAGGCCTGAAATTCGGGCAACTGGAACCAGAAATTCTAACCGGCAAAACTGAGAAAAGAGAGCGAATGCAGGGGCACTGGACACAGCCAAATGGTGCGCTGTTGTACACCCGTCCGGTGTACACCGCACCCACCAGTGCCAACCCAACGCGGAAAAAGAGAGAGACCGAGCGGGCGCTGACCACAAAGGAGACCGGGAGGGAGCGAACTCACTTCACCGGTTGTTCGGACACCTGGACCAAGAGCGAGCGCCGCTCAGGTGAGCGCACACGGCACAAAGCACTCGGCGCTGGTGGCGCTGCTGCCTGACTCCATCTGCTACCGACGAACGAACAGGAGACGCACAGCTCGACGAGACTGACGGAAACACAGAACTGAAGAAAAACGCAGATGGCAGGGCGGCTCACCGTGCGAGATTAGGAGAAATTTGTCAACACCGGAAAACGCACAGGACGTGGCCTGCTGAGGCTTCGCACAAGGATTGCTTGGCTGCCCCACCTGTGCAGCTCGTCAATTTGTGCCAAGCACCATAGCATTTCAACAGAAGCCCGACGTGCTTGAGCAGAAAAGGGGCGAGCCAAGAAAATGAAAGAACTCCATCAAATCAGCATGATTCGTCCCCAACTTTGCAGAGGTACAATTCAACAAGGAGTGATCCTATCCCCCAAAAAATCATCGTCCGAAATCAATTCAAACTCCGGGGTTGCACAATCTAGGGAAGAACGGATGAGAGTCTCTCGGCGAGTTCCCTCCCACCACCGCTCCACCGCCCTCGCCTTCCCCACCCTTCTCTCCGTTGGTGCCTGCTGGTGACCTTCCCGGCGATCTTAGCCGGATCATGGGGCCCCCATCGGACCTGGCTTCGCGCCTGGACTTCGATATTGGGTTGGAGTTTCAAGATGAAGTTCGTCGGCGCTTCAGGTCACCGGTACACCACCCCCATCCCACCTCTGATGGTTCGTTTCTGCTTCTTGTCACGTTCCGGCGCTTCCTCTTTCGCTTAACGGAGGATTCTGTGTCCCTTGCCCTCCAATATTGTTTGGGTGGTCGTGCTATGGATTTCCATGTCAAGTTCTTGAGCAACAATCATTTCCGTTTCTCTGTGTTCTCCAAAGAAGTTGGCTTTCACATCTACAGACTCCGTAGAGTGATCGGTTCCAGTTTTGACTGCTATTTTCATCTTTGGAATAATGGAACTCCCCACTAGGAGAAAGAAAAACTTGCTTGGGAACTAGAACAGGAGAAGGAATAGACGGAGGTCAGATACAAAAAGCCTAAGAAAACTACCTCGAAATCTCTGAAAAGAGTAACTTTTGCCAAGAACTTGATTCAGCTTTCTCCTCCAAAAAAGTCCCCTTCTGTTCAGTACTCACCACCCCAAAAATTACAGTTTGGTGCTTTCTCGATCTCAGCTGTTCATCTGAATCGTTCTCTGTTCGGAAACACTAAACTCATTTCTGGTATTGATGTTGATCGTGTTTCTCGGAACGAGCAACAGGCTCCTTGCATGCAATGGCAGGGAGAAATTTCCGCCCCCATAATAGCCGCCGCGGTGCCTGATTTCTCGGCCCAAGTTTCAAATTCAAAAATTTCCGTTACTGGGCCTCTTTGCTCTCGCTGCCTCACCTTGGGCCATTCAAGTTTCAATTGCCCTGGGAAAATTCGTTGCTGGAAATGCTCAAACTTTGGACACACAAAAAAGTTGTGCTCGTCACGTTCCCAATCAGTCTGGTTTTGGCAACAGAAAGGGGCAATCTTCAGGACTCGTGTCAGCCCTTCGTTGGTTTGGAAACCAAAAATCCGGATTGAAGATACAGCTGATCTCCTCGATTCCTGTGTAGAGTTACCGGACTCTTCGCTTTCTACCAATCATCAACAGGAACAACCCTATAATCTTTTACATCCGTATCAGCCACCTCCGCCGCCTCCACTTCCGCCCCCCACCGAAGAAAACCCTACCTCGCCGCTGTCTCTCTTTGGCGGAGCTGCCATGGCCAACTTCCCAGTTAACCCGAGACCCTTTCTTGTTGCCGGCCTCCAGGTGGAACACGGGTGGAATCGTCCGGCTCGTGGCCGGATAGCGCTTGGTGGTGAACCAACAAGAGATCATGAAGATTATGCTGTAGTCTCCATCACCCCGATGCCTTTGGAGGATAATGAGCTGCGCCCAACTCTCAATCTTGTCTGCAACTTCTTACAGCATGAGCAGCGTGTCCAGGTGACAAGTTCCCATCTCTCGCCTCTTGGCCTTGGTTTGATCAAGTTAAGGACAGTAGCTCAGAGGGATAAGCTAGTACGGGAATCGCCTTTTAATCTTGGTCAGAATCATGTTGTCCGGGTGGTTAAACACGATGAAGGAATCAATGCTAGGTCTTGCACTTACACCAGGGTTTGTTGGTTAATGTTCTTGGCTTTTCCGCTTGACTTCCAAAAGGATCTTTACATTAGAGCTGCAGTAGCCCCCTATGGTTGTTTGTTGGATTGGTTCCATGATGAGAATAAGTCAAGGATTCTAGCCCAAGCGCTCATCCTTAGCCCTGATAGAGTTCCCCGCAGCTTGATTGTTTCACGTGGCACCATGATTGGTGGCATGGGTCGCTCCTGGTCAGTTCCTGTTTACATCTTGAATGGTCACTTCCCAGATGCTTTCCCTGCCGAGGAAGATCCAGCACCTTTTGATGGTGAGCCACATCCAGAACATGGCCCTGTTGTGCTTGGCCCAAATCCTCACGCACCAAATTGGCAAGCTGAGCAACAAGGAGCTGCGAACAATCTAGGGGTGTTTGGTGGTAATCCTCATCCTGATGCTTTTGATGTCAACATACTGCAGCCATACCTTCAGAACCAGGCCAATGAAGGACAACATGACATGGAAATAGATGAAGAGGATGAGGAAGCTGGGGAAGAGTGGCCAGCTTGGAACCCGGTAGTTTTTGCAGCTGACAATGCACAACCAATCCCACAACGCCCAGTAATCCCACAAGATCACCTTGATCTGGAACCTTCTTGCTCTTCAATGCGTTTTCTCAGGGGTGTTGGCCCTGAAATTGATCTTGATGAAGTGTTTCAGAATATCACAGATGACGGTAGTTCTTCAAGTGACGCCTCCTCTGCTCCTTTGGAAGATCGTGCTAGATTTGCTGCAGCACAAGCTAGATGTGCCAACACCTTAATCTTTGGAAGGAAAGGCTTGCCAAGTGAGATGTTCACCAGAGGAAGTGGCCAGCTAGTTATCAGAGAGCCGATCATTGTGGATACAAATGTATTTCAAGCCACCATACCCTCGGCCCCAGCAGTGAATATATGTCTGGAAATAGTACCTTGGAAACCAGTCCGGGATGTTATTGCTTTACAACTTTTGCCAGCATTTTTTGAAAGCAGGCATGAAGCTATAATCTCAGAGAAGAGTGCTCCTGCTGCACCAGTGATCATCCTAGGAGGCCCAAGTGATTCTAGCCCGCTTCCTTCTGAATTTCAAATGGGACAGAATCAGCCCAGCCCATCAAAGGCTTTAGCTTATAAGAGAGGAAAGCTGCCGGCAAAGAAAAGACTCGCTCTCCCCACTGTCGTGTCTGCTACCTGTTCTAATACTCCGCTCATTCAGTCAAGTGTACGCCGTAGTACCAGACTCGGCAACAAGGAAGGCTACTGCTCAGTCAAGCTTGCTGCTGATCCATCCAAGAAGAGGAAGACTTGTGTTGTGATGATTGATGAAACTACTGGGGAGACGGGCCCTGTTCCTATCTCAATCCTGCAAGGTTGGGGCATTGATTGTGGTGTAGATCCTAGTGATCTCACTGAGGAAGCGCTGCTACAAGCGCCAGCAGAACAAGTGAATGATGATCAGTCAACCGAATAGTCCCATCGGCTCATCCAATGAGCCAGTTATCTTTTATTTTCTTTCCTATCATGCTATCGACCGTATGAACTTCCCTATTGTTCATTTTGCTGTAATCGGTCATCCAAACTTTCTCCTTTTGGGGACCCGTGTGCATAGTTGCTTAATCTGTTCATGGTTGAAGTTTATCCACTCTTGTTATGCCCTTTCTTTTGTTTCCCTGGTACTGCTAGCCATACCAGGTTTTGCTATCCCCTGTTTGTGGTTTCCTAATGAGTACACGCAATTGGAACATATTATGCTGGAACATTCGGGGCGTTAATGCATCTGAGAAGTGGGACGCCATTCGGGATAAAATTGAGGAAAGTGCCAGTTCAGTTATTTGTCTGCAAGAAACAAAACGTGAACACTTTGACATGTCATATATTAGAAAATTTGCTCCTCGCCGTTTCGATTGCTTTGATTTTGCTCCCTCGCTGGGTGCTTCGGGAGGTATTTTGGTGCTTTGGAATAGTGCTGTTTTTTCAGGCACAATAGTGGATAAACAAAGTTTTGGCATCACAGTAAGCTTCACCTCGGTGCATAATAGTGAAAGGTGGAAGCTGACCACAGTCTATGGTCCCTATGTTGAACCTGCCCGCTCTGAATTCATCAATTGGTTTCGGGAGCATGATGTTAATGACTCTGTTAATTGGATTTTTTTGGGGGACTTCAACTTTTATAGATCTCTCAATAACCGAAACAGGTCAGGAGGCAACCTTGCTGATACCCTCGTATTCAACGATGCTATTGGGCATCTGGGTTTAGTTGAATTACCTTTGAAGGGGAGAGCATATACTTGGAGCAACATGCAATCAGACCCATTGTTGGAACAGCTAGATTGGTTCTTCACGTCCCCAAATTGGACAGTCGAATACCCAAATACAAAAGTATTGCCTTTGGCAAAGATTACTTCAGACCATCTTCCCTGCCAGATTGTGATCGGTACTAGAATCCCCAAGGCAAATGTCTTTCGTTTTGAAAACTTTTGGGCTGAGCAAAGCGACTTCGCAGATACAGTACAAGAATGCTGGAATTCTGCAGCTCCAATGATAGACGCAGCTCGTACCATCTCCGCAAAATTTAAAGCACTAAGATCAAGACTGAAAATCTGGAGTAAGCATCTTTCGAATCTTCGTCTACTTATAAGTAACTGCAATGTCGTCATCAGCTTTCTGGACTCCCTAGAAGATCAGAGAGGACTATATAGCCCAGAAGCAAATCTCAGAATAATTGTCAGAAAGCAGCTCAAGACTTGGCTTCGGTATAAGAATATCTATTGGCATAATAGATACACAGTCAATAGAATAAAATTTGGTGATGAGTGCACGAAGTTTTTTCATGGCATGGCCACAATCTCATACAGAAGAAATGCTATCTCACAATTGAAGAATGAGCAAGGGGCCTGGATTCTAGACCATGAAGGAAAGGCAGGTCTTTTATGGTCTTCCTTCAGACATCGTATGGGTACGACATCTTCACCAAATATGCTCTTTGACCTGTCAAGCATGGTTACTCCAGTAGAGGGTCTGGATTTCCTTGTTGCTCCCTTCCAAGTTGATGAGATTGATTCTATTGTTAAGCGCATGCCAGCTGACAAGGCTCCTGGACCGGATGGCTTCAACGGCTTGTTCTTAAAAAAATGTTGGCAGTTTGTCAAAAGTGACTTCTATGCACTTTGCTCGGCTTTCTTTCAGGGGCAGGTCAACCTGGAATGCATCAATACCTCCTACATCACCCTCGTTCCTAAGAAAGATAGTCCAGAGACAGTGAATGATTTCAGACCGATCTCGTTGATGAACATCTCCCTCAAGCTAATAACCAAGATTTTGGCAGATCGTCTACAGACAGTTATACTGAGATTGGTCCATCAAAACCAATATGGTTTCATTCGATCCAGAACTATACAAGATTGCCTCGCATGGAGTTATGAGTACATCCATCAGTGTCATCAATCAAAAAGAGAAGTGATCATTTTGAAGTTAGACTTCGAGAAAGCCTTTGACACGATAGAACATTCCACCATAATCCAGGTCATGACACACTTGGGGTTGCCTGATAGATGGATTCTTTGGGTTCACCGTATCTTGTCATCGGGATCATCAGCGGTTTTATTAAACGGTGTACCTGGGAAATTCTTCAAATGCAAAAGGGGAGTGCGTCAAGGGGACCCCCTATCCCCGCTCCTGTTTGTTTTAGCAGCAGAACTCTTGCAAGTGCTAGTTAACAAAGCAGTGAGTTTGAATCTGTTGAAACGACCCCTACCACAGCCGAATGAGGATTTCCCCATTGTGCAGTATGCGGACGATACATTGATGCTCCTCTAAGCTGATGCCAGACAGTTAGTCTTCCTCAAAGCAATGCTACATAGTTTTGCTGAGTCAACAGGTTTGCACGTCAACTATAGAAAGTCACAGATGTACCCAATCAATGTCTCTCCTGACAAGATGACCAGATTAGCCAGTACTTTTGGTTGTGACGTGGGCTCGATGCCCTTCACATACTTGGGCTTACCCATGGGGACTACCAAGCCTAAAATAGATGATCTCACCCCGATGATGGATAGGGTTGAACGCCGCTTGTCAGCCTGCTCCACCTGGCTTTCATATACTGGTAGGTTGGAGTTGATAAACTCAGCAATCACTCCGATCACTACCTATGCTATGTGCACCATCAAGCTAGCGAAAGGAGTTATTGAGAACATTGACAGGGCAAGAAAGCAGTGTCTTTGGAGAGGGAACACTGCAAAGAAGAAAGGGGGTAATTTAGTTGCTTGGTCAACTGTCATGATGCCCAAAGAGAAAGGAGGCCTGGGGATTATCAACCTTCGCTTGCAGAATGATGCTTTACTCATGAAGCACTTGAGTAAATTCTATAATAAAGCTGATATCCCATGGGTTCGTTTAGTTTGGAGCAAATATTATACCAATCGTGTTCCACATGTCGCCAGAGAGATGGGATCTTTCTAGTGGAAGGATGTGCTTCGCCTCAACGTTCTTTTTAGAGGAATTGCTACTTGTGAATTGGGCAGTGGGTACTCGGTATGCTTTTGGGATGACCTCTGGCTAGATGGAATTTTAGCGCATAAATACCCAAGGCTAGCCTCCTTTGCAAAGTATGATGGCATTTCAGTTCTTGAAGTCATGCAAGCTGAGGATCTAGACACTCTTTTCATGCTGCCTCTCTCTGAGGAAGCCCTTGGTGAACTTGAAACTCTACAGGAACATTTGCAAGAGATAGATTATGACCAAGATGCTACCGACAAATGGGTGCCAAGGTGGGGTAATAATTACACTTCTCGACGGTTCTACTCCCATATCTTCAGTGCCATTGAGGCGCACCCAGTCTACAAGATGATCTGGAAGTCAAGATGCACCCCAAGAATTAAATTCTTTGCATGGCTCATTCTGGTGGATCGGCTAAATACAAATTCTATGCTGCAGAGGAGACACCTAAATGTACAAGGCAGCCCGGTCTGTGTCATGTGCAACTTGGGAGAATTGGAGACCATAGAGCACCTTTTCTTTGATTGTCCTTTTGCACAAGAGTGCTGGTCGACGATTGGCATCACCTGGGATGAATCTCTGCAGCTGTTCGATAGATTAACCCAAGCACGCTCATCACATGTCATCCCCTTCTTCGCTGAAGCAGCGCTTATAGCAGCTTGGGAGCTCTGGAAGCTGCGCAATGATAAGGTCTTCCAAAGACGAGATCCAAGTCCAGGACTCTGGTTATCTAATTTTAAGAGTCAGTGTTTGCTTCAATCAGTTAGGCTCAAAGATGACCTGCGGTCATCCTTTTGTGTTTGGCTTGATGCTTTTAGTTAATTACTGTATGTATAAACTTCTGCCCTCTTTATCTTAATGAAAATCCTTTAACACTGTGGGGATCTCCCCCACAGTTTTTTGCGTCAAAAAAATCTAGGGAAGAACGGAAAACCAAAGAACAGAGAACCAAAACGCGAAAAACAAAAATCACGACACCATGATTTCAAATCCAGGGGAGCAGGGTGAGGATAGAGCCTCACTTCCCAACTCAAATTTCACAAGTGTTTACACAAATATGGAATTTGTGGACCTCAAGAACAAACCCTAAAGGGGGAACTAAACGACGAAAAAGAAAATGTCCAAGAGGTGAGACTGAGTGGAGGCAGCCTCATCTTATTTATAAGCCTATTACACAATTCTATTAGTGCCCCTAGATATTTTAGGGCGCATCACCTAGCCTGAGGGCATTATGGTCCAACCCAATTTCTATCGATAGGATGGTAATGCTTCCTGCACAGATTTGCTTCACCTCGATGCAACCTCTATGATTCCGCCACGTGCCGCCCCGTACCTCCTCGTAACCTCCGCCTGGGTTTTGAGGCCAAACCTGCGAAACTGTCACCCGGTGGTTTTGAGGTTCAACCCACCAAACTACTGCAAGTAGCGTACTCCATACACGTCTCCCGTCACTCGACGCGTGTCACCGCCGTCCTCGTCCGGCCGGCCACCAAGCCTTCCAGAGCCCCACTCGACTCGCTCGACCTCCGTCTAGACTCGGTCAACACGTTCATACCACCATGTACACTTCGCTTGTCGATGTCTCCAGATATCAGCCACCGCGGCTGGTCACCCAGCCTCCTAGTCCCTCAGTCCAAGCCCCACATCCGTCCTTTACTGCTCCCGGTCTATCGACATGGCACGTCCCTACTTGACCTTCACCCCGCCGTCGACCACCGCCTCCGAGCTCCACACCTGCTCACCACAAGCCAAGAGACATATCGCACAACCCAACTCATGCCATAATTAGTTCACAAACTCAACCCAAGACGTGAATCATGTTGACAATCACTCATCACAAATCCGAACTATAAGGGCACATATCAACCTTGTACTCGCAGATAGATCCTAGAAATTCTCATAAAATCAGAAATATTTTACCATTAATTAGGTATAACTAAATCACCATTGATAATAATAATAATAGCTATTGGGTCGATTCTATTTTATAAATACTTATTCACTTCTATTATCGTGTAAAACAATATAAACTAACTTCTGTTATTGTGTAAAACAATATAAACTAACTCATGATTCTAATTACATTAACCACATGTCATTAAGAAACATGATCTATAGTAGACCTAAATTTGCATTTAATTGCCTACATCCTCTTATTATGATCGATAATTTACAAAACTCAATTTTCATCTTAATATTAGAAAAATTAAATACCCCTCAAATCTACATCTTCATTATCAACATCTCCTGTTACAAAGAATTTGTTTAGATAATGAATAGAGCATAAATATGTTTCTACATTACCCCACCTCTATCAGCATTAATATAGTAATATTTAATTAAAGTTAAAATAAGCGTCATGCCAACATACATGAGCAATAAAATACATATGTTATATTTCATCACATAAAAAATATTTTATTAACAACTCACATATTAATGAATCTAACAAATTATTTAAAATCATATCGTAACCATAACATATAATTTGTATAGATTATTACTTTAGATATATTTATGTATTTTAACTTAAAATGTTTAACATCTCTATATTTATAGTATAACCATAACTATGACAGGAAAATTCCATCATCTTGAGAAGTATAGGAGACCACTGGTGGCTATACTTTCCTTGCCCTTGAAAGGTTCTTGTTTAGTTTTGGTAATTGAGTGACATCCTAGGTGGACTAATATGTGCTTATATGAGATACACAGGTGATTAATCCACAAGTACACTTGTGTGAGCAACACATGTCATGGAGATGGAAATGGCTTGGATATGTTTCAAGGCTCACACATATGATGAAGGAACTCATTGCATATGAGATATGATATGGAGTCATGTGACTATGGTGGAGAAGATTAAGATGAGGCTTGGCTTGATGGACCGGTTGCAAGAGTGAAGGACAAGTCATAGGCTTTGAAGCGATAAACCGCGTGGAGGGGAAGATTGAGCAAGGCTTGGCGCTGATGGACCGAAGCAACGGTGAAAAGCAAGTGACGTTAAGATAAATGAACCAATATGGTCATGTGATGATATTAAGTGGATCATATCTTTGTTGATCGAGGTTGGTGTATGTGTTGCATCAACATCGGAGGAGATGAAATGAAATGCGCAAGGCAAAGGTATAACCTATAGGACATTTTATTTCAACGGTCATAGGTGTGTAGAGAAGTTTATGACTAGGTTTAGGATAGATAGCCGTATTATCAAGAGAGGCAAACTTGTTTGCATATCGGTCATCTAGTGCCACTCGAGTGATCTAACTTTGCATTGTTGCTAGGATCGAGTGGCATAGTAAAGAGAGTGCTAATCCTTTAAAAAATGGTTATGAAAATGCTAACACACTAGCACATGGTGATGTACACTTAGTGGCATTGGCACATTTATAAAGGATAATAAGTTTGAGATGAAAAGGAGGAGTTCAGAGTGGACTGGACCCTAGCAGCGTTCGGACCGGACTCTGCCTTGGCGACTCTGGTAGCAAACCCTCGCTATCAAGGGTGGACTGGACCCTAGCGCGTGGCGGACCAGACTCAGTGGCGAGCGTCCGGCCAAGCCACGTGGCACGCTAGTGAAGAGCGAGAGAGTCTGGTCGCTCGGACCGAACTCGGTCCGGCCATTTTTGGGCTCTCAGGGAGCTCTATGGAATCGACCGAACCCGGTGTTGAGTAGCATCCAGTCGGTCTGTGTGCGCGTCTGGTTCGGCTGCTTGGCATGTAAGTGCATAGCGGTCGGAGCCTGAATAGATCGTCCGATCGCGATCGGACGCGGTTCGGTCCGGAGGTGCTGTGCACGCGTAGGCAGATGACCGTTGGAGACCAACGGTCGTCTTCGTTCGCTGGGGACGCGTGGCATCCATCGGGCGATCAGACCCTGCTATAGGAACGTCCTGTCATTATGATGAGCGTCTGGTCCGGTCGCAGTTAGCTCAGTGAAGGCGTATAATGACTCTATTCTTTTGGGGGCTATATATCCCAGCACTAGCCGGACTTAGGCTGGTAGCCGAGGACCCTCACGACTTGGTAGCTTGTGTAAGTGTGCTTGAAAGCCATCTTACTCACTTGTGCTTGCAAGAGTGCAAATCAATTGCAAGTGAGTGATTCTAGTACGATTAAATTGTGAGATTATATCAAGTGACACTAGATGTTCAAGTTGCAAGCTAGTGGTGCTTGTTACTCTTAGATGTTGCCACCTCCTAAACAGCTTGGTGGCGTGATTTTCGTCGAAGCATGCAAGGAAACTTGTGCGGTGCTCCGGATAAGTGTTTGTGAGGGGTGTTGTGCTCGCCCGTGGAAGCCGCGAAGAGCAACTCTAGTAGAGTGTGTCATTGAGTACCCTCACATGTGTGTGATTGGTTCTTGCAGTGCCCAATTGTTAGGCTAGGCTTGTGAACGCCTATTAGCTCGCCGAACCACCAAGTGAATGATCGACACAACGAGGACAAGTTTGTTGGCAAACAAGTGAACCTCAGGATAAAAATCACCGTGTCAAATTGTTCTTTCCGTTGGTTTGTATTCCCTTTACATAAGCTTGTACTTATACATATTGTGCCTGTGTAATTGCTCTTGTAATTAGTTACCTTGTGTAGCTTGCTAGTTACCTTTTTGCTTGCATAGTATAGATGTAGCTCCCTTGTGTAACTAGTTGGTTTGAGTAGCCTTGCTAGTTACATTGCTTAGTTTGTGTAGCTAAGTTAATTGTGCTCTCTAATTTGGCTAGAGTAGCCTTATTATTGAGCATTGATAGTGAGCTTAGGCTTTGTGCTTTTGCATACTAGCATGTGTAGGAGCTTCCGGTTTGCTTTAGTACTAGTTGCATAGGTTCGTGTGGCCTTGCTAACTAGAATTGGTTAGGTGAGTTCTAGCTAGCCCGTCACCTTTGATGCTTAAGTAGGATCTTTTATAAGGTGCTTGAGAACTTAAATAGAGGGGTGTAGTGGCTAGACCGATAGTTTTAATTTTACATTTGTTTCGGTTAGCCATTGCGATTAATTTTAGAAAGGACTATTTACCCCCTCTAGTCTACCATCTTGACCCTACAACGCTTTAAGAATACTTTAGAGTAAAAAGTTTATCACTATAAGGTTTAAGTATTAAAATTTTGTTGAAGTTAGCACTGCTACCCCTATCTAAGATCTCACTTCAAGCTCTATAATTTATCTTAAGAGATATGGTGCATGCAAATAATGGCTTATGCTATTACAGTACTTAAGAACATACTCTATGACCTAAAATCCTTATTTTTTAAAAGTACAAAAGGGAGAATTAATGAAAGATATAATAAGCACAAAAGTTTCAACATTCCATAGCAGTTGATAAGAATAAAATTTAGAAAAAAAAACAAAATTCGGATTTATGACTTTATAAGATACATGATGCAATAAGAGCCAACATGATTAATGATAAGGGTCAAAGTAATTGCATATTAAAAAATATATAGAGGTGCCATGTGAACGAAAAATATGAATATAGTTAAAAAAATATATGGATTAGTTCCTTAAAAAATAGTAATTAATATTTTTTTATAACTAGATATAGACTACGGAGAAAAGATGTTTTGAGTTTTTAAATACATAGATTTTGCTATACACATAGATATACTGTATAGATACATAATAAAAACAATATATCCAGAAAAACCAAAATGTCTTATAATTTGGAACAATGAGATTATTAAACACTATCTAATACTTATATGTCCAAATATTTTAGTTTGTGCTCTCGCATGGGTTGATAGACTAGTCTATCCCTAATAATAAAGAGGCAAAATTTTTACCAAATTTTTAGTTTGGTCTGGCCTCTCACATTCACCCTCTTTCTCACGACCGAGTCTTGGCTGCTTCAACTCACTCACGATGATAACTCCAAATCAGAATATCTCAATAAGCCAACAACTCCTCAAATCAAACCAATAAATCCACACCAACGGCATTGCTGAGCCAGGTCGTCGACGAGGTGGAGGCAGGGGCGCAACGAGGTCATAGACGGCGGGATTTGGCGCGTCAGGTCGAAGAAGGAAGTAGAGCGGCCGGGCTCAGTCTTGCGTGGTCGCAGTCCGGGTGGCGCAGCCGGCGGTGGAGTACGACGACGAGGAGGTTGGTGTCCGGCGCGGTCGCAGTCCGGGTGGCGCAGCCGACGGTAGAGCACGACGCTGAGGAGGCAGCGTCGCGGGCGATCTGCGGTGGCGTTTGGGGCATGCGAGGCTGAGGAAGACGGCGCATTGTCATGGGCACACCTGAAGTCGTCGCGGCCAGTGCTAAGAAGTCGTCGACGTCCGCGGAAACGGCTTCGCTCCTCACGTCGTCATCCACAGCCTACAGGCGATATCCCATCTTCGTCCGTATCCCACCTCAAAAAAAAGAAAAAAAATCTCATCCTCAATCACAACATCTCGTGGCCACAGTTCCGGCCGTCGCTGCCACCTCTCCTCCCTCTCTTCCTCTGCTCCTCTCCATGGAGGACCACGCCAACGCTCTGAAGCCAGGAGCTCATCTCCGCCACGAGCTCGCCACCCCGCCGCCTCGCCATGCCACCGGATCTGCGACCGCGCCGACGTCCCGTCGTCCATGCCCCATGACATCGCCACGCAGACACTAACAGCACGGCGATGTCATGGGGTGCGGACGACAAGACGTTGGCGCAGTCGCGGATCCGGTGGCAGGGCGAGGCGGCGGGATGGCGAGCTCGCGGCAGAGATGAGCTCCCGGCTTCACGGCGTCGGCACGGTCCTCCTTGGAGAGGAGAGAGGAAGAGAGAGGAAAGAAACAATATTTTTGAACAGGGCTACCTGGATAGCCCAAACACCTTGGTATCTAGTTATCTATGTGTTACATTGTCATTGATAATTTTGATGTCGACATTTTCGAACCAATATGGACTTACATTCCATCAACGTAAAATATGCTCACATGAGGAGAATGATCAACAGAAACATGGTAGATTGTATATAGGAAGAGTGCGTCACAATATTTGTTTGTTCAGCATATTATTACATATATGTCCTAGCACACAATTGCGTCCATTCTCGCTCCTCTTTTCTCGCCTGTCCAACTAGAATATGACATAGACAACCTTACAGACTGCCTAGCAGGACTTAGTACCATATTTGCTACTGACTATGTCTTCGATCAGTGTCGCTCAACAAGTCATATGGGGTTAATCGACCGGTTCATCTTGATCGTATCGTATCACTGGAAAGCTGCATTACGATATATGCAAATAGCCTCCCTGCCAAATAAAATCAAACTAAAGCGCCTGGCCTGGGTTTCGCTGAACGACGCCCATGGTCGCCGTCGGCCCGTCGCCGTCGTAGGGGGATCTCTCACCCCTGCCGGCCGCGCATGTTGAATGGACCATGCTGTTGTTGTCAAAAAAAATGGACCGTGCTGTGGCGTGGTGCATGCGCGTCACCGGTTGCAGCGTTCTTGCACGTCTGTAGCTAACGAACGGACCCTTCGTAGAGTTTATCGGGTTGGCCGGCCGGCACATGGATTTGGATTTGGCCGGCACGTCACCGGTTGGCCTCACTCGGGTCGTCCACGCGTCGTCAGGTGATTGTTTGAGCAGAAGGCAGGAGCGAAGATGACACCGACTAGCCACTCATTTTGGCCACTGATACGTGGTGACTGGACCACGGCGGCGCATCCGCTGGCACCGTCTTGCAGCTTAATTTGGAGGCAAAACTTGCGTGCGAGTAACGAGCGGCGACCCTGTCAGCTCGACGAGCGACGTGCATGACCATACGTGCGCGGGCGGCAATGCCAAAGCGGCATCTCGTGTAGACGACGGCAATGCCGAGTTGTCCACCACACTTAGCTACCATGGAAACCGGGAAATATTTTACACCGAAAGCTACTCTGCTTTGTACGTACACTCGCAGTACACCTGTGTGTGATTCTCCGTTCACGCCTCCTTATGTACCAGCACGTAGCACCGGGCCTGGCCACCACCAGATACACTCCATTCGACTGCGCATGGAGCAAGCGTCGCACTACCTGTGCCTCTTCCTGGCTCTGCTCCTACCACTCCTGCTCCTCAGGCTACTCACCAGGGGGCGCCACGGCAACAGCGGCGTCCGGCTGCCTCCGGGGCCATGGCGGCTGCCGGTGATCGGCAGCCTACACCACCTCGTGGGCAAGCCGCTGGTGCACCGCGCGTTCGCCGACCTCGCGCGCCGCCTCGACGCGCCGCTCATGTACCTCAGGCTCGGCGAGGTCCCCGTCGTGGTGGCCACGTCCCGGGACGCCGCGCGCGAGGTTCTGCGGACGAACGACGTCACGTTCGCCACGCGGCCGTGGAGCCCCACGATCAGGATCATGATGCAGGAAGGGCTAGGCCTGGTGTTCGCGCCCTACGGCGACCTGTGGCGCCAGCTCCGGAAGATCTGCATCCTGGAGCTGCTCAGCGCCCGCCGCGTCCAGTCGTTCCGCCATGTCCGGGAGGACGAGGTGGCGCGCCTCGTCGCCGCGGTCGCCACCACCCCGCCCGGCGAGCCCGTCAACGTCAGCCGCCGGATCGCCGTGCTCGTCGCTGATTCGGCGGTGCGTGCCATGATCGGGGACAGGTTCAGCAGGCGGGACGAGTTCTTGGTGTCGCTCGAGGAGGGTCTCAAGCTTGTCTCCGGGTTTAACCTAGGTGACCTATTCCCGTCATCGCCGTTTGTGAACTTCCTCAGCGGAACGGCACAGCGAGCGCATGCGAATCACCAGAAGAACTTTGAGCTCATGGAGTGCGCCATCAAGCAACACGAGGAAAGGAGAGCCCTAGCGGCGGCGAACAGCGCCGCTGTCCAGGAGGAAGAAGAGGACCTGGTAGACGTGCTCTTGAGGATACAAAAGGAAGGCGGCCTGGACATGCCTCTCACAATGGGAATGATCAAAGCCGTTATCCTTGTAAGTGCATATACTATAACAAGAGTTTATCATGTTTGTTTCTATTTTGTTTATCATGCTCTTGTTCTTGAAATTTTGCATATATAGGACTTGTTCAGCGCTGGAAGCGAGACATCAGCAACGACACTGGAGTGGGCCATGGCGGAGCTTATGAGGAACCCGGATGTGATGAAGAAAGCGCAAGCTGAGCTACGTGACAACCTCAATGGTAAGCCGAAAGTGACCGAAGATGACTTGGTACAGATGAAGTACTTGAAGCTCATCATCAAGGAAACATTGAGGCTGCATCCGGCGGCGCCATTGCTTCTCCCAAGGGAAGCTAGGGAGTCATGCAAGATCCTTGGGTACGATGTGCCAAAGGGCACCACTGTGTTCGTGAACGCGTGGGCAATTGGCAGGGATCCTAAGTATTGGGATGATGCTGAAGAGTTTAAACCAGAGCGATTTGAGTGTGGCACGATCGACTTCAAGGGGATGGACTTTGAGTACATACCATTTGGTGCTGGTAGAAGAATATGCCCTGGAATGGTGTTTGCGCAGTCAAATATAGAACTCGCACTGGCAGCCCTGCTTTACCACTTTGATTGGAAGCTCAAAGAGGGGATGAAGCCAAGTGAGTTGGATATGATTGAGGACATAGGCATCACTGTTCGAAAGAAGAACGACTTGCTTTTGCATCCCATCATTCGTGTGCCCCACCAATAATCAACGCAACTACAGTTGCTTCAAGTATTATAGTATTTGCCTATATGATTCATATATGATGCTATCTGAACTCATATGTAAGTTATATTATATCATCTACTGATCTGATGATTGTTGGGACAAAATTGTGTTGTTAACTCCAATTTAAAGCCATATGGTGTGTCTTATTGAGAATAAGTTGTTTTAGGCATGTGAAAATAATAATACTCATCATATTACAAACCACAAAAATAACCCACGCAATTGTGTGCTAGAACATATCTGTAACAACATGACAAACAAACAAAAATTGCAATGTGCTCCAACTCCAATGATACCCATATACAATCTACCATGTTTCTAGCTATTGACCATTCTCCTCATGTGAGCATATTTTACGTTCATGGAAGTCCATATTGGTTGTAAAATAAATGCCGATATCAAAATGATCAGTGACAATGTGACATAGGTAATTGTAACACCCTAATATTTGCTTCTTTTGAAAAAGAGAAATTGATTTAATTTTGAATTTGTGTGCTCATGAAAACATAGGAAAATAATATTTTATATGGAAATTAAAATCAAATATAAAGTTTAGATACATGTGATGCATTCATGCTGCTGCACATCTATTTTATTTTGAGTGGTTTGACTAAGATTCAAAATGTTTTAAACAGTACTTGAAATGGCTTTGAAAAAAAAACTATTCTCTCTCGTTTATGCCGAAGGCCCACCCTCTCACTGCAGGCCAAACCAGCTCGTCTAGCAAGCCCGCGTGGGCAAGCTCCCTCTCTTCGTTTGACTGCCAGGCCAGGCCAGGTAGCGCAGGCTTGTAACCCTAGCTCCCTTTCTCTATGCCTGATGCCGTGGCCCCGCATGTAGCTGCTCTACCTTCCTCTTGCTAGTGCACGAACCGGACTCTGAGTCCGTTGGACCTCCGCCTCCAATCCCGGTTCTCTCGAGATCTCCTGCATGTAGCCCAAGCCAGGACATCCCTATAAGAGGAGCCTGACGCGTCCCATATCGATCTACACGTAGTTGCCGCCCCGCCTTGAGCTCACAGAGAGCCGCACCTGAGCTCGTAACCCTAGAGCCGCCGCCGATCGATCCCGTGCTCCGCTGCTGCCGTTTGCTGCCTCGAGGAAAGACCGTTGCCGCCAAGTCGAGTTGTACGTCATTGATCTTCTAGTTCATCGCTGGAGCTCTTTGTCTGTGAAGACACGACACCGCCGAGAACCTTCGCCGGGAGCCACCGTCTGCCCCGCCGAGACTCGCGTCGCCTCCGCTCCGTGTCCGTCCATGCAAAGTGCCATGGTGAGATCGCTGTCCTCCTATCTGTCTTCTAGTGCTCTTCCGTAGAAACTCGAGGCTTCTATATTGTTTTTGCCGAACTCAAAGAAGAGCCGAGCTTCCGTCCATGGCGCCGCCATCTGCACACTAGAATCCAAGTCAGCTGAACGAGCATGCCAGCCCCAGCGTCTCGCCTCCCATCTCACACGCACGCGCGACGCGACAATGCATGAGCAAGTAGAGTCAGCAGAGCAGCGTCGGCCATGCGTACCAGTCCTGATCTTCTAGCTTGATGACGTCATATTGATGTCATGATGACATCACACATACATTATGGTCATTTTCCTTCACAAAAACAAATCAAGAAATACTATGGAAATACACCACATACCATATATGTCATACTGAGGTCGTTTTGACTCCGATTTAGTTCGTTCTTATCGTGTTAGATTCGTGTCGTCGTGCTCTACGTAGTAGTGCTAACATTTATCATGTCACTTGATTATGAATTGATTAGATTAATATATTTATTTAATAGCTTCCCAATTGAAAGCAATCTAATTTTAACTCAGTTCTTGTTGCGTTACGACCGTGCCGACCATAAACTACAGGTTAGGGATGATGTTTACCATGTCACATGTATTTTTCCATATATAATCAAATATTAAATTGTTTAATATGCATGTAACCAGTTTTTCAAATTAAAAGCAACATAGGGTTATACTTTGACGTTTGTGCGTAAATATTTTCTAACTAAAAGCAACACATGGTTTAACGATTCGCCTTTACCATATCCACTGTTAACTTGATTAACCGCAACAGAAATAGTTTCTAATTTATAATATGCTTAGCTTAAACACGTGCCCATATAATTAGAGTAGATGCTCTCACATGTTTATTTATTTTTTGTCAAATAAAGTTTAAATGAATTAAATAATATGAGACATGTTCATTTATAAATAAAAAAAATATGACTAGTTCGAACTTGATTTTTAATAAAAATATGTTGTGACTAATCTGAATTAATGTCATTCTTATGGTTTTATTTAATTAAAATAATCAAGTGTGTAGTTGTTTCTTTTATATAATATAAATAAATTGTCCAATAGTTATTTTTCTATAACGATAGTTCTGTTAACGGCTTTTTTTACGTTAGTTAGTTATCCTGACCATAGTGGTTAGCTAGCTTGATGACATCACGTGATGTCATGGGTACGATTCGTGGCCGTTTTTCTTTAGTAAAACAAATTCTGAAATACAATAGAAATACGTATACATGTACAATCTTGTTTGGGCTATATCTTCCACGTTTTAACTCCGATTTGACCCATTCAAGTTGCGTTAGGTTCGTATTTGCGAGTTCTACATGTTAGTATAGCTGTACAGTAGGTTTGGAAGATTTAATTTTCGAGTTTATATTAAAGTAATTATTTATTTATAGGAAATCTTAGAAAATACATATCTTTCACGTTTTAAGTCCGATTTTTGTGATCTTTACGTCTGTGTAATTGTAGCAACGTGTCGAATAGTTTTGTAAGCTTTCCTAAATGTTTTTCTATTGTTCATGTACTGTTCTAATTGTATCCTTTGTTTGCTTCGTGTATGTTTGCTCGGAATGTTTGTATGTTGATGCTTGGTGATCGAATTTAGACAGTGAGCAGTACTACGACGATTAGGAGTATTATTTTGAGCCAGACCAGCAGTATCTACCGGAGAACTTTGATCAAGGCAAGTATAACATGGGACCATCCTTGTTAACCTATTCACTATAATTGCTATCATATGCATATGTCTTCCTTGGCAACCTTAGAGATTTTAACTTAGCGATTGATATCTTGATTCCTTGTCACCTATGGGATTATGCATTGGGTAGCTATTGCTAGTGATTAATAATAAACAATGATCTTGTAATATGACTAATGAATTGTGCAATTACCCATTAAGATGATTTAATTACTGTTAAAGGGTGCTAGAGCATTATGTTGTTTATATGTTGCTCTAGTTTCTCTCCGTAAGGATTTATCTGTAAGTGATAACCGGGATTTATAGTACAGCTGTGAGGGTTATATGGCTCTGGCTCTAGTTGTTTAAGAAACCTTTTCTAGCTTGTTAGTGGTTACCGAAAGGCGCAAGAGGGGTCATGTCTAGTATGGTCTTGGTCTGCCAAGGTGGGTGCAGTCTTTTGTAAGTCGCCCCTTGGAGGGAGGTTCATGCTTTTCAATTGAGAATCCTTAGCGGCCCTAACCTGTTAGACGAACTTTTAAATGGCTTTATATGATTTTCGATGTTTTGGGTCTAGCTAACCCATGCATTTGGAAGTCATGACTCACAGTGAAAGTGTACACCTCTGCGCAGAGTTAAAAACTGGTATACTAGCCGTGCCCACGGACACGGGCGGCCTTGGGGATTCTTACAGAATAAATGATCACCATTGATATATTATGCTTAATACTGATGTTGTTATGCCATGTTAATGCTATTTCATTATTCTTATTACAATTGATCATTGGTTCATTAATGGGAATTGAAATATCTTGATGCTACTCAATTGCTAAGCAAATGATGACTAAAAGCTAAACGCAGTCCAACAGTGTCTAGCCTTTTGTGCCTCATGAACCCCATGATATATTTGCTGAGTTCGACATGGACTCACTCTTTCTATTTCCCACACCTCAGGATAGTTTCTGGAGTTATTAGGCTTGTGATCAACCAGTCAGTTTGTTCCTGGAGTGAAGTCTACACCCGGTGTTTAGAGTTGTCTTTCCGCTGTGTTGCTCTTTAAGGTATATTTTATAATATTGTGTTATGTATATTAAGCATTTGTCTCTTGATATTACACTTATCTGTGGCTATATGTGAGATTTGACTCCTTTATTTCACATATAGTGTATATCTAGTTTTGTCCTTAAAACCGGGTGTGACAGTAATGGATAGGTGTTTGGGCTATCAAGAGGCATGCTAGATCCTTGGATATGATGTGACAAAAGGCACCATGGTATTCATGAATGTGTGGGCAATCCGCAGGGACCCTAAATACCCAAATGTGTTGAAGAGTTTAAGCCAAAGCAATTTGATCTAGTCTGGAAAAATTGGCGAATGGGCATGGAGTTTGAGTTCATACCATTTGGAGTAGGTTTGAAAAATATTCCTAGGAATGGTTTTGTGCAATCTATCATAAACTTGCACTTGTTGCCATGCTCATTTCGACCGAAAGCTAACTTGGGTTGAGACTATGTAAGTTCGGCAGCATGACTAGAGACAAGGCATATCACCATGTGAAAGAAGAATGATTTGCTTCTATTGAATGCATAGGCCCGAATATGGTGATTTTGGGGTTTTGGTGCACATGATTGATGAGAACAAGTATTGTGACTACCATTTTGCTGTGGTGATTACATTTGAGTTAGTCATAATGAGAATATCCACAAATGTTGAAGACATGTAACAATTTATTTTAGGCTACAAACATCAAATCTGCCAGGAGTCATGAAGCTCAACCACCCCAAAGCCCTAACATGTCTATGGTGTCATGAGGAGGGAGGGGTCTAGGAGAATTATGATGCAAATACACCATGTCCTTATGTTTTGCAGAGGTGAGAAAGGGAATCTGAGAATGGGAGATTAGTAATAGTAAGCAAATAACATCAACATTCATCATGACTTGATGAAATAGCTTAATAATAAGTTTAGGTAAGCAATCTGGTGAGTCATGAAAGAATTCAACCATATCTAGTCTTGTAACTCTTATAGTATTCAATTATCGATTTCAATAAAATTTGAATCCTTTGTGTGGAAGGTTATGATCAAATGTGCACTTGTGGTAGAAATAATGCTTGTATCTTGTGTCAACATACTTATATAGTTAGCTACAAACTCACACTTAATAAAAAAATGACGATGGGAAATCCTAGCCCCCCTTTGACAGAAATAGAGGAAAAACATAGGAACTTTGAAGGATCTGATTTGATTCCTATAGTAAAATTTCCTATGAAGCCCTTTGGAACAAAGGAATGCTTCCAACATTTCCTTTGAAATTCATATGGATTGGGCCATTCTAAGGAATTTTGGAGGAAAGTAACATGAGCTCCAACCTCATTATGTAGTTTTCTATGTTTTTCCTACATTACTTCCAAAAGCATCTTCCTAAACTTTCATTTGTTTTCAAATCATGTAGGATTTGAAGTGTTAGAGCATTTCATCCTATGTTTTCTATTCTTGTGCGTTGAAAATACGGTGTTCCAAAGGGAATCCTGGCATGTTATTATGCATCTAAATTGATGTATCACATCAATTCCAAATATTGAGCTATAACTTTATAGCGAGAAGTGGACCTTGGACTCAAAGGATTTATTAATTAATTGTCAAAATATACTAAGATATGTTTGACTAGCATTATATTAAAGGAAACAAATATTCCAATATTTTACATTAGTGTAGCAATTAGTTGGTGACTAAAAATAGAAGCTAATCAATTCTTGCTTTAAATGGTGATGTGGTAGTCACGGGATCCCAATAAGTATAATAAGATATGTTTGACCGACATTAAAGGCAAGAAATATTACAATATTTTATTTTGGTGGGGTAATCTTAGGTGGAGACTAAAAATGGATGTTAATCAATTTTTGCTTAAATGGTAATGTGGTAGTTATGGGATACCAATAAATATGGTATTTAAAAAAAATAGTCATTACCAACATATGTGCATAATCCAGCTTAATTGATAAAAAGGTCTATCTTCAATCACAATTTTATTTACAAGCTTTCTAGTGGTTATTTACAATTGGGCCCATCTTCCCCACGCAAAGGAGTGGCCCACTGTTTAGTGACCTGTGGTAAGAAGTATACAAAATATGTTCGCAATTCCAAATCTCATGAGATTGCTTTCCTTTGTATCTAATTATCATCAATATAAGGGGTGAGGGTGCACGCCTTCATTCTCATCAAAACACATTTGCTCTCACCAGAAATACATTTCTTAGCTTGCTCACATAGGCCATAGTTACTTTTGGTTCTCCTTTCTAGCATGTCGAGGCGGGGTAACAGATCAGGATTGAGGTTTGTTGATTTAACACATATCTTGGCTTGGCTTGATCTTCATGAATTAATGATAGGGTCCTCTCCATAGATTCCGCATGGCCTTTAAGTCCATCGACCTTAGCCTTGCTTGCTCTCCACTATTTCCTCAGTCCATCAGCGCTAAGCCCTCTACCCGCACTTCACCACCTTGACGGTTCGTCATGTCCCGACCCTCTAGCTTGCCCTTCACACTTGCACACAGTCCTTCACAGCGAAGCCTTGCTTTGATCTTCACCATATTGCCATATGAGAATATGTCATGTTCCATATTCAATAAGCTCCTTCTCATCTTCACTAGTTGAGCACTCTCAACACATGCACATGACATTTCTCTACTATGGCCATTATTTCTTGTTCAACCAAGCTTGTGGACTGATCACCTGTTTGTCTCACATAAAACCTCATTAGTCTACCTAAAGCTATTGCTCAATTACCAAAACCAAACCAGGACTTTCATGAAGGAGGAGGAGGAGGCCCAACCCGACCTATACACCAACCCAAGTCGCCAAGGCAAGATCTTGCCTAACCTAGCTAAGATATTGCTTCCAAGCCATACCCTTATAAATCACACCAAAATCCCCAAAACCATGCAAGGTTGATGACTTAGAGTTTCACACAAGCATCACCCCACTAATGTACCTTCCTAGATGGGTTCTAGAAAATCTTTAGTAACACCCTAGAATAAGCCTAGCACAAAGCTTAGGCCTGATACAATCTCAACAAGTCCAAGATTGAACTTTGAAGTCTCTACTAGGCATTGACAGATAGTCCACTAGCACATAAGGACGGTCGGCTAGAGAAAAATCCAACCAATAGACTTAAAATGCATATGTGTATACCCCTTAGATAATTAGGCCTGTGACCTAAATAATTTGTGGGACCACACCAAAGAAGTATCATCTCTACACAAAGCCTAGCCTGTCTAGGTGGACGGTCTGCCAAGTCACTGGGACGGCCCACCAAAACCCCACGGAGCAACGGCATCTGGGTTCACACTAGAAACACCTCAAACATGTCCACCTGAATGGTCCTGAGAGGATATCCACCTACACAGAACAAAGATACCTAAGTTCAAAACACCTTTAGTCCTGGATGGACGTTCCTATACCTTGGACTAGACAGACCGACAAGTATTATTGGACGATCCGACGGGTCAGACGGATAGTAAGTATGTACCAACCAGCACCGTACCACATACCCTAAGTCCCAAGCATTAATGTTACTATATTATCCCTGCTTATGCTTCAAGCTAAGTTTAAATTATCTCTACCTCACTCATGCTTAAGCATTTCAAGTCACGAGCATCATATTTACTTTTACAACATCACATTCCCGTAGGAACTGAGGCAACTGAGGAGACATCTGTTGAGCTAGAGGTTGAATACTCGATTGAACCCGAACTAGTTGACCCCAAAAAGTACCCCAAGGATGGCTTCTAAGCATCCTTGAATTCTTTGAATGCATAAACTTGATTATGTTTATGATATGCATGTTTATTTATATATGACTTTGTTCTAGTTGCGCCTACTTGTAGCCCTTGTTCCTTGTTCTTCATGAACATGCCTTTAAGTATTGATTATTTACTTTCTAATCTACAATTCATATTTTTGCTTAGTTCACTAGAAGTCAAGCATGTTATGGGTTTCTCATTTTTCACACAAGATAAGAATTTTTTTTCCTTAGTTAATGAACAACTAGAGGTGGAAAGAGCTAAAAGATAACTAAGAGAATGAATGAGATAGAAGGCTTGGTGAGGGTTAGGGTCGTGACGAGCGAGGATCTCAGATGAAATTGCTCTCTTGAGCTGGTTAAGGACCGTAGACTTGTTGTAGTAAGTCTTGAACATCTTTCGTTGCAGCGTGTTGTGGCGTGGTGCACGCCATGGGTTGTAGCATTGTCGCACGTCTGTTGTTGACGGACCCTCTGTACTGTTTATCCAGTTGGCCGGCACTTGAATTTAGATACGTGTAGTACGTACTCAGTCCGGTCCTCGCGTCGTCAACTGATTATTTGGGTTATATATATAGAAATAGAGAGCAGAGAGGCAGGTAAAGATGAGCATTCACGCCGCCCGGCACGGCCCGGTATGGCACGACATGGTTGAGCACGATGGGCCACCGGGCCGTGCCACCCCAGTCCACCGTGCCTGGCCGACGGCCTAGGCATGGCCTGTCCTTTTTAGCCGTGCCGTGCCATACCGGGTAAATAGGACCTCGTGCGCCAACCAAATAAACAATACAGACTTGTGCACCCCCGTTGGATCGCACATCGGGTCTGGGTAAATCTGTTGATGTAAATCGTCCATCAGTGACAAAGCCTTAGGTAGTGTTTAGATGGTGTAAAAGTTGGTGTAAAGTTCCTATAGCACTTTTCGTTGTTATTTGATAAAATTTATCTAATTATGGACTAACTAGGCTCAAAAGATTCGTCTCGACATTTACAGACAAACTGTGCAATTAGTTATTTTTTTTACCTACATTTAATGCTCCATGCATGCGTCTAAAGATTCGATGTGACAGGAAATCTTGTAAAATTTTTAGAAGTTTGAAGGGATCTAAACACTGCCTTAGGTTGTGATGTGATAGGGTTGCTCTTCAGATTGCATATTCAGGCATTCAATGAACACAAGAAATGCTGACAGCCTTATTCCAAATTTTGGAGGCATTCATCCGACACCATGAAAACTGATAAATTACGAAAATGTTCTACAAGCATATTCGTGCTCCAGTGTGGACTGGGTGCAGATACCTCATTAAAAATAAAAGTAGATAATTCAAGTTTGGTGTGTGAAAAAAATAATTTAAACATCGTTTTGTTCTTTGTGTCTTAAGCTTACATACAGCCAATATAACTTCATCCGAGCTTCCTCTGCAAGAGCCATTATCACAAGCAGGCTGCAAGGACCTAGTGCACTGCCAACCCTAACATGCTATTTCATCTCAACTTCCACCTTCCAGGTGCACAACATATTTGAACCTTATCAGTGCCTATCTCCGGTGATGGTGTATATATAATGGTACATGCAACATTCAGAGTCGAACTCAAGGTCCTGGGTCTACTTATAGCAGTAGAAATCTAAGCGAATCCCTCTCCCTCACTTCAAATATCTTAATAGGTACATAATTATTCTGATGAGCCATGATAAAGCATTAGAAGACATCAGGCGGGAAACGTCCAGGCATAGAATTGTTCTGCTGAGCCTGCTTCAAATGCACTCTAAGTGCATAATTATTTATCTGCATCGAACCATGTATCATAGTTTACCTTTTTGCAGAATAAATATCAAAGGATCGAAATCACAAGGGTGATGAACGTGAGTACCTCAAGAGTTTTCAGCTGCTCCTGATACTGCAATACCAACTGTTTCAGGCTGTCGACTTCCTGAGTCCTCACATCAAAGTCTTTTTGGCGTTCATGCTGTATCGAAACGCCCCGCTTCAGAACAGCATTCTCTCGGAGAATTATTGCCAGTTGCTCCTTTAGCATCACATTTTCCTATGGAGGGTAAAAAAAGTGTAACTACTTAAGCTTCCCAAGGAGAACAAATCCTAAGATCAAAATGGCATGTGATGCATGCTGTAGTACCCTATGCAAATTCTGCACTGCTTCAGCTCCAACTCGATCCATGATGGATTTTTCAAACACCTCCAAAGCCCTGGATGCACGAGCTCGTGCATCATCTATGTCGGAGGAGCTCATCATCTCTTTGACAAACAGCTCAACCCATTCAGAGCTATGATGATTTGTCTGAGAGTTATCAGTTGCCGGTGGGTTTCCTGTAGCTACATCCAAATGGCCATTGCTGGTGGTACCTGTCCAAGATGGAGAATCATAAAGTCGGTATTTCAAATTTGATTCACAAAATAGAGAATTCATGAATATATACAGTATAAGTTGGTCGCTAAATGATACATATACTACTAATAAATGTTTAAGTAATGCCCAAGGAAAAAAAAAGGGGGGAAACTGACACACACATCAATTGAGAACACGGATGACAGAGCTACATAGCTTAGCTTTAGTTACATATGCAGTTTACAAGAATTCACTGCTGCATCAAGTACACGTTTGCCAAAACAATAGGAAATCAGGACTGACAACAAACACTCATAATCTGTAATATTGGTAAAACAATTAAATATGCCTCCTTGATGGCATTGCTCAACAGTTTATACACCATCAGGCAAATGTTGACATTCGTAGCAACAGTAACTTAACAAAATTCTTACTGATGATAAATGTGTAATCACAACTAATATATGCTACATTTTATTTGGTATGCAACTATTCCCAGATGAAATCTAATGTACATACCTTCAGCCGATAACTTAAGAGCTGATGATATGCCCTTCTCAGATTCGCAAACAGTGGCAGATAGCATAGCCCCAGCTGACTCCAGGCGCAGCTCGTTTAATCTCTCTATTGCAGAGTCCAAATCATCTCCAGAGGCCTCAAGAGCTTTTTCAAGCAACTGAAATAATTTTGAAAACGAGAATCATACCAATGAAAATCAAGAACATCAAGTTATGATAGATAAATCCAGCTCTATTCGCTACCAAGACGAGCTAAATATGCAACAAGAAGAATTTATGATTAGCAGCAAGACATCTCAAACAATATTGATCTAGATACATAGTTACATTGAACTTGTGTAACTGAAAGCAGCATTTTAATTTTTAAAATAGATAGTGCAGTGAGACTTTTTGAGGTTACCACGAACATTCAAGGGGATATCCCTTGGTGTATGTTGTTCGTTGATGATGTAGTGTTAGTGGACGAAAGCCAAGTGGGAGTAAATAGGAAACTAGAGTTGTGGCGGCAGACCCTTGAGTCTAAAGGTTTTAGATTAAGCGGAACTAAAACCGAATAGAAGAGATGTGACTTTAGCGGAGCTGCACAGGAGGAGGGAGATGTGAGTTTGGAAGGTCAAGTAATGCCTAAGAAGGATACCTTTCGTTATCTAGGAACGATGCTACAGAGGGATGGAGATATTGATGCGGACATTAGCCATAGAATCAAAGCAGCGTGGATCAAGTGGCGACAACCTTCTGACATTCTTTGTGACAAGAGGGTACCACAAAAGCTAAAAGGCAAGTTTTATAGAACGGCGATTAGACCGGCTATGTCGTATGGAGCAGAATGTTAGCCTACAAAGATTCGACATGTTCAACAACTAAGTGTTGCAGAAATGCGTATGATTTGTGGTCACACAAGAATGGACTGAGTTAGGAACGATGATATACATGACCGCCTAGGGGTAGCACCAATTGAAGAAAAGCTTGTCCAACATCGGTTGAGGTGGTTTGGCCATGTCCAAAGGAGACCTTCAGCGGCACCAGTGCATTGTGGAGTCTAAGCCAAGCTAATAATGTGAGGAGAGGTAGAGGTAGACCGAAATTGACATAGGAGGAGGCAATAAAAAGAGATCTGAAAGCTTGGGATATACCTAGAGATCTATGTTTGAATAGGAGTGCTTGAAAAGCAGCTATTGAAGTGCATGAACCGTGACTAGGGGCTCTTGGTGGGTTTCAACTCTAGCTTACCCCAACTTTCTTGGGACTGACAGGCTTTGTTGTTGTTGTTGTTGTTGTTGTTGTTGTATAGTGCAGTGAGACTTTAATTGCACAACGAGTGACATCGTAGCACACTGCTAAGTGCAAGAAGCAAATGTGACACCAGAATATGAAAAAGGTCTTCCTGAAACCTGTGAACCCATCAGAGAGCTTCAAACAAACAGAGTCACCAAAAAGGCATCAGCTAATCTAATACCTATTGAGAACTGAACACTTCCAAAATAGGTGACTTATGCAACATGCTGAAATGCTCAGAAGTCAGAGCAAGCTTCTTAGTGGGTATTCCAAATAAGGCATAGAAACCAGATGAAGATTGATATAATCCTGCCTTATAGGTGTATATAAGCAAATAGCATGTGCTTGAAACGAAAATTTCCAGCTTGGCTATAACAGAGGCTGAACAAGTTGCATGCACTACAACCTTCACATGCCAGTACTCTTACAGTTGCTGCTTGATAAATGCCCAAATTCATCCTTCATTTAAGTGAAAAAGATGAGTACAACAGGTTCATTATGATGCATCACAGCAGCCCAAACTCATATGCCAAAACACTTGTGCATCAATCAAACATTAAAAAAAACATAACTTTTGAGCGAAAGGAGTCCCTGTTACAGCAGAAAAACACCATAATTCATTAACTTGTATAATAATCCTAAATGGCAAACGTCAACTGAGAAACCACAAATCTACACGAAAGGAAGGTTCTTCACATCCAAATGTACTACAATCTCACGTCAAATAGTACTACTTAGGTTCACCAAACGAATTGGCAGGAGCAGCTTCATCTGATCTACACTTCTGAGCAACTGAATCTGATCCCTGTAAAAACTAAATTTTCGGCACGATGATGAACCGAGCCAGCTTTCAGTGCGCAAATGCGACGTCCCACCAGAATTTTTTGCAAACAAAAAACAAATAAGTAAAGCGCAGAGACGAACCTGGGGATCCATGTCGGGGAAGAGCGGGAGGAGGTGGTGGTGGAGCAGAACCTCCCTCCGGCGGGACGGGGAGCAGCGGGCCCGCTTGGCGGGGTGATGGTGGTGGGAAGGGGACGGAGGGGAGGAAGGGGATGCTACAAGGTCGTCGCTGAAGATGGAGGACCTCTTGCCGCACACTACCGCAGACATGGTGGCCCCCGCCCCGACCGCCGCCTCGCGGCGCCGCCGCCGATCTGTTCGTGGCCGCCAATCGCGCTACTCGCCCCCTCCGGCGCCGGACACCATCTGGGCCGCCGGGGTCCGGCCGGTGCGCCCCTCCTCACGCGGTGATCCACGGCGGGATGGAGCTTGGGTTTGGGCTCGGGGGAGGCGCGCCGGAGGTACCCGTGGCCGGAGACTGGCGGGCGGCGGCGGCGCTGGTCCGGAGATGGGGAAGGGGAATAGCTTTGGTTGGTTGGTTTTGTCTCGCGGACGGGTTGATTGCGGTGCGGGCTTGCTTGGGCTCTGTGGGATCACGACGCACTTTTTATGGACGTTGCGATGTTGCGGATTTGGTGCGTTTTTCATAGGTGTCCGTTGCTTCTTTTTTGGGCTTTTTTTTTTTGGCTGTTGGAATGGAATGTCTACGCAGGGGCACTAGTAAAGGTTAATGATAATTTGGTCCAAATATTCTGCGATGTGCCTTAGAGTTTATAGCATTTTATTTAATCGACGGTTTGAGATGCTGCCAAGTGTCTCTTGTAGTATCCTTCTTCGCAAACTCTGTTACGTGACTCGTCTTCAGCGTGCGACGCCCCTTCACGATGGCCTCCCCTCTTCTTCTCCATCTCCGGCGGGCTTAGAAAGGGGCTCGGGGGAGCCATGCAAGACCGGCGGTGAAGACAGGAGACACGGCGGCGAAGCGGAGGCGGCGCCAGAGAGAGCGGAGGAGGAGGCGGCAGGGCGGGGGACCATGGCCATGGCGGCAACAGGGGAGAGGAAGGAGGAGGTTGCCGCGGGCATGGTAGGGTTGATGGAGCTCCGAGGCCATGAGCCGCAGCCCCGAAGCTCCGGCAAGACCCTACCGCGCCGCAACGAGGCGACGTGGGAGGTCGCGTATTTCCTAAACGTAGGATAGTTCGCGCAATATCGTCGTCCATCCTTTTTTTTTTTGACCAATTGTGTCTCTTGGATCGACATGATGGTAGGAAAGAAAATGTTTTTATTCTCACATATTCAGTGTTATTTTTTGAGGGGATATTCAGTGTTATTTTACTTGTGAGACGTTTGATTTCGGACAACATGATCTCATATGGCTACTACTAGGTTTACATACACTCCCCTGGTTTTTAAAAATATACTTTATTTTATCTTTGTATTAAATATTTTGTATCAACGTCTATAATGTCAAAAAATAATCACTAAATTCTCAAAAAAAAAAAATATGTCTTGTTTTTATTTGAACGTGTAGATTTTTTCTAAAAGATGATCATGGACATAATAGTATTTAGAACCGAAGGAGTAAATACTTGTGACATATTCTCTTTGTTCCAAATTGAGATTGTTCTTGACTTTTGTAGATATGTAGCTTTTACTATGTATGTACCATGTAGACATAATGTATATCTAGATCTAGATGCATAAACAAAAGCTATGTGACTATATAACTAAAAAAAGGCATAACGACTCCTGATTTGAAATGGAGTAAGTAACGACATCATAGACCTGCGTCATGGACACAATAGTGTATTAAACTTAGCTTAACCTGACCATGGCGACCACCACCTTGGTAATAATAAAAACCAAACGTAACACAAGTGTGGTAGCCATTCAAACAAAAACCCTTGATAACATCGTTGGATTCCGTCCCTCGGCTGCTCGGCAAGGGCAAGTACAAGTCGGTGCCTTGCTCGTTGGATCTTCCTAGCTAGAGGCATCATCGTAGCTCACGCTTCTCAGCCTTTCGTCTCTCGTTTGGAGGAAACTTGGACGACGAGACCTCGATGCGCTCCTGTGGTGAATTGGTATCTTGCCCACGTCGACATCCGTCGCAATGGATGGGATCCTACATCCGTGCTTTCGTCTTTGCCTCCTCGTCGATGCCGCGGCGTTATCCGGGTTTTTTATTTTCTTTTCTTTTTATTTACATACATCTGGTATTATCCGTTGATGGACCCAGCCGGTGGCTTTCCAGCTTCCACCGACCAACCACGGCCTTTTTGCTTTTTTCTAGCTTGCATGCTCTGCTCACGTGTCCGGACCTCCGGGGCCGGGGCACACGTCACGGATTCGTGCTCTTCTCGCGGATCGGCATCGGCGGCACATGATACATGTTCAAAAGGCAGAACGAAGTCATACATTTTGCAGGCTCAGCAACAGCATACCGTACCATGGAACACTGCCGTTCCAAACCATTTTTTGTTTTCCTTTCTTGCATTCGTCTTTTCCATTATCAATATGTGAACATGTTTCCTGTTTGGTTGTAGGGTACTCACTTCAAAATTTTTGGGACATTACAAACAAAGGAGGGCAGTTATTCACAGCTCAAGAATAGGCCGCCACCGCACGCACGCACGCACACACAAACACAACCTCTACAGCCTACGAGCAAAATCGGCATTTCCATCGAGCATGGAAACAGTTGCACTTGGTTCGTCTCCTTTCCTTTCGTTTTCCCGTTGGCTTGGGTGTGGAAACAGAAGCTCCGGAGGTGTTATTATTGTGCGAGTATACCCATCTGCTGCAGGGCCGACTTCAAGTCATCCGTGGTGTAGCCTTCGACACCGGTGATGTTTGAGCTGTCAAGTGGGACGACATCCTGTAAGGGGTATCTCCTCACCGTGTGGATCCTGTTTGCGGGGGTGTTGAACTCGCCCTTCAGGATAACGGTCCTATGGAGACCCCCCAGCAGTTCCTCGTAATCTGAATCGCCACTTTCACCCACGAGGACTGCAACATTTGGCACCTCTATCCCCCAACGTATACACAAGTACCTAATCAACAGATAAATATGGTCCATAGGGTTACAAACATAAGCTTAAAATGAGGTTGTTGATTTTGCGGTTATGCCATGCTATGTCAAATACAATTCAGGTGGGGATGCTCTCCCTCCACGTTGACCTAAAAAAAACTTCTACCAACTTAAAGACAGGTGCATGCGAAAAGATGATTGGAGTACGACAAAATGGGAAACCAACCCGCTACTCAACTAAGTTGGGTGCTTGGGTTCAAATCATAATGATAAGATCCACAGTATCATTTTGAGATAGAATAATAACACTTCTTTCAACTTTAATCAAATGAATATCTAGTCAAGAAACAATTATGCAAAAAAAAAGGGGCAATATCTTTCATGAAAACAGAGTAATTTCATGCCAAAATGAACTATAGTCAGGTCACTTGAACACAATATAGTCAGTTAGTCACTGATTGTTAGGCTTCACCCTTTTCTATATTTGTAGGAAAAAAAATCAACATTTAGGACCTCTTTAACTAAGCAGGGATTTGAGACCAAGTTTATAGCCTTTTTATCATACATTTGAACTATATCCTGAATTTCTAGGGATCCCAGTCTTCCAGGCAAACCCCTAATGTTTTGCTCGTACAAATACACATTCATGGTGTTTCTAATCAAATTAGTAGGCAGACTAAAATGCTGGAACTACTTATGGTGTTTCTATCATAAACTGGTAACTGAAGGAAGGACAAAGAAGAATAAACATTGACAAACCTTAGAGCCTGAGATCTTGATGCATGGATAGGGACTACAGATAATCTGGTAGCGCTGTGGTTATACAATGCATTGCAACGGAGAGATTGGATTCTCATCAACTTCCTCAACTCCTTTAAAGGAGGAAGCTACAGTAAGAAAAATAATCATGTCAAACATTATGAAAGAGAATATATGGTAATGCTTTAATTGAAGGAATGCACAATGCACGCAAAGATTCTAGAATGTACATACAACTGGAAAATAAAAGGCTTACATGATTGGGATTAACCACTCTAAATGCAAGACAATAGGCTGAAGAGTGTTCTGGATCTTCAAAAATAATTTGCCTCTCTGTTCTTCCCTTTCTTTCTACCACTGAAGTGGCCCACTTCACAAGATATTTCCTTAGTCCTTCTCCTCCCCAACGATATTCGATATGTGACTGGTGATTTTGATCTAATGCAAATGTAATCTTGGAGTTGTTTGGCGTTTCACCAGAATATGAAGGATAGTAAATGTTACTCCCACTATTGCAGATGAAAGCATCAAAATCAGTGGGAAGCATGCCACCAGATAGTAGCAGTGAATGTATCTCTGATATAGTCAGCGAAGTTGACAGCACAAAACCAGCTGAACCCGACATGTTTTGTGTATGTATGACCTCAATAGCATTTCTGATTATCCTGACTAGATCTTCCTTGTTAACAGAGTCTACAGAAATAACAATGATTTGCCTCCTTCCTGAAATAGGTGTATTACTCCGCTCCTCTCTGTTACCAATAGCAGGAGACCTTGGGCCAAGAGTTAATATCCTTGACAGGTAATTCTTGCAATGTTCGGGCCACGAGAATTGGTGAATATTTGTCAGTCCATTCTCTCTGCACCTTGACCAAAGTTGTTTGTCAGAAAGAAGTTTATATAGTGCATCCGCAATGGCATTCTGATCGTGCGGATCAACAAGGAGACCATTGTTCAGGACCTGAATTATCATCAATCAGAAAACCAATAGTGATGTTTTGCAATTAGTTAACATATTTTTTCAAAAGCAAAGTACATGTACCAATGGAATGACAAAAGGAAAACACACCTGGTTAATTTCAACAGGGGCTCCATTTTTTGTCGCAATTATAGGCAAACCATTCATAGCAGCCTGCACATGGATATAACAGTTGGTTATAATTAGGATACTGATAGAGTGATAGCAGCAACAGTAAATTGGAACCTCAAAAAATCTGACCTCTATCAGAGTAACTCCAAATTGTTCGAAGTAAGCTACATTTACAAAAGCCCCCTGCAGAAAGATCGACATATGACCAGCATGCAAGTGTATAGTGAAGGAACACAAGTACTAAGGTGGTAAGAGTTCAGCAAACCAAACTAGTACCCCCTCCCCGTTCCAAATTATAGGACGTTTTGGCTTTTCTAAATACATAATAAAAGTAATGTATCTAGAAACGCCAAAACATCTTATAATTTGGAATGGAGGGAGTATTAAATAAATCATGGCTTCTAGTTCATGAAATGAAGTGATCTTCCCCTTTACTTGAATGTTTTATGTAGGTCTCAAATGTACAGCTTTATATGCTAGAACCAGATAAATAAGTAGTAAAAGATAAGCACCTCAAATGATTGGATTCAGACCAAGGGGGAAAGAGAATACCTTTGTTCTTGCAGCTAAACGATAAATGTCAGGAACTTCCGAGTGCTTATGATGCTTGGGGTATGCCACTTGACCATACAAGTCATATTCATCAATCAATGTAAGCACTGATGTCAAGACAGCAGCACTCATATTGTGCATCTTAGATATAGCTTCACGGTTACCCATTATCAATGTCTACAGCACAAATTCAAAAGTAAGCACGAAAGTCAAGAACATCAGGATAACTAATGTCAATCTTACAAGGTTTGCAAGCTCCCTTAGTGGCCGACATTCACCAAATGCTTTTACAAGCGTAGTAATATTCTTCTCAGGATAAGGGCGAGCAACAGCTAGAATCATAGGCTTCCTAGGATTTGTAAAGAAGCGCATTATCTGCCATCAATTGTGCACATGTATAGTCAGTGTTTGAAATTTGAATGCAGATTTGACAGATAAAAATAAACCATCCACATTAACTACTAAGTAAATGCTTCACTAATGATTTAACGAGCCCTTGTGTATACTATGACAAAGAATATGCAGTGACCTGAGACCAAATAGGTGGATCCTCAGATGCCGGGGATGGATTCTCTTCTTCACCATCCATATCAAAATCGTGAATAATGTGACCAAATTCAACTCCAGGAGGAATTATCTGCAAAAGCCATGAATAGAGAATAAGGTCGAATCAAAGTCACAATAGACATTGGTGCAATTACATCCTTGCACTAATTGCCTGGACAGAATATACTTGCAATGGTCAAAGTTACCACAAGGGTAGTAGAATGTGTATACTTACAACCATACGAGGCATAAAACGACCATAACAATTAGCACCACGTTTAACTCTTGCTCGGAGCTTCCTTGCAAGTATAACCTCAAAACCATCATACAAGTTCCACTGCTCTTCTATTTCTTGCCTAGTGCTTGCAATGACAATCTCAGATGCATCAAGAGATAGCTCCTCTGCCTCAATTCGGCACATTATTTTGTATGTCATATTTATCTGTTCCCTAGTTTGTCTCCCTTGTTTGAGAAGCCCTTCCAATTTATCTTTCCCAAGAAAATGTCCTGTGAATGCCATAGGAAGGTTAAGTGCTCCAGAAAGTAAAGCAGCAGCAATTCCTGCACTGGCATAATGCCCATGAATCACAGAAGGCCATACTGGATGCCCGCGGCCAGTTTCTTCACCTATGGCTTTTGACATCCTCACAATATGGCTGAGTGCACCATCAACAAATTCTTGAATGAAAGGCCATAGATGTTCTTTAGCTAGATACTTATCTTTTGGACCAAATGGTATCCGAATTATATATGCGCCACTATTTTCTCCTTTTTCTTGTTTAGAATTTTTACCACTTGTTGAAACCAATAATTCTGCAGGTTCACCATAACTACGATCAAAATTTGGTGCTAATATTTGTCTTGTTAGCAGATCAACCCGGTAAACTCCAGGAGATGAACTTAGTGCTTTAGCAAGTTCAACCACATATTTGACCTACAAAATGTCAAAAATAAAATTATGCACTCATCTGAACTTTTACTAGGTGGGATGGGAAATATCAGATGACAAAATATAAATGTAAAAGTGTTATAGCTTTGTAGGGTATGTTCATTTATAATGGGCAAAGGGAGTGTGATCTATCAAATACTAAAGGTCTAAATGTTTTTGAGAGAGTAAAATACTAGAAATTCTTGTACAGAAGGGAAAGTATCTAATTATAGTCAGATGACAACCGCTGAGTATTTTATAGAACATACTTGAACTCCCATTAAGATATATCGGTCCGCAACATTTGAGTTTTGAAAAACAACAGGAGTCTATGAAGTTTTATTAAGAAATAAATTATTGAGTCATATTTGAGTTGCCAAGTATTGGAAGTAAACAATATACTAGATCACAATGTGCACTTATACAGGTAAATAGAAGTAGGTGTACTAATTAGCTGAGTGCAGCAAGATTACCTGGCCACCCGTATCTGAATCTCGGCCAAGCTCCATATTCTCACCACGGACCAGACCATGTAAACTGCAATATAAAGCGCAGACAGATTAACAAAGGCTATATGCCAACGATGAGTTTCAAATTGCACATTTCACATTGCAATAACAGCTAGATCCCCATATGCCTTAGCAATTCATTTGTCTTTCCACCAACACATGACAGTAGGGAAAGACCATAAGATTTAAGCAATTGTTAGGACAAAAAAACATTAGTGCCCCTTCAAATGCCGACAAGAAAAATAAAAGAAACATTTCTTCCATGCTCCATACTTAAAAATGATTTTGAAGGAACACCCTCTATACCTGATCAATACTATGTATAGCTTGTCAATTGAACTTGTCTTAGGTGAGCTCCCTGTGGTGCTGTCCCCATATGCAACAGATGGATCACCAGCATCTTCTCCCTTTTCACCTTCAAAGAGATCTTCAGACATATCTGCAGTAGCATCAGCTCGTGTTTTCTCAGTTTCTGGCTGGCGTTTTGACAAACGACAAGCTTCTTCTTTCTCGAACTGCATATACAAATATGCATTTGAAAAATAGAGGACAATATTCGAAAGATCAACTTGTAAATCATAGGTAGACTAAGAATACTGTGCAAAAGTGCTTAACTCTACGACAGAGGAACTATTAGTCAAAACAGAATGTGCTGCATCTTGAGGACAGAATAATAGCCATGGAGGGCTTTGGAATAGATAAAAAAAAAAGATGCTGAAATTGAAATGGATATGCAGTGTCAGCATGCTCCCATTGGCTCAGCTAGTCAGCTAGTGGGTAGTGGACATTCATGAAATTCCTTTGTTCCCAGCATCTGTCACAATTGGTCCAGCTACTGGACAAGTGAAAGCCATTTACATGCTTCATTCAAGAAATTCCCTTGTTCTCAGCATCTGTCGTAGTTGGTCCAACTACTGGACAAGTGAAACCCATTTACAAGCTAACAGTGAGTCAGTGACTAGAAACAAAGGGGGCAGCAGCTGAAAAACTTAGGAAAGACTGGCAAACTACAACGTCAAAGCTGTATCAGAGGCCAATGCCGTCTGAAAACAACTCCTCACACAAGTCAATATAGTGTTTAGCTGATGTATCCCATCTAATTGATCTGGTTGCGTCCAAACGTCACCTAGCAAGTGCAGTGCCTCGTTCTAAGCCTCTAACTAACTAACTAAGGGAAAGCAACAGCAACGGCCGATCTAACTAGCACAGGTAATCAGCAACCTCTAGGCAAAATAGTCGCCACAAAGCTCATCCAACGTCAAATGATACTCTGTATTAGCAGTCCGAGCAGAGAAGCAACCGGAGAAAGAACCGAGCTTACCTCCTTCTTCTTCCTTGCAAGGTTCCAGATCCTCCACGTCATGTTCTCGAGCCGCGTGTTCCTCTCCTGCGGGCTCCGCATGGCGTTCGCCTGCAGACACGGCACGCCCAGATCGGTAACGGAATCACAGCAACAGCAACGGAAGATAGGAGGTGGAATTGGCGGTGGCCGCATCGGCAACGGACGTACGCGTAGCCATGTCTTGTAGAGGTCGGTCTCGTCGTACCCGGTGATGACCTCCTCGACGAAGTAGCGCGCGGGGGAGAAATGGCCGCGCTCGCGGAGGAGGAGGGAGGGCCGGTCGCCGCCGATGGCGGCCTTTCCGGCATCTAGGATGGCGTCGAGGTAGCTGTTGATCCAGTTGTCGTTGCCCGCCATCGCCGCCGCCGGCGAGGAGGAGAATCCGGCGAGATCGGGGGACGGAATGGGAGAGTTGAGGTGAGGCGGAGGAGGAAGAAAGGAGAGGAGGAGGTGAGGAGAAATAGCCAAGTTAAAAAATATATATAATAAAAGGCGTTGGAATTTTTTTTTGGAAAAAAAAGGAAGGAAAGGTGTCTCATAATGGGGTGAGTAGACAACAAGGAAACAGTGTGGTGGCAATTGTGACATAATTATTTGTTTAATTCAAATGGGATGGTCAGTTCAAAAATGAGTTAATTTTAATATTCTACTAGTATCACAGAAAATGTTTGTTTAGGTTTATATATAAAAAGTTTCTGTTTCGACTAGGATTTTCTGGATTTGTGCTCTTTGCCATCATTTTCAGCTAAAGGGCTGGTTCGGCAGGTAGGAAAGTCGGCAGGTTTCGGCTGATTCAATAGTATTATGTGAGAGAGAATAAGCTAAAACAAGCTGAAATATGACCAGCAGAACAGGACCAAAGATGGTAGGGAGGGTACTATTTTTGGACGCATCCAAAAAAATGATCGCGTAATCATGTGGGACTTCGTTGATTTTTATAAAACGTTGGAGTACCGTATTACTGAAAGACATGTGATGCACTCCGTATGAATCTTTAGGTACATTTACATATTTTTTGAATAATCGTCAGTTATACTTTACTATGTTTGATTTTAAAATTTCTAATAGCATCCTCAAACGCAGTTAGTACAAGGCACAATGCTGTCACAAAAATTCATTAAATTGACACAAGCGAAATGGCGCATGGACACATGACAACGTATCTAAGAGAGCACACGGCCCAGTGAGCTCCTGGCTAATGTGCTTCCAAGGCCCTCTTTATAAAAAGACTTTTCTAGGGCCCACAATGGTTAACCCAAATGTTCTGTTCTAAATGTACTTTCAGATGCGAAGAGAAATAACAACAAAAATAAGCGTTTTTGGTACCAAATACAGTCGCATCCAGCCTGCCACACACATGATCCAGCAAATACGAGCCGTTGTACACACTCATCCAGCTTGCGCGACAACTGGATCGCCACCGGAGTCAGCCGCCCCGCCAGCCCGCCAGTGGCAGTGCTTCTGTTTCTTTTCCCCTCCTCTTCATCAGTTTCGCTGGCAGTGGCAGGGCTAAGGAAACAGTTGGTTTTCTAATAGATATTAAAATAAATTTTTAAAAAAGAATAGATTTTAAAATTTCTTAACACAGTGACATCAACTCATGCTCCCGCACAGCCTACTAATTTATGCGGCACAGGAGGCACACGTTAGAGTCGAAATGGTTCAGACTTAGTAGGACTAAGACCGAGTACATGAGGTGTGATTTCAGCGCGACTAGGCATGAGGAGGGAGACGTTAGCCTCGATAGGCAAGTGGTGGCCAAGAAGAATACTTTTCGGTATTTAGGGTCGATGCTACAAAAGGACGGAGACATTGATGAAGATGTTAGGCATAGAATTTCAGCCGGCTGGTTGAAATGGCGTCAAGCTTCTAGCGTCCTCTGTGACAAAAGGGTGCCTCAGAAGCTGAAAGGTAAGTTCTATAGGACGGCGATTCGTCCGGCGATGTTATACGGTGCTGAGTGTTGGCCTACAAAAAGGCGACATGTCCAGCAATTGAGTGTAGCAGAGATGCGTATGTTGCGTTGGTGTTGTGGGCACACAAGGAGGGATAGAATCCGGAATAACGATATTCGGGATAGGGTTGGGGTGGCACCAATTGAGGAGAAATTGATTCAACATCGGTTGAGATGGTTTGGACATGTCCAACGGAGGCCTCATGAGGCGCCGGTGCGTAGTGGAGTTCTAAAGCGGGCCGATAATGTAAAGAGCGGTAGAGGTCGACCTAAACTAACTTGGGACGAGTCCGTTAAGAGAGATCTTAAGGAGTGGAATATCCCCAAGGATTTAGCTATGGATAGGAGCGCTGGGAGATTGGCAATCAACGTGCCTGAACCGTGACCTCTTTTTGTCTTGTGCCCTTTTTGTCCCTTTATGTGTCTCCCTGTTTTCTCGTCTCTTTTGGGTTTCATCTCTAGCCTACCCTAATTTGCTTGGGACAAAAGGCTATGTTGTTGTTGTAAACATTTACAGTTCCATGTTTAGTACCTACACCCTCCATTCCAAATATAAGGGGGTGTTTAGTTTCTCCCTAAAAATTTTTCACCCCGTCACATTGGATGTTTGGACACATACATGAAGTATTAAATATAAAAAAAACTAATTACACAGATTGCGATAAATTTGCGAGACGAATTTTTTAAACCTAATTAATCCATTATTTGACAATATCGTGCTACAGTAAACATGTGCTAATGATGGATTAATTAGGCTTAATAAATTTGTCTCGCTGTTTTCAGGTAAGTTATGTAATTAGTTTTTTTATTAGTATCCGAACACCCTTTCTGACATCCCATGAAACATCTGATGTGACACCCCAAAATTTTTCACCCAGGAACTAAACACCCCTAAGATGTTTTGGCTTTATAGACGGTATGTCTAGATACATAGTAAAATCAATGTATCTAGAAAAGTCAAAACATTTTATAATTTAGAATAGATGAAATACAACTAATAAAAATTACTCATCTTTGCACACCTTTTGTTTTTGTTCATATCCTAGGACAATATGCATATAATATATATATATATAGGTACTCTATAAACTTATTATCAGATTAATTTAATTTTTTCACCAGTGCCCATAAATTCCTCCACCTCCATGACACCTCGACATATTCTTATCATGCATTTCATTTAAAATTTAGCTTAAAACTATGATCGCTCTCTTGTTGCACCATATCTCATAACGCTATGAATCTAGATTTTGTCATTTTTTATTTTGTTCTTATTAGTTGTTATAATTTTCCATCCTAAAGTTAAACTAAGACTTTTGTGTTCATTTCATCTTTCTTTTTTCAAAATTATCCTTTTGTATTTTACTAAAAATGAAGTTTATAGTTGTAGACTATGTTCTTAGCACTAAGATGGAATAAACAGTCAATTAACATGTACGCTTTGCTAATGGTCAAGGCAGACATGAAGTGACCTAGGAAAGACAATGTTGCCAACCTCAAGAGGTATAAAAATTTAAGTTTAATAATCCCTATTTACCTAAAAGAATCTAAAAACCCCAAAAGGGCATAGCCATCTTTAGTCAGCATTAAACTCCTTCGTTCTCCAAGATGCTAATTTTTCCATGAATTATATGTGCAGTAGCATTGCTTTTAAAAGTTAGGTGCTTCTGGTTATATTCTTGATATTAATATATTGTTACTTTTCAATAAAATGTATAAACTTATCTGTAGTGACAATTTATATATATTTTTTGCCATGGATATTGAATCTAATATTTTTTTTGTGTTCATGTATATGTGTGGGCTTGTTTTTTATGACTATTGAAATGTAGCATGTGTTTATTATCGCTAATGAATACACATTGTGCTTGATCTACATGATGGTACTACATAAATGTATACTTTATGCGGTTTTTATATATTAACATTAATAGAAGTAGATAATTTAGGGACATGTGCGTAATTGATGGTTATTTAGCCAATTTTTCACTATAGCATGCTGATATTTAGATGTAGATTTGAGGGAACATTCTAGTGCGTTCTTTAATAATGGTAAAATAGTAATTTAGATGTAAATTTAAGAGGTTACTTAAATTATCTATCATAATGTCAAGTGGATAATATAGATGCAAATTTAGGTGTTACTTTGGATTATATTCTTGGTGTGTTTAGTTGGTGAAAAGTTATTGTAGCATCTTTCGTTGTTATTTGGCAAAATTTATCCAACCATGGACTAACTAGGCTCAAAAGATTTGTCTCGACATTTACAGACAAATTATGCAATTAGTTATTTTTTTTACCTACATTTAATACTCTATGCATGCGTCCAAAGATTCGATGTGATGGGTGGAAGAGGAAATATTTTGAGTTTGCATGTGAAGTGAACACAGCCTCTGTAATAATATAGGTAGGTAATTAAGATGCAAATTTACAAGGCTACTTATATTGTTTCTTATAATGGCAAAGGTGGGTAATAATTGATCTGGTGTCCATTATTTTCGGTGGTTATTAAATTCTACTAAATTAATTACTAGATTTTTCTGTTTTTTATGAAAATTTTCAGAGTTTATTATTTTTTCCACGTGTGTCTCGTGATGATTATTGAAATCCAGGTCTTTCACTAACATGTTTTCTTTAGCCTACTTCACCATGAAACGGTGAAACCTCATGGCTGTCGACTGCTAATTTGCTCAAAGCAGGATTGTTATCCTTGGCACTATTCCCGAATGCCAACTACTCAATCAAAAAGTGACAAGAGCCCATGCTAATGCTAAAGCAGAAGAGATGGATGCATCTGACAAGGACGCACCAAATCTTTGCCCAGATTGCACAAAGTTGGTGTGGTCCTGATGAGGATTAAGGAAAAGATAAGGATTCCATATATTCTTCTCTCCATCTCATCCATGGAAACACAGTGAATAAGACGCCTTGAGTTAATCACATTTGCCACGCAGAGATAGCTGAAGAATCTAGTCATGCATCCTGCGATCTTACTAGTCTCTGTTTTTTATTCTTGGTCACTAACTCACTACTAGTATGTGTTATCTTGAATAAAAAAGCAACTCTTTAGCGAAAGTGAGGACAGATATGAATGATCTAGGAATATCTTTAGGTGTTTGAAGATTCTTGACCAATCGATTCCATCATCAGCGATGACTCATCCGAATATTTCGTCTCAACAAAATAACAAACCTTAGATCTATCAATACCTAACAAAGGGAAGCTTATTCTTCGACCACGATACCGACTTGGTGCGAGCATAAATTTTCCTGCAAATTTAAAAGGGCGCCGTTGCTCTCCTGAATAAAGATAAAGCAGCATCTTTTTTTTATAAAGGAAGCTTTTATTAGAACCTCGAAAATAATACATCGAGTTGATACAAAGTCAAAAAGGATAACTTCCAGCCTCTGCCTAACATGAAGCACACAGCCAAAGAGAGAAAAAACCTTGCACAATCTAGTGACTATCAATTCGTAAACTAGACCACCACCCATGTGTCTAGGAGAAAAAAATCCTTAGCCACCTGCGTCAATTGTTATGATACCACTATAACTGTATCCTGCAAATCCGGCTTCTACAGAATAGCCCAAGTACGTAGCCAGTGGGTAATCAAATAGATAACTTACACAGGATAAACAAATTTTTTCTTTTCAAAAACAATATCATTCCTGCTGAGCCAAATAGACCAACAAGTCACAACTCCTCCTAGCAGGAGTAAAAGCTTGACATCTTTATTGACACCTCTTAGCCAGCTATTGAACATATGACCTATATTATGGGGTTTTAAAAGACCTGTCGCATCCTGAATAAAAGACCAAATTAAACAAGCAAATCGGCAGTCAAAGAACAAGTGCTTAATTGTCTCTTCTTTGTGACAAAAGCAACAAGTTTTACTACCTTGCCAATTGCACTTTACTAGGTTATCCTTTGTCAATATAACTCCTCGTCATAGATACCATAGGAAAATTTTTATTTTCAATGGGGCTTTTACTTTCCAAATGAGTCTATTAATGTTTGGGATATCGGTACGTAATAACGCTCGATAGTAAGATTTCACCGAGAATTTTCTATTTGGATGTAAATTCCAGTAAAACTCATCTTGTTCTCTATATTAGCAATACGGGGCAACACATTGTTCCACGCTACTAATTTGGGACCAATGAGATCTCGTCGCCAAGATAGGTTTCATGATGGACCAGAAAGAACCTCCGCAATGGTAACATGTTTAGGTCTGGTAATGTTGTAAAGACACGGGCACTGTTTCTGTAAAGACGAATTCCCTAGCTATTTATCTTCCCAAAAACGTACTTGTGTTCCATCCTTTACAATGAAGGATCCAAAGCGAAAAAAGTCTCGCTTCACCTTCATAAGACTAGACCAGAAATGTGAGTTTCCATTTTTCCATTCCACTTGTATTAATGGTTTCGAGCCTAAATATTTATTGCGGAGTAATTGCTGCCAAGTCCCATCTGCGGTAAGTAACTTGAACAACCATTTACTAAGTAGAGCAATATTTTTAATATGCAGATCATGAATTCCAAGACCTCCTTGGTCTTTGGGCTGACATAATATACTCCATTTAGCTAACCGATATTTCTTTTTTTTGCTCATCACCTTGCCAGTAAAATCTAGACCGGAAATAATCCAATTTCTTTTGGACTCATTTTGGCAAGGCAAAGAAGGACATCATATACATTGGTAGGCTGCTAAGCACTGAATTTATCAATGTTAAGCATCCCTCAATTGAAAGATGTTTCCCTTTCCAACTACCTAGTCACCTCTCAAAACGTTCTTCAACCTTCCTCCACTCAACATTCCTAAGCTTCCTAAAATGTATAGGAATTCCCAAATACCGAATTGGAAAGTCACCAGACTTACAGCCAAACAGTTCGACGTATTGATCAAGGTGGTCTTGGGCATTTCCGAAACAAAACAATTCACTCTTATGAAAATTGATTTTTAAACCCGATACTTGCTTAAACGCACAAAGCACCAGCTTCATGTTTCGGGCTTTCTCAAGGTCATGATCCATAAAAAGAATTGTATCGTCAGCGTATTGTAGAATAGATAATCCACCATCGATGAGATGAGGCACTACTCCACTAATATGCCCATCCACTTTAGCCCTATTCATAAGAATAGCTAGCATATCTGTTACAATGTTAAAAAGCAATGGGGATAAAGGATCACCCTGTCGAAGGCCTTTTCTAGTTTGAAAGAAATGCCCGACATCGTCATTAACATTAATTGCTATACTCCCACCCGAAATGAAAGTTTTAACCCAATTTATCCACTTGGGCGAAAACCCTTTCATTCTAGTGCTTGAAAGAGAAAGGGCCATTTAACTTTATCATACGCCTTTTCAAAATCTATCTTAAGAATTACCCCACTCTGTTTCTTTCGATGTAACTCATGAACAGTCTCATGCAAGATGACAACACCGTCGAGAATATTTCATCCTCGCATAAACGTTGTTTGAGTTGGACTAATAACACGGGTTTAACCTATTGGTTGCAACTTTTGTGAAAATTTTGAAGCTCGTATTAAGCAGGCAGATCGGCCGATATCGTTGAATCACGTTCGGTTCTTAGACTTTTGGGACAAAGGTAATTACCCCAAAGTTCAAACTAAAAAGCGATAAATCCCTTGCATATAAGTCATAGAACATTTGCATTAGATCCCCTTTGATGGTATTCTAGAATTTCTGATAGAATTCAGCTGGAAAACCATCTGAACCAGGTGCTTTATTATGTTTCAAATCAAAAATCACTTCTCGCACTTCTTGCTCGGTAAAGGGTGCGGTCACAACATCATTCTCAGTTTGTGTAACCTGAGGAATATCGAAGTTCCTGTCCTCCTCCAAAGTAAAGGAACTAACCTTAGGTTCTTCAAAAAGTTCTTTATAAAACCTAGTGATATAGGCTTTTAGGTTTACCTGACCCTCATCAATGCCATTTTCATGATTAAGGGAAAAATTCTTTTTTCCGATGTTTACCATTGGCGACCATTTAGAAGTATCTAGTGTTGTTATCACCCAAAAGGACATCTTTTACCTTTGCCCTCTGATGGTATTTTATTTCCTCTTCTCTAAGTAATTTGGTCAGTTGATCCCGAAATTGAGCAAGATTTTCTTGTTCAGGTTCAGTCAAATCCCTGACCTCCGCAGCAATGTCTAGGTCGTTAATTATTGATTGAAGTTTGACCTTTCTTTGCTTATAAACTTCACTAATATGGGAAGCCCATCCGCGTAAGTGTCTCCGTAAGGAACTACACTTATTGTTTCAACGTTGGACTGAATTCTTACCTTTTACCGGCCTATTCCAGATCTCAATAACTCGATCATTGAAATCCTCATGGGTGAACCAACTTAGTTTAAGTTTGAACTGTTTTCCATTCCCCTTAAAGGTCGGTGTTCCTGTATCTAGGAGTAGGGGTGTGTGGTCCGACACCCCCCTATCCAAGGCCTGTAGCGAGACTAAAGGATATTTAAACTCCCATTCAGTTGACATAAGAGCCCTATCTAATCTCTCGTATGTGGGTTTAGGTAGTGAATTGGCCCAAGTAAATTGTCGTCCCGTTAAATCAATTTCCCGAAGATCAAAACTATCAATAACAGCATTGAACAGGAAAGGCCAACAGTCAACGTATCTGTCATTATTTTTATCTTTGCTAGATCTCAAAATATTAAAATCTCCACCAATTAATGTGGGTAAAGGATTTTGTTGGCATGCTCTAACTAGTTCAGCTAAAAAGGCCGATTTAAAATCGTCCTGGGCTGGACCATAGACTGCCATAAGGATCTATTTGAAATTATCTGCCTTGTTGCATAAATGGAATTTAATATAGAACTCCCCCATCTAAAAATGCCAGAATTTAGCCGTCACTCCAAGTTGTTTGTTAAGCTTTCTTTCAGTGCACGATCCAATGGTTGGTTGCTCAAAATTAACACGCGTGGCCATGTGTGAATATAGCAGCAAGTAGAAGGTCAAAACAGGAGTGCTGTTCTGAACTCTGGCAAGTTCAGCACAATTTCTCTGCTTTCAAAGTTTTATGACTCGTGAACCATTTATCGTCAATGAAAAGTGAAAAGGCAGAGTTTGTTTACGAACTTCTGCTGAGCTTTCAGATCATTTCTGGCGGCTGAATTGTTGTTCAGTATTTTTCTCTAGATGGCAGCTGAAACTGATGGCTGCACATCAAGACTGAAGCGTGCACGGCTCCACGAGTACGTTTTCAACTGTTTTCAGTTAATTATATGGAAAAAAGAATGTTCTCCTTAACCTTGGCGCCAAGTAATGAGTTACAACTATATACACCACACACATGAGAACAAATTTGACTTGGATCTAGGGTGCTAGGTCAGATTGTATGTTCCTTGTAAGCCTGGTATCAATTCATGTAATCTGATAGCGACTGCCTTTGCCTTGTCAAAATAGTCAAGTAATGAGTTACTTTAGCAGTAGGCAGAGTTTGACACGGACGGTAAACAGGGTCAAAATAGACAGGGAATATGGACCCTACAGTTAAAACAAGAATGTTACTTAGAAGAACAGCAACCAAGTCGTCCGAGCCTAATAATTCTTTGGACGGTTGAACCTAGCTGAAGTTTGAACATACTAGGCACCCATCTGAAGCTCTGAACTACTACTTCTAGAAACTATGTCTCAAGAGACAAGCTTAGTTTAGCTGCCGTTTGGTATGGCTCCAGGAGCAGCTCTGGCTTCGGCTCCTGTAGTTGTATCAAACAGCAGAGTAGAAAATGGCTTCAGTAACGAAGTTTTAGAGGAGTTAAAGCTGTTTTTTAAACAAAAAGGAGTCAAAGCTGTTTTATACAGGATTTGTGGCTTCTTAGGAGTAATTAGAGCTAGAGTTATTTTCGGAGGAGCCACAGTTTTTTGAAACGAAAGAGGAGCCACAGTCATGCCAAGCAAATATCTAAGTTTCAGTCAATGACTTCTTTTTTTCTTGAGAAAGAGAGATCGATAAAGTCGAATAGAACTGAACCTAGACAACCAACGTCTGCCACCAATTGAGCTACAGTATATACAGTATAATATCTCTCCTGATCTCCTGGCAGCATATAGAGCCATGGACACACATGAAAACTGTCTTATTCTACTAGAGAACAAACCAAACAATTACGCAGTACCAACTACCAAACGGTGGTCCATGCCCTGAGCAAATCATATCTACATTGCAGAGCTACCCCATACTAAAGCCAAAACCATAGGAACCTGTGTCCTGCAACGGCCTGAAAGAGATAAGAGGACCAATGGCAGCATGGAAACTGTAAAGCAGGAACAGGCATCTATCTATCTGTATCAGGGCCAGATCACACCTTGGAGTCTGAAAACGATAAGCTCCGTTCAGAGGATCACACGCACGTAGGATATGCGTGTAGATGCCTGTTTTTGTTCTCTCTTTTTTTGCCTTGCTTATGTGGCTACACTTGTGCTTCTCTAGTGGTAGTAGTAGCATGTAGCGGTCGGAGGATACAGGGTGGCATGTTATGCCTGAATTTATTGTGGCCTGAATGAACTTTGTGATCTAAAACTGCTTATCCTGTTATCCACACTGTATGGCGACGGTGTTTCTTCAACAGACAGCAGTTTCCTCCACTTCAAAAAAACAAGTATTTGACTATTTTCTTTTCCCCACGCTTTAATTTGGAAATTATTAGCAGACACCAACCAAAATTCTCCGTCATATATGATAGGAAAAAACTCATATATATGTTCAGTGTCCCGATCCTTGTTGGCCCAGACGAAGATACCTGTGGTAGCGTTGGATGCAAGCTATCCACTCATAGCAACGGCCAACGGAATTTGCGCATTCTAAGAAAGCTCATCTAAGAAAGCTCATCTATTTGGAATATATACCTTTTTTTTGTTGGAATATGTTCTTCGCCACATAGACTGAGAGCACATATGGCAAAAAAAAGAAGAAGCCCACTCAGTTGTCTACATAGGAAAATTAAATTAAAAGGTGCCAGTTCAGATGTGTGCTGTTAGCTGAATAGCTGATTCTTTCAGACTTGTTGTGCACTGAAATTTCACAGCATAATAATAAGGGTTATAGTTGATGGGTTTGTTGCTAAATCGCCTTCTGGGTCTCTGTGATATGAAAATGGGCTAAAATGACATGTGATGTCAAATCAGCTGTTTTTACTCTATAAACAATGTACTTACACAGGCATCAGGCATGACAGTAACAATAAGATTAAATTGATTAGATGGAAGTTGCCTAGTAACAGATTGGTGGTTTCAGCAAAAGGTTGTTGTGCTTGAATTGTCAACATGTAGTTTTCTTCGCCCTAAAAGACATTTAGTTTTGTTCGTTTGGTCATGCCATGAATTAATTTTCAAAATCGTGTCGCCTTCAGCCTCTTTTATACTTATTAAGGGGAAAATCGAGAGTGGATTTCTCGTATGTACCTGTCACCTGTGGCCGCAAGACCTATCTCAGCCATCCATTTTACTTAGAGATTTGTGCCGGCAAGAGGTAGATGGTCGATGGATAGAATAAAGGGGCAAGTTAGAGCATCTCCAACTCTTTCTAAGACACTTTAAGTATCTCCAAGAGTCTTTCTAAAGCTCACTCTCTATTATCATTTGGAGAGTCATTTGCATAAAATTATTTTCTATACATTTCTACTCTCCAGTGGTTTTTCTATATTTTATTTATACTCTGAGAGTCGATCATTCTCGTTTTCTATCTTTGTTTAGTGAGAAATCCGGAATAGAAGATAACTATATTTGGATAATAAATTAAAAAGTCTATTGGAGGGGAGGGTATTTTTCATCAAAATCTATATTTCTAGCAATTATGAAGGATTTAGAGTCTCTTGGAGTTGCTCTAAACTATCATTAGGAGAGTCATTTGCATAAAACAATCATTTTCTATATCTTTCCACCCCTAACAACTTTTCTATATCTTTTGTACACTCTAGAGAGCTATCATCGCTATCTATCTATAGCTAGCGAGAAATCCGGAATAAAGAATAATTATATTTGGAAAGTTGTTTAAAGAAGTTGTTATGGAGTTTTTTTACTAAAATCTTAATTATTATCAATTAGGAAGGATAAAAGAGAGGCTCTTAGAGTTACTCTTAACAAGATAGTATGAAAGAATATCTCATTAATTTGACTAACACTAATCTCTAGCATGTATGCAAACATGTTGATTTGAAAAAAATATCATCTTTAATTTTAGCTAATATAGGAATCCACAAACATCAATTAGTTTTTATTAAATCCATTATTTTTTCCAAATTACTAGGTAATATATTTATTTCGTATTATAGATGCTAAAATATTTTTATATAAACATAGTCAAAGTTTAAAGATTTAATTTAGGATAAAACTAAAATCTCCTACTGATTTGGATTGGAAATAAATACTATCAAGGACATATTTGGCATACGTGATTTGTTTTTTTTCCTGAACCGGTGAGAAATTGATCTCTTTGTACGCTGGTTTGCAATCATGATGAGCATAGTAGAGCTAACAGTTGCAGCTAGGGATGAACAACAATGATTCTTCACATGATCGGAATTCTTGACACACTGCTTAGTTCAGATTGCTGCAGCTGGTATTCCACAACAGTTGCTACAGCACACACACAGTGGTAGCCGCAGCCATTTGTTCCGATCACATCCTAATGAACCACAAACTGTCAATGTCGCGTACATTTTCTCCTCTCGTGTTGACAGCCATTTTTACATGTGTGTACGGTTTGGCGTGCCCTAGTGTCTAATCCCAGCTTGTAAACACCACGACAAGGGGCTATGTCAACTTTTCAAAGAAAAAAAGACATGTCAACTTTTCAAAGAAAAAAAAGACATTGTTAAACCATTTGAATTAAGGAAATTGGTTCGCGTTGGAGCACTGAGTACTACTAGGTGGGTGTTCTTAGTTCTTACATTGTACTAGGCGGGTGTTCTTAGTTCTTACATTGTGCTCGTGAACACAAAGAAAAAAGACATGCCAACTTTTAAAAAGAATTAAGGAAATTGGTTCGCGTTGGAGCACGGAGTACTACTAGGTAGGTGCTCTTAGTTCTTACATTGTGCTCGTGGGACTCACTAGCTTTGTGTTATTCTGGTTGTCGGACAAGCAGGCCGTATGCATTAATATACAGATAATTTTACTATTATTATTAATTAAAGGGAGCATCCTTGACAATCAACATAAAAAGGATAAAACTTAAAAAAAAAGAAATCTGCTCTTCAATTCAAAATAATAGCCATTACATCTATTTTGTTTTCTTAAAAATAACCCATTTGTCATTATATTATAGAAACAGTTGAGATTAGCTCCCTACCAAAATAGCGTTTAAAGTACCCATCTCTGCCATCATGAAATATAAGCTAAAGTAAACCCTCCCCTACATTTGTAGTATTTGGTGTTAATCCTCACAAAACATGCTAGAAAAAAAAAGATGAACCAAGAATTCTCACAAAAATCAGAAGAATCTACCCATCAATTCGGTATATGCTAATCACCGTTGATGATAACAGACATTATATCTATTATTTTTTCTTAAATTTACCCACATTTGTCGCTTTGAAAAACAACATAAAGTAAAACCCACCATTAGGTAATCTATGTAAGCCCTTAATTTGCATCTAGAATGCATATTTTGCCATTATTATAGGTGATCTAAGTAACCCCAAACCTTATTTAATCAGGAGCAACCAAAGAAAAACCTAGCACCACCACACACTACCCCCTATGGTCCCTCTCTTCTCTTCAGCAAGTTGGCGGTATTAAGGGGAAGTGGGGATCCATCCCTCTAGTAGATCTAGTACTAGTTATTTAGAGTTTCATCCAAATAAAGTGTCATCGCTCCTCACCTTCATCAATGGAGGTGCTGGCAGCGTATTTTCTCGTATTGGTCCATTAAACACCTTGCTTCGATGGTTTCTTTCATGGGGCGTGATTGGCTATTGGGTTTTGTGTCCATAGCATTCTTGTCTAAGTGCAAGAGCTAATGGGTGTGCTATTTGGAATAATGGTCATCATCATCCTCCTCTTTCTCTCTCTGCCTCACTGATGGTCCATTCAACACTAGTGAGAAAGGCTTTGTGACGTTTGTGGTTGTATCAACGAATAGTGGCATAGGAGTAGATCTGTATTGGGCTTGTGGGCTTTATGGTTGTATTAACGAATGGTGGCATATGAGTAGATTTGGATTATGTTCAGGGAGTCAATATTCTTTCAACGATTCAATGCATGCATTCTCCAGGTCTTCATGGTGGATGGTTATTGTGGTCTTCCAAAGCCTCTTTGTGATTGGGGTTCGTCCATATCTTTGGATATTGATCTATTTGTCCTCGTTTTGTATCATGGCATGATCAACGACAATGGGAGAAAACACATCGTTCCTCTTGTCGCGATGGACACGGCAGAAGAGATCAAAGAAGACTTCTTGAAATTTGATTTTTATTTGATTTTATTTTGCATAGTCTTCATCATACTTGTTGTAGATTTCCTTAATATCATCCGTAAAATGCACTTGTGCCTTTTTAAAAAAATAATTAAAAAATCATATCTAATCTACGTCAAAATCACAAATATATTCTCTTATGAAAAATAACCCTAAATTACACCTATATGTATACATTTATTTATTTATTAGATTACCCACTTCTATCTACTAACACAAAAAAACTAACTTAATGTATATATATATATATATTATTTCATCATGCAAATAAAAAACATGCATGCAAGTGCAATAAATATATAGACAATTATACAAAATGTTGCCTTTACAAATCATATACCAATGACATTAACAATTCATCTACTATGATATTTATATTCATGACAATAATCTATGAAGGCAATACTCACAATGGAACCTCGACTCTCTCCTAGGCCTTGAGTTCTTTTTTACTGAGACTTTGTTCACTATAGGATATGTGTGTTGTTGCTTACGGGGTGCTCTTTATAGATAATAGAAACTCCAGAAGAGTGTTATGTGTTCCATATGGTTTGTGACAAATACCCGTACCACGAGTACCCTCATCAATCTAGCTAGTCAAACAAGGTCTTGGGGCTACACCTATCGGGTCCATTCACACACCCCCTAAGAGAGTTCACACGCCCCCTAAGAGAGTCTTCTGTACACCGACCCCCTCTACCATCCCATCCAACTGGTCAAAAGGCAACTAGTAAAGTGGCGCCCGATTGGAAGGGCTGATCCCCGGCACCTCGGCCACTTAGAACCTCATGGAGGGGTCGAGCCGAATGGTCAAGCACAATCACTACATCCTAGGGCTGGAGGTGCGCTAGTCAAAGCTTTATGAAACAAGGACAAGCACAGAGCAAAACACGCCTCGTGCTATGGTTGTCCTACGTTGAACAGATGCTATGGTTGCCCTGAAGCACAACATGGGCGGAACACTATGACGAGCCTCTCCTCATGTCAACGGATGTAACAGGGATGGACCCGTCTCTTCTTGTACTCTCCCTGCACAGTGTGACTACAGTGGAAGGGAGCACACACGTCGATGCCAGCAAGGGGACCCATCACCTCTGACCGACATGTAGGACCCAACGACTTTTGTAACCCTACCTCCTAGCTATATATGGCGAGGCAAGGATCCCTTTCATAGTGATATGCTTATTTGATCTCTACGTGAGCTCTCCACGAGACACTGTGAGCTTCTAGACCCCTCAAGTGGTTTCGATGGTTAATGAAAACTTTGTTTTTCAAGAGCTATTGGGTAGTATTTGGATACAACAAACATTGCAGTTTCTACAATCATTGTTTTGTCAAAGTTGTGTCTTCTTAGAGTTTTAGAGACTATGACTATGACTTTTTTTTGTAAACCATGATTTTTATATGTATTTGGCTTAAGAAAACCAGTTCATGATACCACAAATAATTTTCTACACAACCCCTGAAGCTAAGTAGTATCCCAAGTGCCGGTACCAAGTAGTGAAACAAGGTACCAGCTGTGAACACAAAATTAGAACAATTGAACAACAACCATCATGACGTTTTGTGAAACAAAAAAAGTAAAGCTAAGTAGTAGTGCCAATAATACCAGCTGGTACCTTGCTTTATTTGTGTTTATTAAAACAGGCTCACGTGAGCCACGTATCGGAACTTACTGCCATTTTGCAAAAGTGATGCTGACTTATACCAGTTCAATCCCACGTACTACTAACTTGCCTTCCTTCTCCTTAATATAAATTTCAAGGTTACATCACGAATTGACGCTTGGCCTTGGCGATCATTGCAAGATCTGACTCCATTTGATCCCAACTACCATCGCACGTGCTTCGTTGCTGCAATAACTTTTTTTTTTAAAGTTCAAGGGTATACGCCCCGGCCTTTCAATTAAAATCAAAAGACCAAAAGTTATTACAGCACAGTGTTTAAGCCGCAGTAATCGTCCACCGGGACTTAGATCACTGAAAAAGAGAACAGACTAAACATCCATAAAGGAAACAACTGGAACAAAAACTAGCTGAAGCAACAGGATCGAGTCTTCAGGCAAGGTTGAGAGAGATTTTCAGCGTGCTCCACCATGGAAGTTTCAGATTAGCCATCAGGTCTTCATGCTCCTTATCACTCCAGGTCACTCCTTCATCGCCTCTATGAAACTTCAGGTGGTGTTTAGGTGCCCAAATGGAAGCCACAGAATCTTGCCTGCTTCTTCCTTTGATCTTGTTGATATACAGTTCCTATAGATCTTTCTTGTCGGGAGGGCAGAGAATTCTCCAATTCATTAACAGCCTAGTGATCCTGAAAAGGAGTATTTCCATGCTTCTCCAACCAATTTTCTGAAAACAAAGATCATTCCTAAGTTTCTAGATAAACCAGATAATAGCAGAAGTGATGATATTCACCTGACAGTGTTTCTTATTATTGAGCCAGTACTTTCCAAATTTCATCATGTTTTCTCCTACTTTACAGCCAAGAATTTCTAACATAATACTCCAACACTGCCTAGCCACTACACAATCAAAGAAAACATGCTTTGTGGATTTCTTTTCTAGACAAAAAGAAGGCAATTCTCATCTTCTACTTTTCTTCTTTTAGCTAAATTATCCCTAGTTAGAGCTCTATTTTTAATAATTAACCATAGGAAAACATGCACTCTAGGTGGGATTTTAAGGCTCCAAATTGCTGCAATAACCTTTCCAATTCCTTGCATGATTTCAATCAGGCGGCAGCCATTGCTTCGGGGTGGTAGGCAGAAGGTGATCGAAAGGGATACGGTGCAGCGCATGGCCATGGACCCATCGTCGTCAGGCGTGACGTGGACGGCGGCGATCGAACCGGTGGGTGAGTAGTCCGACGAGCGACGGCCCAGCTCAACGGCGGCGCCTTGTCTGCGAGGAGGCTGACCTTGTAGTCACACGCGGCTGACAAGACGGCCATGGCTGCTTGTGTCGCCCCGGGAAAAAGGATTCGGAAAGAGGGGAGCGGCCGCACGCCACCCCAAACCAGGGTTAAAAAAACCGCTCGGTAAACCGCGGTTTACCGCGGTTACCGGCCTAACCGGGCCGGACCGGTTCCGGTCCGGTCCGGTTAGGTATTCCCCAAATTCAAATTTAAAATTAAAAAAATGCAGAAAAAATTCTTTAAAATAGTTCATGATTTATAGAAGCCAATGGTGTAAAAATTTTCAAATTCGAGTTCGTTTAGTATTTATTTATACGTATAGAAGTTTGAAAAAAAGGAAAAAAAATCCCGGTCCCGGCCCGTTAAGGCTCCCAAATTCAAATTTAAAATTTGAAAAAAAACAAAAAATGCTGAAAAAAATCCTAAAAATAGTTCATGATTTATAGAAGCCAATGGTATAAAATTTTTTTCAAATTCGAGTTCGTTTAGTATTTATTTATACGTATAGAAGTTTGAAAAAAAAAAGAAAAAAGAAAATTCCAAACTCAAACCGAGCGGTTACCGCTCCAAACCGCCCGGTAAACCGGTGACAAACCAAACCGAAGACACGTTTGAATTCAAATTCAAATTCGACCGGTTACCGACTGGTTACCGATAAACCGGACCGGTAAACCGAATCCGGAGGCCGGCGATAAAACCCTGCCCCAAACCCCATCCAACGGCCTCGTCCTTTTCGCACGTCAGCGTCTTGCTTTCTTTAATGCCGTTTTAATGACCACGCTGTCGTGTAGTAACACAACTGTCGACCAGGGAGGTCACGAGCTGCCAACAGCCGCAGGAATTCTGTTTTTGACCGCGAGTTCGCTAATAAAATAAGATTTATTTCAGTTCGTCGCGCCGAAACGAAACGAAACCAAAATGACGGTGCCGAGCTTTCTGCTGTCATTTTGTCTGATGATGGCATTGAGCCACTTGTTTCCTACTACTGCCCCTTGTTTAGTTCCTCAATTCTCTCCAAATTCCACTAGGTAAAAAGAAGATTTCCCGTCACATTAAAATGTCGGCAAATGCATGGAG